>CM053791.1:180800747-180880747 GCA_028749045.1 Cupressus sempervirens | reverse complement strand
TTTTCAATTTGTCTGTTGTGTATTCTGTTGTTCCAACAGAAAATATGGGTTTCATGCTGTTAGAAGTTAGCAAACACTATTTGAAGGCTTTTTGAACATTCTTTCATTCTATTTGAAGATAGCAAACACCAAATTAAATCATTGGATACACTATTTGAAGGCTTTTTTAGTATTCTTTCTATAGAAAAGGTTAGTGAAGTCCATTTTAAATATTCTGTGCTATTATATAGAGACAAATTTGATTATAATTTCACATGTTGTTTAATATATAGTGAATTCATTGAAATTTGTATGTTTGAATGAATTGTTATTTGGAAATGGTTAGAAATTTGACAAGTTTTTTTATATATATTGTGTATTCATTGAAATAATTGTAATTTGTATATGTATTTGAATGATTTGTAGTTTACAAATTGTAAGTAATTCAGATGTTTGAATAATTTGACATATATAAATCATCATCATGCCAAGGAAGAAACCAAAATTTCAAACAACAGAAGAGAGGGAGAGAGATTTGGCAATTAAAAGAGATAAAATGAAACTACTATGTAGACAAATAAAATTGAAAATGAATAATAAAGACTTGTCTTTCGAAGAGGAACAAGAACCACCAAAACAAAGAAACAAAGAGGAAGAATTGGAAAGAACAAGAGAACAAATGAGACTGTTACGCTCAAGAAGACAATTGAATTGTGAAGCTACACTATCTTCCAATGTTGGAGTCATATTATCATCTCATGTTGAAGAGATACTAATTTGTAGATCCAACAATGTACACACTCCACCATGTCATGTTAAAGGTGCAACATCAATTTATCATGTAGGTGATATTCCATCTTTTGCATCTTATTGCCAAGGCACATCATCTTTGGTTCAAGGTATGCAAATTACTCAACCTTATGTTCATGTTCAAAATGTTGAGGGAATGGAAGACATTATAACACCTTCTAGAATTCATTTTAGAAGACCAAAATATTTGATTGATATTGATACTAACATTTTGAAATCAATGCCTGACAAGATTAGCAAGCATACTTGTCAAATAAAAGTTAATCATATGTGGAGATTATTCTTTGAAGAATTAAATATTATAGATCAATTCCAATTATTTGTTGAAATGATGAGAAATTTGAAATTTAGGACTATCATGAAGATTCTTGGGCTAAGAATGATGGATGATTCAAATGAAAAAAAGCATTGTAAAGAATCTAATGAGTGCTTATGACAAAGTGGGTTCTAAATCATGCACCAAAGAGAGTAATATCACAAGACAAGCACTTATATCGATGACAGTAAGTACCCAAATGAAGAAAGCTGGACTCATGAGAAAGACAAGCAAAACATTGAAATTGGTAGAAGTAATCTAAGGAGAGCCATGTCAAGGCGTGAGAGATTAGAAGATCTAACAAAAAATGAGTTATGGACATTTAGCAATAGACTACCACAAAATGATTAAAAAATTAGTGAAGCTTTGAAATCATTTATCAAAAAAATTTGGACAAATAACACACGTGTTTCCCCTAATCAAAGAGATGTTGTAAGAAGGAGGATTGGTAGCCAAAATCATGACTCACATGTGGAACATTTTTCGGATTCAACTTAGACACATTTTTTATGTGAAGATAAATCACACATGCACAACTTGTTTTTGTAGGATACATATTGAATTTTCTATTCATTTTGATGGTTTTAGGCATATATATATGTTTTTGCATTCTAATTTTTTTTTGTAAGATTGTGACATGAATGAGCCACCTAGATCTTCAAGGGAATTCACATCCAACATTTTATGTGAAATAGGGGATGGCCAACAATTTTACAAGACATCATGCTTGGATGGTACATGCTTATTTAGTGGTTCTTTGCAACTTTTATCAACTTGTGAAGATATGGATAGTACACATCCAATTGGAAATGAAATAGTAGATTATGAAAAACGTAAGATAGTGACATATTCTCTAAAAGATGGAAATTAGGGTAAAATATGTGATTTAGTCATTGAAAAGATTCTAGTGTATGATTTCATGAAGATTTTTTGTAAAAAGATTATTTACGAGTATGCAAGGCATACACATAGAGCTCGATGGTTGGATTTGTAATTCAAGTTGTGAAAAGATATGTTTCTACTGGATACCATTGTTTTGGTTGTAGACTTTTCATAGAACTACACACTACAACCAAAAAATGAGGTGCAAGCAAAGTATTATACTTCTCAACATGTTTTTTTATTTGCAGACATAACATTCATGCATTCACCTACAAGTACAGAGAATGATAGGAAGATTTTGAGGGAGTACCATTTTCACATTAGTGATAATTGATCACGTTCTATAGAGTTTATACATTGTTATTTTCAACTATTTTATGTAGATTTTGCTAATAGGGGCATACCATATTGTCAACACATTATTTGGTCAGACAATTGTGCATCTCAATTTAAGAATACACAGATGTTCTATTGGTTGAGCAGGATGCACAGGTTCTCTAGAATTCAATATATGTGGAATTTCATAGAGGTTGGTCATGGAAAGGGAGTGCATGATGCCATAGGTGCATGCATCAAAAGAGCCTTAGCTCATGAAGAACTAAAGTACAAAGATGGAGCAATATTGACAAATGCAAAATCCATCGTCTAGTCCTATAACACTACAATGGGTCCAGGTAAAGAAGGTGATTCTACGGTTCATAGATTTTTTTGGTTGATAGATAATACTAACATTGAACCATATGAGGATTATTTCATGCTAACAAGATCAAGTGAATTGCACTCTTTTAGAAGCTCTGCTGCATGTTCATGGAGTATCCACACACAAAAAATGGCATGTTATTGTCCCTCATGTCAAGAGGAATATTGGGAAGAGTGTGAGTCAACTAAATGCATGGACAAATGGGATATATGAGTTTTGGACCCAATTGACACCTATTATCCCCTAGAAGCATTGGAAATAGTAGAGATGGACAACAAGCATTGGAAATGACTTTGACCGCTTGTCTGATATATATATATATATATATATATATATTTATATATCTTTGTAATTTAAATATGTAACTTTATAACTTTTACCTAAGTATTTTTTGAATTAATGATTTCATTTTGTACATTTATCATTGCAAGCCATGTTTTTCTTGTTATTGCACCTGAAGACAATGGAGAAGGGATAGATTATTATTTATGTTGTTGTGTCCAAGCCAAAAAAAAATTGGATCACTTGGTTATAGATGATGAAGGTTTAGAGTACCATATCAGTGTGGTGGTTGTAACTAGCACATGGCTTAGAGGATATTCTATGAATGGTACAGAGGCACCTAAATTTCAAGAAGACAGAGATATAAAAGCTAGAGAAGCCATTTGTAATAAGTTGTCAAAGGAGGTCTTAATATGATAAATAATGTAAAAATGTTTATTTAATTGGTGAATGGATCTATTCACATCCATCTAAATTCATTTGAGTCATTTTTATTGTATTTGGGTCAAGTTGTAAAGGCTATGAAGCCATTTTTTTGTCAAAAATGTAAAAGTTGCGTAAAAAGTTGTAAAATGCAACTTTGAGAAAGTTGTTAATAATAGAAAAATGATGTAAAAGGGTATATGGTTGGTCTTGGAGGTAGTTAGAAACGTTTATAACTGTAAAATGGATATAAAAACCATTTTATGGTTGAACCAAATCAAATTGGAAGAAGAGGAAATACTTTGATACATTTTTGGTGCATTTTATTGTTGTGGTTTTGATTGGTTTTTTTAGTTTTAGAGTAGTTTCCAGGACTTGTACAGCTATGTACAGCCTGGAAACCATGTAATATAGTATTGGATATATATTATTATGAATCCTTCTTCTCATTCTTTTGGTTTGGTTCAATTTTATGAAGAAATGAATAATTTATGGGTATTTTGGTGAAAATGGATGTTTGCAGATTTGAGATTCGCTGAATACAGTCATGTTGCAGCATGTGATGCGGACATATTTTGGAGACTCAAGATCTCTAATGATATTTATTGGAAATATATCTGAACTAAATTTCATTTCCAACTATTTTGAATCATTTTTATATATATTTGTGAAAGTTATGGGCATTTGAGTGAAAACTGGTTTTTAACAATTTTCATTGGAGTTACAGACAGTGATTTGTGCTTGGAACTTTATATATGAATGAGAAAAATGAATGGCTTACATATTTGAAAACTATACTCAAGAATGGATAATATGTAATTGGTTTGGTTTCATTTAGATTTATTTTGAGGAAGATATCTGATTCCCTAGGAAGGGTTACCAGTTTTGTTCCTGATATATGACAGAAAATATGGGTCTTGGTTCAGAGTACATAATTCATAATCTGCTTATTTTATTGGTCTCAAATTTGGATATGTTTTAGAATTACTAATTTGGAACAATTCCTCCAAAAAAAATTTCAAGAAGATATTTAGAACTAGAGTTATGAACAATGCAATCAGACATAGCAATCTGATTGTGTGAGTGAAGATGTTGTCTTTATCGGTGTATAATGTCAGGGTTCTTTGTTGTAATCTTTGAGATGTTCTTGGTTCCTTGAGGGTGTACCAGCATATTGTGAATCCCTTGAGTTGAACTAAGATTCCTTGAAGAGAAATACAGAGGGCTCTGCATCAATGAAGAACCCTAACTTGTGGTTATTCAAGGATTGGCAAATAGAGGAAGATTTTTCATTATTCAAACCTTGTTGTTGCATCAAATGTCCACTTGATAAAATATGGTAGAAAACCACATAATAAGACTCTTTGGAAAGTTTTTGGGTCAGACCATGAGGCAATACTTGAGACATTAAAATGTAGAGCAGATCTAGTTGATTCATTAGATTGAATAGGGAGAGCAAGAGAGAGGGAAGGGAGGAGAGAGAGAGAGAGAGAGAGAGAGAGAGAGAGAGAGAGAGAGAGAGAGAGGTACAGGGGCACCTTGAATCATAGGGCCCTCACCTTTTCATTTTTGTTGTGTTATTCTCCAAGTGAGCCATGTAACTAGAATAAGAGTCATTGGACCTAGGTGTGGTAGTGAGTGTATTGGATATCATTTAATGTTCTCAGAAGAGTCACTATTTTGGCCTAAAAATGAATGCATACCTTTCCATAGGTCAATAAGTAACCTAAGGGATGAGTCATTAGCTTAGGGAAGGGTCTCTAGCATGGAATTGCTAAGGGTAGTCTAAATAACACGTTAGAAGTGTTAAGAAGAGCAAGCAAGAAAAAATGCAATTTTACAATTTTTGCAAAATGTTGATTTTGCAAGAAATTGTGGATTCTCCTTTTAAAAATTGAAGGAGGCTGATGAAAACCATAAGGTTGAATGGAAAAGACCTAGGAGGAGATATAAAGACATTCCAAACCATAAAATGAGAGAAGTTAATATCATTGTGTACGCTCGGCATGCTACAACATGATATTTGAAGGCAAAATTACCGACTTTCTGAGTTTTAAGGCATTTTTGACATTATTTTTGTAGATTGTACTAGTTTCCATCTTAGATTGTGTTGTTTAGAACAATTTTTTTTAGGAAGTTTGGTTTGATTGTCTTTGTTTTCATAGTTGCTCAAAAAGTTGCTTGACAACTTTTGAGCAACTTCTTAAAAAGTTGTTAAAACTTTCAGAAACTCTTCCCCAAATGGCTAGTTGGTTCAAACTAACATTTTAACCATTGGGGAGAACCTACATTAGCCCTTACAGGTCAGTCATTGGTATGATGTTCTTATTTTGGAAAGAAATCAATAAAATGACCTATTTTTCCTACAAAATTTCATGTTTTAGAGCATTGTATAGACTGGTATAGACATTGGGACATGTACCAATGACCCCAAGAGTTAGAGGGGTGAGTTACCTTTCATTTTCACTTGGTTTCATGTTTTTATCCTTTTTAGTTTGCAAGTTTGTCAAGTTTTGCTGAAGGTGCCTAGAAATCAGCATTAAACCAAGGGTTTCACCTAGGGCCTCGTTGTTTCAGCACTTTCCACTTTGGGAATTTGATGCCTCTTGGTGGAAAGCAAGCCCTATTAGTATACTTCATGATTTTTGAGGTTTTATAGATGGTCAAGTAAGGAATGAATTTTTCCACCATACCCTAGGTGTATGGCTCCATACATGCACCATTCAACATTTCACCATAGTCATCATAACTTTTGCTCCAAAGTAATCCAAGGTCTGCAACTTTGGATTTGGACTTTTTTCATGCCCCTAGATGTTCCAATAATTGTATTGTAGATTATCATGTGTGAAAGGGTACTTGTACTATAAATGTAACCTAATTAGGCCTATCAACACTTTCCAAATTTTGTTATAGAAATGGCTTCTATTCTCTCTCAATTTGTGAGGTTTACATATGTATTATATGTCCTAAAAGGGTGTTTTAATCTCACTTTAAACTATGTCCTTATGTAGGGTTTTTCAAAATTATGTTTAATTTATAGTTTGGAGGGCTACTAACCTTTTCAATGGAAAACTGTTGTAACTATATATCAATGTTGTTTGGACACAAGAGAATAACTTTATCCATCATATATAGACCTTAATAGGTCTAAGGTGTGTTTGTATTCCATTCCATGGTCATTTTTCTCTTTTCATTCATGTTTGGGGTTATGTTCCCTTATTAGGCTTTTGAGGGATCCTTATGTTTTGGTGCTTTTACACTTAGGCAAACCTAGTGATTAGGTTCCCTGCCTTGTTTGGGTTCTAATAACCTGTGATAAGTTCATTATTTATGCTTGTGATAAGTTTCCCAGCATTAAACCCTCTTTTTGGGAAATTTGAAGGATTCCAACCTTGTCTAATTGCCTAGTGGCTTGCATTTAGAAGCTTCCACCATGTACTATTGCATCACAACCTATCCTAAGTGAACTATCTAGGGTCCTTAGGTTCCTTCTTTGATGATTCTAGAATGAGTGCTCCTACACTAGCCATCTACTTGACTGGGACATGTTTGGGCACTAACAATCTCCATTTAAACTCAAGTCTCCATTTAAAGGTGGCAATGAGCTTTTTGTTTTTCCATTAAGATCATTAATATATTTCGATAAGAACTTTGAGGGATCATGCCCAACTTGAGTATCCTAGCTTCCTAAGTCTTTTAAATGCAAGGCCATTGAGGAATAGGAATTTCTAATTGGAACATCTATGGTATTGGAATGAAGTGTGTAACAAGATTCTTTGCCTAGTAATGAGACAATTTGAGGCTTCACTTCACATTGCTCTGTGGACAATTCTATAGCACTTGTTACTTCTCAATCTGAAAATTTTGTGTCTGTGTACATGTGCACTCTTTCCCAATAGATTTAGGTTTTGCCTCTTCATCCTAAGTAATTGTCATACCCTAGATGGCATAAGATAACCATTTTCTTCTAAAATTTCTATAATGTCCCATTCTAGGACATTTAGATATTTTCCTTTTGACTTGTATAAATTTTATAATAGTTTGTATCATATCCTTTCCATTATTTGAGATTCTATATTTATATGTATATTTAATAGAGTCATGTCTTTTCATTATTAATATTAATTATATAATTATAATAATTATTATTATATTAATTATAAACTTGATTATATTAGTTAATATCATAAGATATGTTATATTAATAATTATATTATAACATATATTATTATATTAATAATATATCAACTATACATATTATATTATATTAATAATAATATAATTATATTAATTAATAAGGTTAGTTATAATAATGTCGTAAAGAATATTATTTTAATATATCAAGTATATATTATTATATTGTAATACATTTATTAATATTACTTTATATATAGTACTTGTTTATTATATGCCAGTGTGGGGACATCACAGTCCTCTCCTCTCGAATTTTCTTGCCCTTAAGCAAAATCTTCCATAGACAAGCTTTGTCATAGACACAAAAAATATTTGCATGCCAAAGCCTAAATGATTTATGAAGCGCACATCTTAATGAATGAAAACACATAATAGTCATAAGTAAACACTAGAATGCATGAAGACATGAAGTATACATGATGTTGATAGTTGAAGACAGAGAAAACATGATACAAACATGCAATACACATGTTATGCATTTCCCTAATTGTGAACCTGCAACAACAAAATTATTAATATAGATTATATATAAATCAATCTCCTGAAAGGTATAATCCATTTATTAACTCATCATTTTTTGAATATGGGAGGATAAACTATAATAGGGTGCCCTGTTACCCAATCATGGGCCTCACCATTTTCCCTCATTATCGTTACCTCTCTCTGATCATCATTTCCAAGAAGGTTCCTTCGTATGATGTACCCTAGGATATCTACTCCACCATAGGCCTTACTCGGTACCTGTAGGCTTTATCTGGTACCCCAAGTGGTGTCACCCAGTCCATTCCACTATAGGCCTTATCTCAACTTGGAGAATTATGATCTTATTAGTTTTGAGAATTTTTCTATTGCTATTCTAATGCCTCCTTTGATAGATTAATCTATTCAATTATTCTCAGAAAGATTAATATTAATTATCATCATTAATGTATATTCTTGCAATGGAAAGGTTGATATTAATTCAATTATCAATCTTAATAAAGATTAAATATTAATTCAACTATCTTAAATGTATATTCTTTAATAGAAAAATTAGCATCCATGACTTAAATGTATGTTCCTTATATGAAACCAATATAAGTCGCACCTACTATTAATCATGTTGATTAGCTTTTATGAAATATAAATCCTATCCTTTGTTAATAACATTGATTACCTTTTATGAGATATAAATCACATCTTTATTAATAGTGTTGATTACCTCAATATTGATCGATTTCCCATTTAGTTGCATTGATCAATTATATATATCTTAATAGGGCCATTTATCATACCTAACAAGGGTATCTGCCAATGTATAGTATGTAGTATCCAGGTGATAGTCCTGCATAGGGATTGTGGTCCTTGATTTGTATGTAGAGGTCGTAGAGGCCATAGTCAGCAATTAATCTTCTACTACAAACCCTCATGTGGAGGAAGAAGGATTATCCATTCTTTCCTTACTATACTATTTTTTTTTTAAAATTCCAAACTCTTTCTTTCCATAATCCTTGTAGCATTTAATATTTGTTTGATAATTCATGTTCAACGTTTCATGTTCGATCCTCTCATCATTCTTGATGATTTAATTTAATCACATCAATTCATAATACTATAGTTTATCTGAGTGTTGTATAGAAGTATTACCTAAGTGCATAATTTCCAATACTGATGCTGATATGTGATGTATCTCAAAATCCCTTATATTTCATAGGCCATTTATTAATGTTGCATTAATTGTTGCCATCATTTCATCAAGTCCACCATAGTTGCATGGATTAAACATTAATAGATTTTCTATGTTCAACCTTTCTTTACTCCTCCACATATTGGCATGTCTCATCTTTTTGGTCTATCTTTATAAACAAGTGCCTAATGTATGATGTTTCTATGTGCTTCAATGAATCAACTAATTTTCACTTTCTATGGACTATTGACTACTCCTTAATGATTTCACTTAGAGTCTTTGACATCATTGGTCCCTTCTACATGATCAGATTTGATTTGTCTTGATCAAAATTAGTATGTCCCTCCATTCAATGCCTTTGTGTTTCCTTGCTAGTATTGCTTGGTGTGATTTGATAATTGGTAATGATGCTACCTTTTTTATGTACTCTTCTTGGATATTCAAACATAGATGCCCACCTCAGTCTCTAATTATGATGGCTTACTCATCTATGCTCTGCCTATTAGAATCAGTTAGATATCCTTTTAATCTATCTTTTCTAGTGGAGAATTAAGTTTGTCTAGGTTGAAATTCACAAGGTAGCAAGATCATGCTCTGATACCACTTGTAATGTCCCGTTCCAGGACATTTAGATATTTTCCTTTTGACTTGTATAAATTTTATAATAGTGTGTATCATATCCTTTCCATTATTTGAGATTCTATATTTATATGTATATTTAATAGAGTCATGTCTTTTCATTATTAATATTAATTATATAATAATAATTAATATTATTATAATATTAATTATACTAATATAAACTTGATTATATTAGTTAATATCATAAGATATGTTATATTAATAATTATATTATAACATATATTATTATATTAATAATATATAAACTATACATATTATATTATATTAATAATAATATAATTATATTAATTAATAAGGTTGGTTATAATAATGTCATAAAGAATATTATTTTAATATATCAAGTATATATTATTATATTGTAATAAATTTATTAATATTACTTTATATATAGTACTTGTTTATTATATGCTAGAGTGGGGACATCACAATGTCATTTTGTCTCATATTAATCTCTCTATTAAGTAGGTTTTCTATATCTTCCTTTGTATATTTAATAGATGTAGTTTCAATTCCTCTGTATATATTCTTCTATATATTAAGCTTTCCTCCGTAGGAATGAGAAGGCATGGGGAGTGAGGCCAAGTGTTGGTCACTGTACTAAAAAAGTAGTTCTTGTCCATGCCACTAATGGGAATCATTTCAATCTTATTTTCAAAATTGATACCTCATTTTCTTGAAAGAATAATATATATTATTTTCAATGTCTTTGAAATATTTGTAGCTAGTATCCAATTGCTTATTCATTTCCTTTCAATATTCATGGGAAACTAAGGTATATGTTACCTAATAGGTCCTAAGAATCTTAACTAGGGTCCTAGAATAGTCCTAGATGGACCATTTGACCTAAATATGTAAAGAGAAAAAATTGCTCAAAAGTTGCAATGTTGCTCAAAAAGTTGCTTGACCAACTTTTACAGTTTTTACAAAAAAAATTGGGAATTTGTAACTATCCATGCTTGGGTATATGAGCATGGGAAACATATTTTCAAAGGTTAGAAGGTTTCCAATCATATTTGTATTTTTAAGCAACTTTTACAACTTTTGCAATTTTGAACAAAAAGTCCAACTTTTGGAAAGATCGCTAGATTTTACTTCTAGGACTTAGAAAAGGTTCCAAACTATTAAAAAAAACTAAAAACACCTAATCCTAGGTTCTCTTGACCAAAAACTCAAAAAGACCCAATTTTTCCTAATTAGCAACTTTTGCTCATATCTTGCACAAAGTGGCCTAGTCATATATATCTTGCTCATATCTCTCTTACCATTTGTCATGGGATCAAACTATCTATTCCATTACTTAAATGTGGCTAGGTAAATCCTAGCCCCAAGCTCATTCTATCTCATTGAGCACTCAAACATTCTCAGGCACGCTAAACTAAAATGTCCCTGAGTGTCACTAAATGTCATAGGGAAGTGATATTTTACAGGGCACAACTTAGAACTTGTGTGAGGTATGGATGCAATTATAGGTGTTATAGGACCATGTTATAGAGACCTACAATAACCTCTCTCACTTTTTGGAGATCTTATTCCATTTTGATTTTGTGACCCATCTCGGGTGATGCTAAAACTTGTAGTATTGGCCAATACAAAGTTGCTAATTACCAAATCTCCCTTATTGTTTATTATGGGGTTGAACTATCTATTTCATTAGCTCTAGGTGGCTGAGTAAACACTAGTCCCAAGCTTGTCCTATCTCATTGAGCGCTCAAACATTCTCAGGCACAGCAAACTAAAATGTCCTGAAGAGTCACTAAATGCCATAAGGTAGTGATATTTCATGGGGCATATCTCAGAGCTTGTGCAAGATATGGATGTGATTCTAGGTACTATTGGACCATTTTATTGAAGACCTACAATAAATTCTCTCACTTTTTGGAGAGCTTATTTCATTTTGATTTTGTGACCCCATCTTAGGTGATGTTGAAAATTGTAGTGTTGGCCAGTACAAAGTTGTCAACTATCGAATCTCCCTTACCATTCATTGTGAGATCAAACTATCTATTATGTTAGCTATAGGTGGCTAGGTAAACCCTAGCCCCAAGCTTATCCCATCCCATTGAATTCTCAAATGTTCATATACATGCCAAACTAAAATGTCCCTAAGAGTCACTAAATGCCATAGGGTAGTGATCTTTGACAGGTTATATCTCAGAGCTTGTGCGAGGTACGGATGTGATTTTAGGTGCTATAGGACTATGTTGTAGAGATATATAATAACACCTCTCACATTTTGGAGATATTATTCCATTTTAATTTTGTGACTCCATCTTGGATGATGCTAAAACTTGTAGTGTTGGCTAGTATAAAGTTACCAACTGTCAAATCTCCCGCATCGTTCATCCTAGGATCAAACTATCTATTCTATTAGCTCTAAGTAGCCAAGTAAACCCTAGACCCAATCTCATCCCATCCCATTGAGCAATTGAAAATTCTTGGGCAAATTGAACCAAAATGTCCCTAAGAGTAACTAAATACATTAGGGCAGTGATCTTTGACGGGGCATATCTCATAGCTCATGCGATGTATGAATGTGATTATAGGTGCTATAGGAACATGTTGTGGAGACCTAAAATAACCTCTCTCTCTTTTTGAAGATCTTATTTCATTTTTATTTTGTGACCCCATCTTGACTGATACTAAAACTTGGAGTATTGACTAGTACGAAGTTGTAAATTGCTGAATCTCCCTCGTCGTTCATCGTAGGATCAAACTATCTATTTTGTTAGCTCTATATGGTTAGATAAACCCTATTCCTAAGCTCTTCCTATCTCATTGAGTGCTCAAACATTCTTGAGCATGCAAAACTGAAATGTCCCTAAGAGTCACTAAATGCCATAGGGCAGTGATCTCTAATGAGGCATATCTTAGAGATCATGAGAGGTATGGATATGATTCTAGGTGCTATAGGACTATGTTGTGTCCAAGTAAACCCTAGACCCAAGGTCATCCCATCCCATTGAGTTCTTTAACATTCTTAGGCATGTCGAACCAAAACATCCCTAAGAGTCAATAAATACCATAGGGAAAATCTCAGAGCTCGTGTGATGCATAGATGTGATTATAGGTGCTATAGGAATATGTTGTGGAGACCTAAAATAACCTCTCTCTCTTTTTGAAGGTCTTATTCCATTTTGATTTTGTGACCCCATCTTGGGTGATACTGAAACTTGGAGTGTTTTCTAGTACAAAGTTGCCAACTGTCAAATCTCCCTCATCGTTCATTGTGGGATCAAACTATCTATTTTGTTAGCTCTAGATGGTTGGATAAACCCTATCCCCAAGCTCTTCCTATCTCATTGAGTGCTCAAACATTCTCAGGCATGCTGAACTAAAATGTCCCTAAGAGTCACTAAATGCTATAGGGCAACGATCTCTAATGAGGCATATCTCAGAACTCATGAGAGGTATGGATATGATTCTAGGTGCTATAAGACCATGTTGTGGAGACCTACAATAACATCTCTCACTTTTTGAAGATTTTATTCTATTTTTATTTTGCAACCCCATTTCAGGTGATGTTGAAACTTGTAGTGTTGGCTAGTACAAAGTTACCAATTTTTGAATCTCCCTCACCATTCATTGTGGGATCAAACTATCTATTCTATTAGCTCCAAGTGGTTTGATAAACCCTAGCCCCAAGCTTGTCCCATTTTTTTGAGCACTCTAACATTCTTAGGCATGTTGAACCAAAACATCCCTAAGAGTTACTAAATGCCAGAGGGTAGTAATCTTTGATTGGGCATATCTCGGAGCTCATGTGAGGTATGAATACAATTCTAGGTACTATAGGACCATGTTGTAGAGACCTAAAAGAGCCTCTCTCACTTTTTGGAGATCTTTTTCTATTTTGATTTTTTGATGCCATCTCGAGTGATGTTGAAACTTGTAGTATTAGTCAATGTAAAGTTGTCAACTGCCAAATCTCTCTCACCTTTCATCACAAGATCAAACTATCTATTTTGTTAGCTCCAGATGGCTAGGTAAATATTAGCCCCAAGCTCCTTCTATCCTATTTAGTGCTTGAGCATTCTAGAGCATGTCAAATCGAATCATCCCTAAGAGTCACTAAATGCCATAGGGTAGCAATCTTTGACAATGTTGGATACAATTATTCAATTGTGTGTTGTCTTTCATGTTACACAAATGTCATATCAATTATCAGATAGAGTTTACAAAGCTCAGAAGGTTAGAAAATTGAATTAAAAAGTCTACCAAGCTCACTCAGGTGCTAAAGGCTTCTATGGTAGAGATCAATTTCTACCAAGCTAGAAAGGTCAGTAAAGGAAAGTTAGTCCTTATCGAGTTCACTCAGTATCCAAAGGATTTTGCAGAGTTTATAGTGTTTACCAAGCTTCACTTGGTTAACACTAGAAATCATTTTCTAGAGTAGTGTTTACCAAGTAGGGTCAGCCAATGAAGGATTTCAATGTTTTGGGAAATAAAGTGTATTTGTATAATGTAATGATTGTAGCCAATTGACGTATGGTTTATTGGTAAATGTAACTTGTAAATGAGTTGACTTAACAATTTATAATTTATAAATAAAAGGTCAAGTTGTAGATTCTAATTGTATTTGAACAAGTATGAAAATGAGTTGATTATGTGAAGAGGAAGTGTAAGAATTTTTTTGAGAAGGATTAGATATCCTTGAGGAGAAGCAAAGTTGTATTCGATCATTGAGGATCTATTGAAGTAGAGTAGAAATATGTATCAACAAAGTTCAGTTGCATCCTTTTTAGGTCACTTATTTTTACTTTCTCACCATTGTAATAGTATTTTCCTAAAATCTCTTAACAAAGTTGGTCTAACAACCATTTTGTAAATCCTCTAACAAGGTGGACAGTTCTACTGAATTGTTCTAAAGTCCTCTAGCAAGGCCACTCCTAACAGGGTGATTAAATCCTCTAATAGGGTCACACCTAATGGTGTGTTTTGTAACCTTTAATAAGGTTGACTCCTAATAGGGCTCACTTCAGAAGAGTGAAAATTGGTAGCTAGTTACTTAATGGTTTTTCCCATATTGGGTTTCCACATTAAATTTGGTGTCTCCTGTGTTTATGTTATTGTTCTTTTGCATGCATATTAATAGTTGTGAATTCTTAAATATCATTAAAAATTTAATTTACTGAGTTACAGTATTTTTCTATGTAGCTACTGAGTGATAGCAGTAAATAAGTTTTAAGACATCTAAGGGATCTGTGAATTAATTATTTGTGGTAATTGATTCACCCCCCCCCCCCCCCCCCCCCTCTCGGTTACTCCATCTATAATTCCAAAAATTGGTATCAGAGCTTTTGGTGCTTGCAGGAAGTATTTCAAGGATCTAAGCTAAAGGTCAGGATATCTTACAAGAGGGAAATTCCAAGGCTTAATAGGGATAATTTTTTAACATGGCAACATCTCATGAGACTGCATCTAGCTTCCATTGGAGATATAGGATTGAAATATCTAGATGAAGCATATGTAACTCCTTCTAGTACATTATCTACAAATGACATTGCTAAGAACAAGACTCATAACATCATGATGATAGACATTGCATCTACCCTAAGCTATGAAGAATTTTACGATGTCAAGGACTACAAAACTACCTTTGAAATGTGGAACAAGTTGAAAGAAATTTATGGAGGAGATGATAATGTGAGAATAGCCAAAATAGAAAGTTTAAGAGGTCAATTTGATCAAATGAGGATGAGAGAGGATGAAAACATTGTAAAATATGTTGAAAGAGTCAAAGCAAGTGTTAGTGAAATCAAAGCTTCTAGAGGAGACATCAAAGAGGAAATAGTTATAAGTAAAGTTCTTAGAAAAATACTTCCCATTTATGCAATCAAAGTTTCTACAATTCGAGAAAGAATATGTGAAGAAAATCATAAGATAAATCTAGAAGCCATACTCAGAAGATTGACTTCATTTGAGCTAGACAATTATGATAACTATGTTCTAGCTACCAAGAACATTGAATCAACATTTGAAGCCAAACTTTCACTCAAGGAGAAAGGCAAGAAGATAAAAGATTCTCAGTTAGAAAGTGAAGAAGAATCAGAACAAAGTTCTGATAGTGATCTTGAAGTGGTTGAAGCTCTACTAGAAAGGAAATATTCAAGAGGCAAAGGGAAATACAAAGGTAAGGGTCCTCTAATCTATTTTCCTTGTGAAGAAATTGGACATATTGCTACCGGGTGTCCAAATAAGCAACACAAGGATGAGAAGAAAGGTCACAAGTGCAATGGCAAGAAATATTTCAAATCATTCAAGGATGAAGATAAGAAAACATGTTTTATGGCTAAGAATTCTAATTATTTTGATAATGAAAAAGAAGATGAAATTTTTTACATTGTTGTAAAAGATGAGTGAGATAATGATGAGGAAATGGCACTTATTTCTCATGTGAGAAAAAATGGTAAATGGATCATAGATAGTGGTTGTTCTCATCATATGACTAGTGATAAAACTAAGTTTGAACATTTTGAAGACTATGATGGTGGCAGTGTGAGGTTTGGTAATAATGAACCTTGTTGCATAAAAGGAAGAGGGAGAATCTCTCTAACCAAAGAGCTTGTATGTGATAATGCATACTAGGTAGAAGGACTAAAACACAATCTATTGAGTGTGGTATAGCTACTTAATAATGGATTCAAAGTGCAATTTATGCATGGAAAAGAAAGACTATTGGATGACAAAGGAAAGCTGATTGGATCAGGCACCCAAACAAAAGGTAACTTGTTTTATCTTGAACTTGGTGAATGTTCATGCTTTATTTCTCAATTTGAAGAAAGTTGGTTATGGCATAGGAGGTTGTGTCATGTGAACTTTGATAACTTGTTGAAAATAAGTAAATTTAGGAAAGTAAGAGGCATTCCTAACATAAAGAAACCTAAGGTTGGTCTATGCAAGAATTGTCAAATTGGCAAGATGGGAAAGACTAGCTTTAAAAGTAAGAACTATCAGTCTGAAGAAGTTTTAGAAATTGTGCATACTGATTTGTGTGGACCTATTGGGATTGAATGCTATACTGGTGAAAATTTCTTCATTCTTTTTGTTGATGATTACTCAAGAATGATTATTGTCATGTACTTAAGAGAGAAATTAGAAGCATTTGAGAAGTTCAAATGGTATTTGGCTAGAGTTTAGAAGGAAATAGGAAAAAGACTAAAATGTTGGAGATCAGACAGAGGTGGTGAATTCATCTCCCATGAATTCAATAACTTTTGCATTGAAAGGGGAATCAAAAGACAAGTATCAGCCCCTGGAACTCCCGAGAAAAATGGAATAGCTAAAAGAAGGAATAGATCTATCATGGACTGTGCAAGAACCCTAATGATTGAAAAGAGCATTGCTATCAAATATTGGAAGGAGGACTCATTCAAAAACCCCTATGAGTTATGGTATGGCTACAAACCCAATGTAAGTTACCTAAAAGTATTTGGAAGCAAATGTTACATTTTGAAAGAATCTAGAAAAGGTAAATTTGATGTGAAGGGTAATGAAGGAATATTTTTGGGATATTCTTGCAAGAGTAAAGCATATAGATGTTTGAATTTGTCTTCTCACAAAGTCATAGAAAATGCATATGTGAAAGTTGATGAGTTTGCAAAAAGAACTGAAGAAGAAAGCAAAAGGGAACCATAAGACTATAGGAGATTTGTTTTCATTGAACCTGATACAGTGCCAGATACACCTATCAATCAAGAATCTTCTACTCCTGAGTCTTCATTAACCAAGCTACAAGAACCCAAGTCACATTCTGATACTACCAAGCCAATGTCTACTAAGTCTGAAGGACCTAAGCAGTAGATAGAATAGCTAGAACCTCAAACTAAAGTACAAGAGGATGAGAATGCAAAGCATTCAAAAGGTAAGAAACCTATATTAGCTAAGTATGTTAGGAGACATCATACACCGGATCAAATTATTGGAGACAAATTTGAAAGAACTATGAGAACAAGTAAGTTGAAAGGTACTTGTTTACTTACTGATTTTGAATCTAGAAGTGTCAAAGATGCATTAGAAAATGAAAGCTGGATTGAGGCTATGAATGAAGAGATAGAGAAAATAGAGAAAAACAAAACATGGACTCTTGTACCTAGGTCTAAAGACAAAAATGTGATTGGAACTAAGTGGTTATTTAGAAATAAGTTGAATGAATATGGTAAGGTGTCAAGGAACAAAGCTAGACTAGTATGCAAAGGATACTCTCAAGAAGAATGAATAGACTATGGAGAAACTTTTGCTCCTATTGCAAGATTGGAAGGTGTTAGGACCTTACTTGCATATGCTACATAGAAAGGATTTAAATTTTATCAGATGGATGTCAAGTCAACATTTCTCAATGGCATACTAGATGAGGAGGTGCACATTGAGCAGCCTAAAGGTTTTGTTGATCCAGATAAGAAGGACATGGTCTGCAAATTACACAAAACATTATATGGTCTGAAACAAGCCCTTAGAGCATGGTATGAAAGATTGCATAACTATCTTATTCAAATTGGTTTTCAAAGAACTAATGATAACAATAGCTTGTATATCAAGGAAGGACTAGATAATGAGATTGTTTTGCCAAAAATATTTGTGGATGATACTTTGTTCACAAGAAATGATGATCTTTACAAAGAATTTTTGGAGCAAATAAACAAGGAATTTAAAAGTCAATGTTTGGTGAGATCAAATTCTTTGTTGGTCTTCAAATTTAGTACAGTAAGAATGTCATCTACATCACTCAATCTAAATACATCAAGGAGATATTGAAAAAGTTTGGTATGGAAGACTGCAAACTAGTTGGGACTCCTATGTGTACTAGATTGAAACTTACCAAGGATGATGAATCAAAGTAGGTATATCAGACATTGTACAGATCTATGATTGGAAAGTTGCAGTATGTAGTGCATACAAGACCTGATATTGCCCTTGCAGCTAGTATTGTAGTAAGATTCTTAGCAAAACCAAGAGAAAATCACATGATGGCAATCAAAAGAATCATGAGATATTTGAAAGGGACTAAAGATTATGAATTATGGTACAAACTTGGAGGTAATCTAGATTTGAAAGTGTTTACTGATGTAGATTGGGCAAGAAATGTTGATGACAGAAAAAGTACAAGTGGAGGAGCTTTCTTTCTTGGAAAGAGGTTGGTTTCTTGGACTAGTTAAAAGTAAAATTGTACATCCCAATCCACAGTAGAAGTAGAGTATGTTGCAGCAATAGTAAGCTATTCTAATATTGTTTGGTTCAAATAGTTATTGGAAGGTATGAAAGAAGAAATCAAAGAACCTATTGTTATGTTTTTTGATAATACAAGTGCAATTAACATATCCAAAAATCTATTGATGCATTCAAAAATCAAGCACATTGCAATAAAATATCACTAAAATGAAGTTTTAGTGATGCATCAACAGGTATCAAGTTGAAGATCTTTGAGTTGATGTAGAATAATCATGAAAATATTGCATATGAATTAGTACATTTCTATTCATTTAATTTATGTTGTCCTTGGCATGTGTTATCAAAGAGGGAGAGTATACCATCATATCTTTTTGAAATTTGATGTTTGTAAAGAAGCTATGTAATTCCTTCATAGAGGGAGATTATTGTATTTGAGGAGTTTGTGGAATGAAATTTAATAGGGAGAAACATTCTGATTAAAAAAAGACTTGCTTTCAAATTTCATTCTGCTATGACATGTTGTGTTGCCATCAATGCCAAAGAGGGAGATTGTTTGATAAAATTATTCAATTATGTGTTGTCTTTGATGTTACAAAAATGTCATATCAGTTCTCAAATAAAGTCTACTGAGCTTAGAAGGTTAGCAAAGTGAATTACAGAGTCTATCGAGCTCACTCGAGCACTGAAGGCTTCTGTCGCATAGATCAATTTCTACTGAGCTAGAAAGGTCAGCAAAGGAAAGTTAGTTCTTACCGAGTTCACTTAGTCTCTAAAGGATTTTATAGTGTTTATCGAGCTTCACTTGGTTAACACTAGAAATCATTTTCTGGAACAGTGTTTACCAAGCAAGGTCGGCCAATGAAGGATTTCAATGTTTTTGAAAATAAAGTTTTTTTGTATAATGTAATGATTGTAGCTGACTAGTGTATGGTTTATTGGTAAATGTAACTTGTAAATGAGCTGAATTAACAATTTATAATATATATAAATAAAAGGTCAAGTTGTAGATTCTAATTGTATTTGAATGAGTATGAAAATGAGTTGATTATGTCAAGAGGAAGTGTAAGCAAATTTTTGAGAAGGATCAAATATCCTTGAGGAGAAGTAGAGTTGTATTTGATCAATGAGGATCTATTGAAGTAGAGCAGAGGTCTGTATCATAAAATTTTAGTTGCATCTCTTTCAGGTCACTTATTGTTACTTTCTCACCATTGTAATAGTAATTCCTAAAATCTCTTAACAGAGTTGGTCTAACAGCCATTTTTTAAAATCCTCTAACAAGGAGGACAATTCAACTAAATTGTTCTAAAGTTCTCTAGCAAGGCCACTCCTAACAGCGTGATTAAATCCTTTGATAGGGTCACACCTAATAGTGTGTTTTGTAACCTTTAATAGGGTTGGCTCCTAACAAGGCTCATTTTGGAAGAGTGAAAATTGGTAGCTAGTTACTTGGTGGTTTTTCCCATATTGGGTTTCCACGTTGAATCTAGTGTCTCCTATGTTCATGTTATATTTCTTTTGCATGCATGTTAATATTTGTGAATGCTTAAAGATTAGTAACAAGTTAATTACCAAGTTATAGTATTTCTTTGTGTTGCTACCGAGTGATGGTAGTAATCAAGTTTTAAGACATCTAAGAGATCCCTGAATTAATTATTTGTGGTAATTGATTCACACCCCCTTAGTTACTCCATCTATAATTCCAACAGACAAGGCATATCTCAGAGCTCATGTGAGGTATGGATATGATTCTAAGTGCTATAGGACCATGTTGTAAAGGCCTAAAATAACCTCTCTCTCTCTTTTTGGAGATCTTATTCTATTTTAATTTTCAACCCCATCTCAGGTGATGCTAAAACTTGTAGTGTTGGCCAGTACAAAGTTGCCAATTGTCAAATCTCCCTCACCATTTGTCATGGGATCAAACTATCTATTTTGTTAGCTCTACATGGCTGAGTAAACCATAGCCCAAAGCTCCTCCTATCTTGGTGTGTGCTCAAACATTCTCAGGCATGTTGAACTAAATCATCCCTAAGAGTCACTAAATGCCATACGATAGTGATCTTTGACTATGGAACTGGATATGTCATCTCATCTAATGATGGAGAATCATGATAGAAGGTAAAGGGGTGATAATACACCTCACTTGGAACATATTTTATTTTTATGGTAATAAGGTAATTATTGTTTGTAAGGTCAATGAACTTGAGGTCACCTATAAACCCAAGTTGCCTTAGTCCTAACGATTTTTCTTTTTTTGTTTTTTTTGTTAATAAGTTGACTTAGTAAGTGTTTTGAGAGTCATTACACCTTATATAGGTACTATGTGTTACCAAAAACCACTTGGTTAAGTTCTAGGAAGAGTTAGTGCAAAAATTACATTTTGCAATAAAAGTTGCTAACAACTTTTTGACAATTTTAGCAATTTTTTGCCAAATCTTGAAATTAACCTTGTTACTATTGATATTTGATTGAAAAGATCATTTAAGTGGTAAGATTATTGAAGAAGATTGTGTGTTTCAATCATTGTTTTGTCACTGATTTCAAACCTGCTACATGTTGGTAAGACAATTGCTTACATGTTTTAAGCACTATCACTTAGTTGATTGATGAGGAAGATTTGATCAACAAGATGTAACAAAACTACCTAGAGGAAAGGTTGAGTTATTATTATCTATTGAAGTGCAATAATCAATTAAGATAGTGATAACATAATGTATTGATGATCTACTTGATATTACAAAATGATTGGCTACACTTAGTAAGTTTAGAAGAATAAAGTTAAACAAAGTTCATTTTCCAATCCTGGCCAAGTTGATAGTAGGTGCTGAGAAAAGTTAGTGCAAAATGAGAAAAAAATAATTTGGAGCCAAGCGAAAGAAAATTATAGTGTATTCTGAGTGAACTAGTAGGTGCTAAGCAGGTTAGATGATGTTGAGCAATTTTTTGTTGATGCAAAGTAGCATAGTATGTGCCAAACATTAGTAAATTGATAATACCAAGCTATTGCATTATGAAAAGATCAAAAATTCACCAAATAAAAGCTGATAAGTTTGTTTTCTTAGAAGTTGTGAATTAGGAGGAAGATAAGATTGATGAGTTGGAGGCACAAAATCTTATGTAAATCAATTTTGAAGTGAATTAAAATGGATTCTAG
This sequence comes from Cupressus sempervirens, assembly GCA_028749045.1. NCBI lineage: Eukaryota > Viridiplantae > Streptophyta > Pinopsida > Cupressales > Cupressaceae > Cupressus > Cupressus sempervirens. The sequence goes on along the minus strand of CM053791.1, from coordinate 180,858,531 downwards.
GAGAAGTTTCTAGAATAGAGAAGATATGGGGTGCATACATTGTATCCTACCTAATCCAACAAAAACCCTAATTTTGGCGATGGATAATGAGTGGGAAAAGTGTTCTAATTCCCTATATGTAGGGATATCTAGTCATGAAGCAAAGAGGTTAGAGAGTTTTGATGAAAAAATCTTACAAGGAGGAGAAAAGGGGTTTGCTTCATCAAGAGACCCAACTGAAGAAGTCTACAATGGGAAATTGAGCAAGAAGGGTTAGACAGAATGAATACTTGAAGGGTGAACAATTTGTTAGAGCTACAAAGATTCGAAGCCGAGTAGAGTTGAGGACTAAATAGTGATATGTAATCTACAAGTAAGGTTGTAAGTTGTATTAGATCAAAGATCTACTGTTACATTCTAACAATTGTATCAGCATAGGGTAGATACTTTGGAGTAAGGTTGACTTAACAGTCATTGAGAAATCCTTTAATAGGGTTGCATTCCAAGTGAATGGTCTAAATTATTTTAACAAGGTGATTTAAATCCCTTAACCAGGTCACATTTAACAGTGTGTATTGTAACCTTTAACAGGGCATTAGTTTAGAAGAGTGAAAAAGGAGTAGCATGTTAATGGTAGTTATTCCCAAATTTGGTTTCCATTTTAAATCATTGTGTCAAATGTGCTAATGGATATGTTTTGTTTTATCTTTTACATTTCTACATCTTGATTTAACAGTAACATATTAGTTTTGGTTAATACATAATGAATGCATGGTTAAGAATGTTTAATGGGTTCACTAAAGTGTGAAAAGTCTTATTTCTACATCTAGACCTTGAATAAATAATTCACCCACCATCCCCCCAACTACCCCCCATTATTCTAAAAGAATTCCAACAATTGGTATTAGAGCCATATACTTGAGAGGATTAGTTTTAAGGTACTACAAGCACAAAGATCAAGATGTCAAAAAGAGAGGTACCCAAGCTCAATAGAGATAACATTCCTACATGGAAAAGTTTGATGAAGCTACACCTTGGAAGACTTGGAGATTATGCACAATATTATATTTTAGTAGAGCAAGTTGATCCAGTAGGAGCCCTAATTATTGAAGGTTTAAAGAAAAGGAAAGAACATAATCAAGCGATGTTGGAGATTTCTTCTGCCTTAAGCTATGTTGAGTTTGATGATATCAGAGGCCTTAAAATTTTAAAGTAGATGTGGGATGCCCTCAACACCATCTATGGAGGAGAAAAAAATGTTCAAAGAGCTAAGTCAAAGAGCCTCAAAGGTAATTTTGATGACATGAGAATTGAAGAAGGTGAAAATATTGCTCAATATGTTTCTAGAATAAAAGACATTGTTAGTGTAATAAAAGGTGCTACTAGTAAAATAGATGATGATATTGTGCTAAGTAAAGTCTTGAGAACATTGTTTCTTGTGTATGCCATTAGAGTGTCTAAAATCCAAGAGTTAAGATGTATACCAAGAAATGATCGAACCCTTGAAGGTCTGGTAGGAAGACTCACTAGTTTTGCACTATCTAATTTTGACAACTACAAACTAGAGAGTATTGAATCAACTTTCAAATCAAAATTGTTACTAAACAATTTTGAGGAGGTAAAGCCAAAGAAGAAGAAAAGAAAGATAAAGTATGAATCAAGTGATAGTAGTATAGATGAGGAAGACATTAAGAAATTAGAAGCATTGTTGGCAAGAAGATTTCTTAGAGGAAAAGGTAAATTTAGAGGTAGGTTGCCTATCATTTGTTTTAATTGCAATGAAGTTGGTCATATTGTAGCAAGATGTACACAAAAAAGAACTTCAGAGAAGGGAACAAGCACAAGAATAGAAGAGAAGATGATGGAAGAGACTATGTAGACAAATGTAAGAAGTCATGCTACATTGTTGATAAACATGACTCTGATAAAAATGATGATGATGTGGTATATTTTACAATGAAGGATGAATCGTATGAGGATAAGGCAACTGAACTTATGACTTATGTAAACAAGAATGAAAAAGGGATCACTAACAATGGATGCTCACATCACATGATTGGAGAAAAAATTAAGTTCATTTAGTGTAAGATTTGGTAATGGTGCACCATGTCAAAAGGGTCTATCAAACTCATAGACAAGATTTCATGTGATAATTCTTATTATGCTGAAAGATTGAACTATAACTTGTTAAGTGTGTCACAATTGAATAATTTGGGATGTAAAGTTGAGTTTGAAAACAAATTAGCTAGGATATATGATACAAATGGAAACTTGATTGGAAAAGGTGATCAAACTAGGATTAATCTATTTTATTTGGATGTAGAAGATACTACTTGCCTTATTGAAAAATTTGATGATGTATGGCTTTGGCACAAGACGTTATGTAATGTAAATTTTGATAATCTAATTACTATCAGTAACATGAAAGAAGTTAGAGGTTTTCCTAAGTTGAAGAAACCAGAAAACATAATATGCAAACAATGTCAGCTAGGTAAGATGACAAAGTCAAGCTTTAAAAGTAAAGCTTATACCTCTAAGGAAATACTCGAAATTGTTCATACTGACTTCTATACACCTATTGAAGTACAGAGCTACAAAGGAGACAAATATATAATGTTGTTTGTTGATGATTACTCTAGAATGATGATATTTATGTTTCTAAAAGAAAATTTAGATACTTTTCAAATATTTAAATGGTATTTGGTAAGAGTTGAAAAAGAAATAGGTAAGAGCTTGAAATGCTTGAGATCAAAGAGAGGAGGTGAATTCACTTCACATGAGTTTGAGATGTTTTGCAATGACAGAGGAATCAAGATATAAACATATGTACCTAGGACCCCTTCAAAAAATGAAATTGCCAAAAGAAGAAACAGGTCAATTATGGACTATGCCAAAACACTCATGATGGAGAAAAATGTTGCTCTAAAATATTGGAGAGAAGTTGTAAGTACTATTGTAGACACTTTGAAATGTGTGCAAGTAAATAAAGGTACTCACTCAACGCCTTTTGAAATATGGTATGGTTATCCACCTAATGTGAAATGTTTTAAGGTATTTGGAAGAAAATGCTATGTTCTTAAAGATGTTAGAAGTGGAAACTTTGATGTAAAGAGAAAAGAAGGTATATTCCTTGATTACTCCACAAGAAGTAAAGCTTATAAGTGTTTGATTAGTAACACTAACAAAATTGTGGAAAGTGCAAAGAATTTTGATGAGTTTATAGAAGCACGTGAGGTTGAACCTACAAAAGAACTAGAAGCATACAAATCATTTATATACTATTATGAAGGAATTCCTACTGAAGAAGATGCTACAAATCATGCAGCAAGCCAACAAAAAGTTTCAACAACTATCAAGTCACAGCCTATGAATGTCGAGTTGCATTCAAATGCAAAGTTCCAGAATGAGGAGAATGCACAATCTGACTCTAAGATTAGCACATATGAAAGAGATGATAAAACACCTAATAGAGATGCACATAGTGATACTAAAGTTGAGAGATAGAATGTAGCCATAAGAACCAAGCCTAGACTGTCCAAATATGTCAAAAGACATGATCCTACAGATCAAATAATTAGAGACAAAGATGAAAGGCCAATGAAAAGAAATAGGTTGAGAATTTAATCATGTTTATTAAGCATGAAGGAACCTAAGACTATAAGAGATGCATTGGAAGATGATGACTAGTACAATGCTATGTAAGAAGAAATTCAGTAGATAGAAAAGAACAAGACTTGGAGTCTAATTCCTAGACTAGAAGACAATACTGTGATTGGCACAAAATGATTATTTAGAAACAAGTTAGATGAGAATGGTGAAGTGAAAAGAAACAAAGCAAGACTAGTTTGCAAAGGGTATGCACAAGAAGAAGGAATTGACTATGGTGAAACATTTTCTCCTATTGCAAGAATGGAAGGAGTGAGAATTCTATTTGCGTATGTTGCATACAAAGTTTTCAATGTTTATCAAGTGGATGTCAAGTCTACATTTTTTAACAGCATATTAGAAGAAGAATTCTACATAGAATAGCTAGAAGGTTTTGTTGACAAAAATAAGAACATGGTATGTAGACTACATAAAGCCCTATATGGACTAAAACAAGCACCTAGAGCATGGTATGAGAGACTTCATACTTATCTTGTTAAGATTGGATTTGAAAGGACAGATGATAACAACAATTTGTACATGAAAATAGATAAAGAAAAAGATATACTATTATCTGAAATATTTTTTGATGACATAATATTTGGAGGATAAGATGTTTTGTGTAAAGATTTTGCAAATTAGATGAAGCAAGAGTTTGAAATGTCAATGTTTGGGGAGATCAAATTCTTTGTGGGATTACAAGTTTATCAGATGAAATATGGTGTATATATCACTCAGTCAAAATATGTCAAAGTGATATTGAAGACATTTGGACTAGAGGATTCAAAGCCAGTAAGCACACCTATGGTAACAACACTCAAGCTATCAAAGAAAGATGATTCAACTAAGGTAAATCAAACATTATACAAATCCATGATCAGAAAATTGCAATGTGTAGTGCATAGAAGAACTAATATTGCATTAGCTTTGGGGATAGTTACAAGATTCTCTGTTAATCCTAGAGAGAATCACTTGATGGCTATAAAAAGGATAATGAGATACTTGAAAGGAATAGAAGAGTATGGCTTATACTATAAGAAGAATGAAAAGTTTGAATTGAAAGCCTACATTCATGTTGATTGGGCTAGAAATATTGATGATAGAAAGAGAACTAGTGGAGGAGCCTTCTTCTTAGGTAGAAGACTTTTTACATGGACTAGCAAGAAGCAGAGTTGTACTTCCAAATCTACTACTAAAGCAGAGTATGTTGCCACTACTATTAATTACACAAACATTGTATGAATCAAATAGCTACTTAAGGGAATGAAGGAAGAGATCATTGAACTAGTGACACTTTATTGTGGTAATACAGGTGTCATCAATATATCAAAGAATTCTATAATGGATACAAAGGTAAAGCACATTGCAATAAAGTATCATTCTGTGAGGGAGTTGGTTCAAGATAAAGAGGTGAAGATGGAATATATCAACACAAAGGAGAAAACTGTTAATATCTTCACCAAAGCATTACCTAAGGATGCTTATGAGTATATAAGAGGTAATCTAAGGGTGATACCCCTATCAAAGGCTATGTAAAAGATAGGGGGAGTACCCTACATCAAAAAAGTTGACATTCATTTCATACAAATTCATGTAGTGGATCTTAATTTAGGAATTTATTAAAGTAATTATAGAGCTAGAATTACAAATCAGTCACAAGCAAGGTGATAGAAGGAGAAAATTAAAGAACCTGCAAAAGTCTATAACTACATATAACAAAGATGCCAAGTGTTGAGTATTTTCAAAGAGGGAGAAAGAACATTAAACTAATCAAGGAAGAAATGATCAAGGGAGATTGTACATTAAACTAATTAGTGCAAGAGGAACAATGAAGAGAGTGCATCATTAGATGATTAGTTTGGTAAGAAAGAAAGAGAGAGAAAGCCGGAAGCAATCAAATCAGTAGAAGGATCAGAACAAAAAGGAGGGAGTTATATTTTGTAACCTAATCAGAAGAGGAAGTTGTTGATAGAGGGAGAAGTTTTAATCAAAAGTTTTCTTTTTGGTATTCCCTTTCTTTTTTAACCTAGTCAGTTTGATGGAACAAGATGTTCATCATTTGTTTAACTGGTTGATTGGTTTGGTTTGCCATCAATGCCAAAGAGGGAGATTGTTAATATTTGATTGAAAAGATCATTTAAGTAGTAAGATTGTTAAAGAAGATTATGTGTTTCAATAATTTTTTTGTCACTGACATTAAACTTGCTACATGTGTGTAAGACAATTGCTTATATGTTTCAAGCACTATCACTTAGTTGAGGATTTGATCATAAAGATGTAACAAAAGTACCAAGAAGAAAGGTTGAGTTATGATTATGTATTGAAGTGCAAGATTCAGTTAAGATAGTGATAACATAATGTATTGATGATCTACTTGAGGTTACCAAATGATTGGCTACACTTAGAAAGTTCAAAAGAATAAAGTTAAAGAAAGTTCATTTGCCAAGCCTGACCAAGTTGATGGTAGGTGTCGAGCAAAGTTAGTGTAAGCCAAGCAAAAAGAAAGTTGGAGCTAAGCAAAAGAAAATTCTAGTGGATGCCGAGTGAACTAGTAGGTGCCAAGAAAGTTAGTTGATGCTAAGTAATTTTTAGTTGATATTGAGCACCAATAAAATCTAGTTGATGCCAAGTAACATCATATGCGTCGAGCATCAGTAAATTGATAATGTCAAGCTACTGCATTATGAAAAAATTGAAGATTAGCCAAATAAAAGTTGACAAGTTTTTTTTATTGGAACTTTTTAATTAGGAGGGAGATAAGACTGATGAGTTGGAAGCACAGAATCTTATGTAAACCATTTTTTAGGTGAATTCAAAAAGATTCTACAAGAAGTTTTTAGAATAGACAAGATATGGGATAGATACATTGTATCGTACCTAATACATTAAAAACACTAATTTTGGTGATGGATAATGAGCAAGAAAAGTGTTCTAATTTCCTATATACAGGGATATCTAGTCATGAAGCAAAGAGGTTAGAGAGTTTTGATGCAAAAATCTAACAAGGAGAAGAAAAGGGGTTTGTTTCATCAAGAGACCCAAGTGAAGAAGTTTGCAATGGTGAATCAAGCAAGAAGGCTTATAGAGAATGAATGCTTGAAGGGTGAACAAGCTATCAAAGCTACAAAGATTGGAAGCCAAGTAGAGTTGAGGAGTAAATAGTGATCTATAATTTGCAAGTAAGGTTGTAGGTTGTATCAGATCAAAGCTCTACTATTACTTTTTTAAAATTATATCAGTATAGGGTAAATCCTTTGGACTAAGGTTGACTTAACAGTCATTGAGAAATCCTTTAATAAGGTGGCATTCCAAATGAATAGCCTAAAGTCCTCTAACAAGGCTTACTTTTAACGGGGTGATTGAAATCCCTTAACTGGGTCACATTTAACAATGTGTGTTGTAACCTTTAATAGGGTTGGCCTTTAATAGGGCATCACTTCAAAAGAGTAAAAAATGAGTAGCATGTTACTGGTGGTTTTTCTCAAATTGGGTTTCCACATTAAATCATTGTGTCAAATGTGTTGATGGATATGTTGTGTTTTATGCTTTACATTTTTGCATGTTGATTTAATAGTAACATATCAATTTTGGTTAATACACAATGAAAGCATGCATGGTCAAGAATGTTTAATGGGTTCACTGAAGTTTGAAAAGTTTTATTTGTACATTTGGACCTTGAGTAACTAATTCACTCCCCCTCCCCTCAGTTATTCTAAAAGAATTCCAATAATAACCAATCAAACCAACTAGTAATCAGTTAGAATGGATGTCAAATGATGAAAATACCCTCTATGAATTTAGAGGAGGCATAAGGTGTTGGTGATTATTAATTTTTCCTTATATGGCAAGAAATCACTACTGATGTTAAACTTTTATATAGGATCATTGAGTTCTTGTCAAATATCATTACTTCCTATTTGGAACAGCAAACTCATATTTTGTCAGAATGAAACACCACTTTAGCTACATGTTATCATTGAATGGAGCTAGTGGAAGATGTTAAGGATCTTCTTGGTTGTCTTAATAGCCATTTCATGGGTTTGAAACATAATCACTTCCCTTTGTGAAGAGTTGTTTGAAAATTAACAAATTACATGTTGTTGCAAAGAAAATATAGTCATAGGATGTTGGAAGATTGTTTTCACTAATAGGATGTTGAAGAATATCTTGGAAGAATGCAATAGATGACAAACTAAAGTTTGTGACATAGTTATTGGGTATTCCTTGAAGTGTCTAAGATGTTAGTTTGAAGCAAGAAGTTGATTATGATCTATTTCTCAAATTTGCTCATTTTTCCCTTATTGCTTTCCAATTCTTGAATAGGGAAAGTGATCAATTAGTTTTGTGAAGTTGGGTAGAAGTTTTTTCAATATTGTAACCAAGTTGGAAAAAGTCTTTTAAGACACTTAGGAAGGTGGGAAACGTAGTTTTCCTTAAAAGTGTTCTTGTTGGGAATCCACTAACTTTGGGTGTGACCACTCTGCATCATTTTGGATGCAATTTACATTAAAATGAAATACATGAAGTGTACTTAAAACATAAATAAGAAAAGCAAGATATATATTATGATAACCAATAATGTCATACATGAACAAACATATAATATATTATGATAACCAATAATGTCATACATTAACAAATATATAATATATTATGATAACGAATAATGTCATACATAAACAAACATATCATATATTAACCAATAATGTCATAATTCTAATAATTTCATGCATCAAATATATGTCATACATCAAATATAAAATGTCATGTATACATCAAATGTATATCAAATAGGTTCATTGACATAAAATCCAACATATATGTCCACTAATGCCTATACATGTGCATCTATCAACTATATCTTCTCATTCCCATGAGGGGAAGGAAAAAAATCCCTAGAGGTCTTTGATCATTGTGTGGAGGGAGATAATAGGGATGATGGGGTCTTCTTCACAAGCTCACTTGTCCTCTTTTTTAGGCTCTTCTTTAACTCAACTTGATACAAACAAAGTAGATATGAATCAATAATTATTATACATTAAAATAAAATATATGTACACACAAAATTAATTATTTTCTTACTACCATCAAATAGTCACTCTATACGTCCACCTAAAAGGCTCATGGATGATCAAGTGTAATAAGGCTCTACAACAATTCAATCAATATAATCACTTATAAATAACATTAGAAATTTAGATACTAACTATTATAAACAACTAAAACTAAGAAATTTCTTTCATACCTCAGTCAATGGTTTTGAACTAGCCATCACTGTAGCAACTCCATGATCAATGGATAGGCAAAGATGAGGGGTAGTCTCAGACGTTAACAACTGCATGTCATATAATACAATTTACATGTAACATTAAACATGAAAAAAATGTACCTCTATGAAGCTCATATCATGTCCAAGCTCAGAGTCCCTTGTGAATGTCGATGGTCTAGTAGAGAACTGATGCACATGCATAAAATTTTTTTGTCAATCCTTCATATGATTACTTAATAAATATATGTATTAATTTAAATTATTAAATTGATACATACCTCTTGACTTGTTGAAAAGATGAAAAATAGGGTCGGTTAATATATACTAGGGCCAATAATACTCTTACCCTAAATTTTGAACAATGTCAATACATGCTAATTAATTAGTCATTCACTATACATAAGAAATGTGATCAAATTAGTTTATTATAATTGTAATTTACTTGTGTTTCAATGCCAAATGTGTCATTTAGGAACTCATCAATGACTAGCCCATCATCCATACTGTCTCCAGCATGACTACCAAATGTGCATAAGGATCCACATGATGTTCACATGTGACCACGATGCACAGAAGGCTCCTCCTCAACTAATTGACTAGTGCAATGAATAAGGGTTTTCATTAAAGCATTGATAGTACCTAGAGTGTTGGTCTCTACATGTTCCTTCACAACTAAAAGAATAATCACATGCTCACCTTGTGGCTTGACAATAGGTGTCTTAACTACATTAGGGTCACAGCATGCCCCCAACCTCTCAAATGATGACCCCTCACCTCTACCTTGAGATTCTAATATATCAAAATAATTGGGGATCTTCCAAAGACAAATTCATATTACAATTTCTTTAAGAAATATAGTGGAACCTCATGATTGTTGCAAGGAGGGGCATCAAAGATCATCCACCATCTATCCCAAAAGTTATTTCTAATACCATTATGTATGCACCAATGGATGGGGAACCTTTTAGTTGTATGTTTAACAATATCTTGTTCTTAAGAATTTTTAAACAATGCATAGATGCTACCTTTCTCTATTTCCTTCTTTATTACATCTTGATATGATAATTTGTTTGCATAATATCTTCTTTTTTCATCCTTCTTAACATGCCAAATATCTAACCAACCACTAACATAAGCTACATGGGTCATAATGGACTCAAGGGAGGATGTCAATTGTGCTCTTATCAGATTGGTTTGTCCACAAGCTTTCAACGTACCAATGAGTGTTTCTAATTCATTTTTTCCTTTTTCTATTTCATTCATTATGGTGTCTTGGGTGCCAGAAAGAGGTCTTCCAATTGGTGTAGGTTGCAAAATTTTTTTCTCTTCTTGTGGAGGGTTTTAATTTTCATCTTGTGGAGGCTTTTGACTTGGATCTTGTGGAGGGTTTTCATTTTTATTTTGTTGATCCAGCTGGGGATTTGGCGGTTCATTATTTACATTTCTTGATAAGAAACCAATTGCAATCTAAATAAATAAATTTTTTTAAAGAAAACCTAAAAACCCCTACAAAACAATGTAAAAACTTACAAAACAATTCAAAAACATATAAAACAATGCAAAAAAGAGAGTAGAAAACATACTATATGATCCTAATCTTGACCTTTAGCAATGAGGAGACATTTTGAGGAGGAGAGTGAAAAAATTCTTCAACTTTTGTAACTCCCATGTATGTTGTTGAGGAGAAAGAATGTGAAAACAAAAACCAATGAGATAGGCTATAGGTTTGTAGCCAATATATAAAAATGTATGATTTGACAAAGTGTGTACACTCTATAGGGCATGCATGCTATAGCACACACATGATTTGTCTTGGGCTCCACAAGCCCAAGCCAAAGTCCATGCACATTATAGCACATGCACACTTTGTGAATTTAAGAAAAAACTTTTGTGTGTCATTTTTTGGCACCACAACTTAGTGCACTTATCGAAGAAATGACAAAGACTTTCTATGAAGGATCTAAGGTACGTTGATTTAATAAGCCAACACCACTAGATTTGGAGGGCATGGAAATGAAGCCCTCATTATCCTATGTTGTAGGTACACTTAATTTCATATATTGCAATCATTTTGTCACTTGTATACATGACATTCCTCTAGTTTTAGGTGTCATCTTCATCACAAGTTTTCCATAACAGTCCATTGGTTGCTAGTGTCATTTTCATCACAATTTTTCTATGATAGTCTTTTGTTCATCCAAATAGTGACCCTTACAGGGTAGGCCTAATTGTAATGCAATAATATAATGTAAGATTAGGATATTGGAGATAGATTCTTGTGGTTGAATGAGAAGATAAATCATCTTTGAAAGAAATGTTAGATACTTCTTGTGAAGGCTCTAAGGTATGTCGATTCAATGATAGTCTAGTAGTTGCAAGTGTCATCTTCATCACAAGTTTTCCATGGTAATCCAATAGTTTTAGGTGCCATCTCCATCACATGTTTTCCATGATAGTCTGGAACTTGGAGGTGTCATATTTATCAAAAAAAATTCATGAGAATCTAATAGTTGGAGGTGCACCAAAAACCTTCTATCACTATGTCAAAAACTTGTAGATTGTGAGTAGTCATCATCATCATTTGACATAGGCTCACATGCATATCATCTATTAAATGCAACCAAGGTGAATGTTAACTAGGTCTTCTTAGTCTCAAGAATCATTAAAGCCTATCAATATGCCACCACCACCAGATTTGGAGGACATGGAGATGCAACCATTATTATCCTATTTGGTACACTTAATTTCATATGCTAAAATCACTTTTTGACTTGTATACAAGAGCTTTTTTACATTATAATATATATATATATATATATATATATATATATATATATATATATATATATATATATATATATATATATATATATATATATATATATATATATATATATATATATATATATATATATATATATATATATATATATATATATATATATATATATATATATATATATATATATATATATATATATATAACTATTTGGGTTTAAGTATGTATTTATGAATATGCATGTTAAATAGGGTATTGGATTTCTCATGAATCTTATGTACAACCTATTACTTATTTTTGCCCCCCACCAAAAATTTGAAATTCAAACACTTGAGCCCACCCAATGGCTGCTTCCCATCTTTAATACTATTTAAATGCCCTAGAAATACAAAAAAGAAAATGATTAAAACTTTATGGTATTTCTTTTATTTCCTAATTTTTTTCCACTGGCCCACAACTTTCAGCATAGCCAGATCTTTTGTGATCTACAGTGGGCGCTTTCTCGCATTCTCAAAATGCACTACCTTTACATAATGTGAGAAAGCCCCTTTGTGACATGTAGCAGGTGAGGCAAATGTTCTTGTGTGGGCCGCAAAAAGGAAGAAATGTTAGTCCAGCTAGCATTTTGATTGGCACCTACATTCCCACATTCTATCTTTTGTCAGACTTCCTAACAATGCGAGCAAGCACCCTAGTGACACATGTCCTAATGACATCATGAAGGATACTCACGTAGGTTCAAAGGGTATAGGTTATGTACACCGTCTGATGCAATCAGATCGAGGGCTAGCACTTCCCCACATTATCAATATGCAAGGAGATTAAGGAATGTGGGCAAGTGCCTTGTTGTTGTGTGTCCTTGTGGGGTCAGGTTATTATTAAGCTGTAGGGTGATTCCAAGGTGGTGCCAAGTCATGCTAAAGTGTATGATGAATGATTCATGGGCCCAGAAGTATTAAGGGTACGCGTAGTGTAATGAGGATCTTTCACGATCATTGATCTTACAGAAATCAACAATCAGTGCTTTCTCACATTATGAAGATGTGAAGAAATTAAACAATGCAAGGAAGCACTTGAAGGACATGTGTCCTAGTGGGCCTAGTTAAGGAAATTAATAGAAAGGTAGCACAGTTAAGGCTGGCAATTATGTGACTGCCACAGTCAAGGTTTTGAGGAGGTAGTGCAATTAGTTGATTTGGTGGTCAAACTCTAGAAGGCCTTATGAGGTGGTAAAATGAAATAAAATTATTGGCCCACATGGCCCATTTTGGTTGCAGGATTTAGTTGACTTTTTCACTTGCTTGATTCATAAGCTAGAAATGAAGGAAATCAAGTTTTCTTGCACAATTTGATCTGCATGATCAATTCCAACTACTCTCGAATGAATATTGAACCCAAGAGAACACTCCACCACCCCAGTTTATCCATCTACTTGGTCAGAATGGTTTAATGGCATTGTTTATGTCAAGGCCCTATTTCAACAAAATATCAGATTTCATTATATCTAAATCTATGCCCAGATTAGATTTTCTCCAGACCTCTAAAGAAACTTAATGGTAGTTGTTGTGGAGTAACTTTAGTGATAGAACATCTTAGTTATGCCTAAGCTATAAAAGCAATTTTTGTAGATTGTGTCTTCTTCGGTCCACTCTTGTCTGTTTTCTCTAATATTGCTCTGCAATTTCACTATAAATCCCCTTTGCCTCTGAACTGTATGACATTCTTATCTCCTTTAGCCATTCATGTGAAGTGCAAGAACTATTTTCCTCTTATTGGTGTATTGTAGATATCTACAATCTTGCATGACTATATCTCTTTTGGCCTATGAATGGTATATAAGTGAATCCTCTCTTTCCTTGTGTCATTCATTTGGGTTTTTTGATCTGCATGTAATTGTTAGATTCAAGCAAGTCTGGATGTGTATATCTTTTGGTATCATGATGGTTCAATAGTGCATGTATGGGAAGAGATTGGTTTGAACACTTTATTTTTGGTGCATCACCCCCCTTAGATTAGAATAGGTAGATTTGCTTCTATGCATTCCTTCTCTCTTTTCCTCTCCAAGAGTAGTTAGGTGCACCCTAATAGTAAAGGAAGCTGGCCTTCTTTGGAGACTCAACCTCATAGTTCAAGTCCCATAGCTTGGAGGTTGTTTCCATGTTTCACAAGGTTTTCCTTAGGTAAAAACTTTGGCCAAGAGTGCAAACCTTTGTGACAACATTTTTTGGCATGCCCAATGGGACAATATTTAGAAAATTTCAAGTCTACTGGTGTCAAAAGGAATATTTCAAGATTAATACCAAAGAGATAGTACTGGATTCAGTGTTCAAGCCTTCAAGTGATTCATTCTTCTAGTACTTGATGACTCTGAGCTTCAAATACATCTGGTTCCAGACCAAAGTTGTAGTAATTAATGCCCAAAGCTAAAACAAGGGCATCTTCTAGAGGTAAATTTTAGTACCAAGAGCTTTCATTTTCAAATCCTAGAAGGAGGACTAGAGTATCTTTGTCACCAGTTAGGAGTGCAATAGTATCAAATACACCTGTAAGATCCATCTCTACTTCTCCTACTACTAGATCTCAACCTAGATTACCATCAACACATATCAATAGATCACTTGTCTATATGGCACATCCTAGAGCTCATTCTTTTGTCACCTTTAATGGTGGAAGTCCTCTTTTATTGGCCCAAAGACATGACATACCAATAGCTGCACTTAAAAGTATACCAGAATTTACTAGTGAAACTTTTATTTCTCCATTAGAACACATTCAAGAAGTTGCAAATATCTACAATATCCATGGTTTTATAGAAGATTATGTTGTAGTTAGGCTTCTAGCCTCATCCTTGAAAGAAAAAGCACTACAATGGTATAGAGGTTTGGCTCATGGTTCTATAGCATATTGGCATGGATTAGGGGTAGGACTATGAAAACACTTTGAGGATAAAAGTGACCATTTGTCACTTTTAGAACATTTGACTACTATAAAAAGAGCCCCCCATGAATGTATGACTAATTTCAACTATAGATTTCAAAAGACATGGGATAGAATACCTACTTTAGTAAAGCCTACCCCTGGTAATGCCTTCTTGCATTACCTCAAAGCTTTTAACAGTGACATTTACATCAAAATTCAAACTATGGGAGGAGATACCTTGCCAAATGCTTATGACATAGCAATAAAGTTAGAAAACATCCTAATTCAAGGAGGTAAGCTAGCTCTAAGGCCTCCTATGCTTTTCTTCCTTGACATTCCAAATCACCAACCGACAATGGCTCCTCTTCCCACAACTTCCACATCACAATCCCTTGCTCTAGTCCCTCAAGCTTCCACATCTTCAAATGGAATAGATGAAATCAAGGAGATGATGCAATCTATGATGTTGAACATAGATAAAAGATTGTAGGGCCAAGAGAATAAGTTGGAGGATAACTTCTCTATGATGCAAAAAGTGAGCAACAAGGTGGTGACTTTAGAGAGAAAACACGCTTGAGGTGGTAAGGCTTATCAATTGCAATATCAAACACTGAACAATGGTATGCCTCCAAATCATAATCATGGGAACAATTCTTTTGATCAAAATAGGTAGAATAACCATGCTTCAACCTCAAATATACACCAAAGTAGGGCCATAGTTCCTCAAAACAACATGGCCCAAGATTAGGATTTGTGTCCCTTGTGTAACTACTCCTAAGCACATTGCATGTATCAAAAGGCTGAATCTTATTTGGCTTTAACTGTCCAAGATCCTGCAACAAGAAAATCATACAAGGAGTACCAATTTAAAGATGCCTCATATATGCAATGACAAGGTGATTGCTTCTTTATGAATCATCGGGTGGAAGAACATTATAATGTAAACTAAGATTCCATTGCTCACAACACTAGGAGAAAAAGAAGAGCTGTTGAAGATACTACCCCTCCTCTTCCTAATCATGCCTCAATTTCAAATGTAATACCTCAGGAACAATCAGTAAATGATCAATCAAATAGCTTTCAGCAGTAAATGCAAAATAATGGTAGAAAGGATGTAAGTGATCCTCAAGTTGTTCCATCTCAACCTCCTACAAATATAGCTCACAAGGCTTCTACCAAAGTACCTACTATGCCATTTAGTGTGGTAGAAAAAATGAAGAAGACAAATGTGAATATTTCCATGTGGGATGGTGTCGCTACTATACCCATGCAAAAGAGGTTGCTGCAGCAAGAATTTGAAAGTATTGAACCAAAAGGTCAGCCACCCAGCATGGAAAGTGCCACAAGCCTAGTATAGCCATCAAAGGAGGTATAAATGAGTAAAAATGTTATACCCCCTCCATTTTATGTTTCTCTAATTATAGGGGGTAAACTAGTCCACAATTGCATGATCAATTCAGGGGCTAGTAGTTTGGTGATGCCTAGGTGTGTTGCTGATGTTTTGGAAATGAAATATGAGCCCATTGTTAGAGATGTATTATAGTTGGATGGTAGTATTTTCAAGACTATAGGGATCCTTAGGAATTTTTAAATGGCCCTACATGCATGACCTAGTTGTACTATAACACAAGATATATCTGTTGCTGAAGTCAAGCCACATTTTGCCATCTGTCTATCAAGAGACTTCATCGCCCAAATAGGTGGTTACATATCTTCTGATTGGTCATATATGTCTTTTAGAACAAGATATGGGACCAAAGCTTCAATTAGAGTAGAGCCTCTAGCCCTCCATCATATTGAACCCTATCCCCCTAATCTCATCAACATGAATTGCACTTTCTTAGAAATGGATGAGAATGACATAATGAATGAGCCTACTACTTCCCTAGCAGAGATACCTAATTTTCTCTTAGATGAATGGGCTAATGCATATAAATTTGATCCTATGTCAAAAACCCTTGAGGAAAGCCTCAATACATATTGTATATTAGAGAAGGATGCTCTAGTTCCCAATCTTGTGGAGACTAAAGAAGATATGAGTGAGATATGGAGTATGTACTTTGATGGATCAAGGAATAAGAATGGATCAAGGGTTGGTGTGATGTTGATTTCTCTTACACAAATAACATACTACTTCTCCTTTAGGATTCAGTTCAGTTGCACTAATAATGTGGCTGAGTATGAATCCTTGATTCAAGGTCTCCTACTTGCTCAGAAAAGAGAAATTCAAGCCTTAAGTGTATATGGAGATAGTGAGTTGGTGGTTAATCAAGTGAGAAATCAAAATATCACCAAGAATAGTTTGCTTAAGTCTTATGAACATAGGGTATGGGATTTTCTTGAGGGTTTTGATGCATTTAATATTCAAAGCATCCCTAGAAATGAAAATAGACATGTTGATAGACTTGCAGCAATAGGTGCATCTCATGGTGTGCCAGGGAATCTTGAGGAGAAGAAGAAGAAACAAATCAAAATGGTAGTAATTCTTGCCATCCCTAAAAACAACATCCATTGGTAAGTGTTTGAATTTTATGAACAAATTGTAAGCTTCTTGCAAAATGAAGTAGAATTTTCAGATAGAAACTAGTCGAGACTATAGGATCAGTATGGTGATCAAATCATTAATCTTAGTTCCAAAAAATTGCCTAAGGGTCTCATTACCTTAGAGATTGTTTTCAATCCTGATGACCAAGCAAGAGGTAGAGTCATGAACCTAGCTACTGACAAGGACGATCACACCCCAATCACAGTTGCTAATGGAAAATCCATAAACATGGGGAAGGTATGTTCTGAGATTGAGAAAGAAAGTTTTATTCATCTATGTCAAGAATTTAATGATGTATTTGCCTAGACATATGATGATTTGAAGGGCTTTGACCCAAGGTTTTTCCAACATACCATAGATTTAATTGATAATGTCAAATCAATAAGAAAAAAATACAGGCCAGTGAATCCCAAAATTGAACCCTTAATGAGAAAAGAGTTATCCAAATTGATTGAGGCCAATATAATTTTCTCCATCAAGCACTCATCATGGGTAGCAAACCTTGTCCCTGTTAGGAAGAAGAATGGAGAAATTAGATTGTGTGCAGACTTTAGGGACCTTAACCAAGCTTCCCTTAAAGATCACCATCATCTCCCTTCCATGGAGCATATTTTGTCCAAGGTCAATGATTCAAAGAGGTTTTCATTTCTTGATGGAATTTTTTGGCTACAATCAAGTGCTGGTCAAAGAGTCTAATAGGTACAAGACTAAATTGACAACCAAATGGGGTACCTATGCTTATTGTAAGATGCCATTTGGACTAACCAATGTAGGTGCTACATTTTAGAAGGCAATGGAGATGGCCTTCAAAGGCATGATTGAAAAGTTTATATTAGTTTACCTTGATGATATCACAGTGTATTCAAAGAATGTAGAAGATTAGTTTGATCATTTGAGACATTCTTTCTTACGGTGTAGAGAGTTTGGGGTATCCCTTAACCCAAGTAAGTGTGTCTTTTCTACCAATCAAGGAAAATTATTAGGACACATTGTATCTAATGATGGTTTAACCATTGATCCAGAAAGAACAAAAGTAATACTTACTCTCCCTCTTCCTAAACATAAGAAAGGGTTGCAAATTTTCCCTAGTAGGATAAATTTTGTGAGAAGATTTATCCCTAATCTTTCTACCATGGTAAAACCCCTTATGGCTATGCTCAAGAAAAGTATGGTCTTTACATGGACCAAGGAAGGGAAGGAAATTTTTGAAGAGATCAAGGTATCCATAGCCTTAGCCCCTACTCTCATTAATGCAAATTTTGAAAAGGACTTCATCCTTTATGCCCTAGGTAGTGAGTCAAGCATTTCTGCTATCTTGACTCAAATAAATGATAAAGATGAAGAGCATCCCATAGCCTTCTTTAGTAAAGGGCTTAAAGAGTACAAAAACAAATACAACTATGTAGAGAAGTAGGCCCTTACAATAATCAAAGCTTTAAATAAATTTAGACACCTCCTAGCTCATAATAAAATTCTTTTGTTAGTACCCCATGTGAGTGTGAAGGATTTCCTTTTGAGCAAAGATATTAGTGAGAAGAGAGATGGTTGGATTACTAAAGTAATGGAATATGATGTTGACATCCAAATCACCAAGTTGGTAAGAGGGAAGGGGTTGTGTAAACAAATGATATCATATCAGGAAGCAGATGAGGAAGTCGCTATGATACTAATAGAACAACAAGAGACAAGAAATGATGACCCAAGAAATTGGATGGATGATATGAGGAATTTCTTATTAGGTAATGGATATCCTCAAGGGTTAGATAGAGCTAAAAGGAGATAGTATAGATTACAGTCAATTCCTTATCTCATAGTTGATGGTATCCTTTTTAGGAAAGATTTTAACGGAGCCCTATTAAGATGCATTGACATAGACCAAGCTGAAAGAATGATGAAAGAGCTTCATGATCGTCTTGATGGTGGTCACTTCTTAGCAAGGACAACTGTAATGAAGATCATGAGGGTTGGTTACTATTAGCCATCCCCATTCTATGATTGTCATAGGTATGTGAGGAAGTGTGAAAAATGTGCCTTCTTCTCTGGTAAGCAAAAGCTTGTAGCTCTTCCTCTTCATCACATTCAGGTGGACCAACCTTGTGCTCAATGGGGATTGGATTCCATAGGCCCTATCAATCCTTCTTCTAGTTCTAGTCACAAATGGATTTTAGCTGCTATAGATTACTTCACTAGATGGACAGAGGTAGTTGCATTAAAGGATGCCAAAAAATATTTAGTTGTTGAGTTCCTTGATGGAATTGTGACCAGGTTTGGTGCCCCTTCTACCATTATTTTAGATAATGCAAAATCTTTTGTAGGAGCTCATATTTGTGCATGGGCAGTTGACCATAATATCTACTTGAGCACATCCTCAAACTGCTATCCTCAAGGCAATGGTTTCGCTAAGTCATCCAAAAGAAACCTATTTAGGATTATGAAAAGAACTATAGAGGATAACTAGAGGTGTTGGCATCAAAAGTTGAGGACTGCACTGTGGGCTGACAGAATAACACCTAAGAGGTCAATAAGAAATTCACCATTTATGTTGGTATATGGCAAAGAAGCAAGGCTTTCATTTTCATTAGAATTCACATCCCTAGAACTAGCTCATCAGCTAGAGCTAATTGAAGATGATGCCATGACAATAAGAATATCAGAGTTGATGGAGCTAGAAGAGAAAAGAAGTCAAGCCATGCAGACCCTAGAAGCACATCAGCAGTAGGTGAAAGGGAGCTTTGACAAGAAAGCTAGGGTCAAAATCTTTAGAGAAGGTGATTTGGTTTTGAAATGGAATGCAAATAGGGAAAATCCAGGGAGACACTCAAAATTTGATGCACTATGGAGTGGTCCCTATGTGATTGCCAGTTGCAAGCAGGATAATGCTTTTCAATTAAGCAAGCCTGGTGGTGAAATTTTTCCTATCCTAGTCAATGGGATCTATCTCAAACCATGTTTCTGATAGGGTTTGAGGTTTCATGTACATAGGTAGGTTTTTTTTCTTCCTGTTGGTTTTCAGCTTTCCAAGAAGTGCATGAGCACATGTGTTTTTTTGAGTTTGTAGAGGAGTAGAAATAGAGCTTTCAGTGTTTTACTACCACAGAGGTAGGGTTAGGGTTTCATAGTGCATTGATCCATAGTTTTTACAACTCCCAATGGATGCATAAGGTCACTGGTCAAACAAATAGATAGCTTGCATCCCCTTTGAGTCACCAAAAATGTAACCTATTTTTGCCCCCTACCAAAAATTTGAAATTCAAACACTTGAGCCCACCCAACAGCCACTTCCCATCTTTAATATTATTTAAATGCCCTGGAATACAAAAAAATAAAATGATTAAAACTTTATGGTATTTCTTTTATTTCCTAATTTGTTTCCATTGGCCCACAACTTTTTGCACCATCAGATCTTTCATGATCTATGATGGGCACTTTCTCACATTCTCAAAATGCACTACATTTACATAATGTGGGGAAGCCCCTTTTTGATGCATGGTAGGTGCAGTAAATGTTCTTGTGTGGGCTGCAAAAAGGAAGAAATGTTAGTCCAGCTGGCATTTTGATTGGCGCTCACTTTCCCACATTCTATCTTTTGTTAGACTTCTTGACAATGTGGGCAAGCACCCTGGTGACACATGTCCTAACAATGTCACAAAGGATATTCACATAGGTTCAAAGGGTATGGGTTATGTACACCGTCTGATGCAATGAGATCAAGGGTTGGAGCTTCCCTACATTATGAATATGCAAGGAGATTAAGGAATGTGGGAAAGCGCCTTATTGTCACGTGTCCTTGCGGGGTCAGTTTATTATGAAGCCACAAGGTGATGCTAAGGTGGTTCTAGGTCATTCTATAGTGTATGCTCAATGGTTCGTAGGCCCAAAAGTATTAAGGGAAAGTGTAGTGTAATGAGGATCTTTCACGATCATTGATCTTATGAAGATCAATGATTGGTGTTTTCCCACATTATGAAGATATTACAAAATTAAACAATGTGGGGAAGTGCTTGAAGGACATGTGTTCCAATGGGCCTAGCTAAGGAAATTAACAAAAGGTAGCACAGTTAAGGCTGGCAATTATGTGACCACCATGGTCAGGGTTTTGAGGAGGTGGTGCGGTTAGTTGGTTTGGTGGTCAAACTTGTAAAGGCCTTGTGGGGTGGAAAAATGAAATGAAATTATTGGCCTATGTGGCCCATTTTGGTTGTAGGATTCAGTTGATTTTTTGACTTTGCTGATTCATAAGCTAGAAACGAAGGAAATCAAGTTTTCTTTCACGATTTGATCCTCATGATCAATTCCAACTACTCTCAAATGAATGTTGAACCCAAGAGAACACTCCACCACCCTAGTTTATCCATCTACTTGGTCAAAATGGTTTAATGGCATCATTTCTATCAAGGCCCTATTTCAACAAAATATCAAATTTCATTGTATCTAAATCTATGCCCAGATTAGATTTTCTCCAAATCTCTAAAGAGACATAATGGTAGTGTTTTTGGTGTAACTGTAGTGAGAGAAAATCTCAGTTATGCCTAAGCTATAAAGGCAATTTTTGTATATTTTGTCTTCTTTGGTCGACTCTTCTTTGTTTTCTTTGTTATTGCTCTGCAATTTCACTGTAAATCCCCTTTTCCTCTGAACTATATGACATTCTTATCTCCTTCAACCATTGATGTGAAGTTCAAGAACTATTTTCCTCTCATTGGTGTATTGTAGATATCTACAATATTACATGACTATATCTCTTTTGGTCTATGAATGGTATATAAGTGAATCCTCTCTTTGCTTGTGTCATTCATTTGAGTTTTCTTATCTGCATGTGATTGTTAGATTAAAGCAAGTCTAGATGTGTATATCTTTTGGTGTCATGATGGTTCAATGTTGCATGTATGGGCAGAGATTGGTTTGAACACTATATTTTTGGTGCATCACCTCCCTTAGATTAGAATAGGTAGATTTTTTTATATGCATTCCTTCTCCCTTTTCCTTTCTAAGAGTAGTTAGGTGCACCCTAATAGTAAAGGAAGTCAGCTTTCTTTGGAGACTCAACCTCACAGTTCAAGTCCCACTACTTGGAGGTTGTTTCCATGTTTCACAAGGTTGTCCTTATGTAAAAAATTTGGACAAGGGTGCAAACCTTTGTGAAAACACAACCATTTAATTCCAATTCACAAAATTCTTCAGAATGGAAAGAGCAAGAACACAAATAGGTTGAACTAGAGATGGACATATGTGTCAAGTCAAGGTACAAATGATATCTTTGAATCAAATTGGGTTCAATATTGTTTTTGATAACTATATTGTTTTATATGTTAGGGTATGTGTAGGATCATGGTCAACCAAACTATGGTCTTAAGTGGTAGTGAAAAACTAGCAAACCAGGGTTATGTCAACTTGACACATAATTTTAAAGTGGTTTTGGACTTTATATAAAAAAGTTGTAAGAAAATAATTTGTAGAAAATTTAATGTTGTTTCTAAACTACTAGGCCTTATCTAGAGAAAAATTTATTTGATTAGTCAAAAGTTTGGATTTTAATGTAGTACTTCAATAATTTTAGGGTGAAAATAAAAAGTAGGTGTATGTTTGACCACCTTAATCAAAATCAAATGATAATATTTTTTAATATAATTATAGATATAAAGAGTAGACTCATTCCCAGATGTGATGCATATTTTTGGGTATTTTTATTCTAAACAAATAATTAATTATAAATTTTCTACTATACTATTTTTAGAATTGAAAAACTCTTGTGTCTGACCACCTTAAATAGTTCAAGAAAATTCAAAATTATTTTTTCCTTTTTCTTTTTTCTTATAATAGTCAAAGCATAGAATGTGAGGCATCTTTTGGATTTTAAACAGCTTATATGGTTTGAAAGTTATAGCTATTTTTCAATTAGTATGGCAATCAACACTTTGTAGCTAACACCATTAGAAAATGAGTAATAATTACTTACTTAACTCATAATTTAATAGACATTATATTGATGGAAAGCTAAGAACATTCTCAAGGAACTCTTTTCATTTCATCAAATTTGGATGAAAAAAATTGTCAGCTACATCATTGAAGTCATAAACACACTACAACAAGCCAAAAATACATTTTTGGGACTTTTTTGGTGTTGACCATGGAGGGTTGGCATTCATAGAAAAAAAAATCCTAATCAAGTACCCATTCTCAAATCAGATACCATTTTTTTTCCTAATTTTAAATTATTAGATTTTCAAATTCATTTATAATAGTATGACTCCTCTTTAGGATACTTAATATGTTTTTTAAAGGCTTTAGGACCCTTAACCATACATATAATGGTTCCAAAGGATCAAAAGGAGTTAGAGGGTACCCTTTGACACTTTTTAACCCATTCAATCACAATATGTGTGCTTATGGATCTTAGGACCCCTAAACACATAATTGATATAATCTAATGACTCAAAATGGACCTTAGAATACCCTATGACCCTTTTTGACCCATTCGATGACATTAAGTGTCTTAGTGGTCATAAGATACTCTATTACCCCTTTCAACTCATTTGAACCCATAATATATATTCCTAGGACCCCTAGGAATGTATTTTCTTATTTAATGGGTCTAAAGGCCTCATAGAGAACTTTATGGTCCCATTCAACACATTCAAACACATAATGTATGTCCTTAGGGGTCCTAGGAGCCCTAGGAACCTATCACCCTTTTGGACCCATATAAATGATTTTAATATGTCCCTAGGGATCATAGGACACCTAGAGACATATATTCTCATAAAATGTGTCAAAAGGGGTCATAGGTTATACTATTACACCTTTAGACCTATATAAATGATTATAATAAATCCTTAGGGGTCTTAGGACCCTTACATACATATGTTTTAATAAAATATGTCGAAAGGGGTCATAGGTTATCATATGGCCCCTTTCAACCCATCTAAATGATCATAATATGTCCCTAGGGGTCCTAGGACCCCTAATGACATATGTTGTAATGAAATGTGTTTAAAGGGGTCATAGGTTATTTTATCACCCCTTCAGACCCATATAAATGATTATAATATGTCCCTAGGGGTCTTGGGACTCCTAGCTACATATGTTGTAATGAAACATGTCGAAAGGGTTCATAGGTTATCCTATGACCCCTTTCAACCCATATAAATAATGATAATATGTCCCTAGCAAACCTTGCATCCCTAGTGACATGTGTTATAATGAAATGTGTTGAAAAGGGTCATAGGTTATCCTATGACTCCTTTCAACCCATATAAACGATTATAATATGTCCCTAGGGGTCCTAGGAACCCTAGAGACATGTTGTCATGAAATGCATCTTTTGACCCATACAAATGATTATAATATGTCCCTAGGGTCCTGGGACCCTAGAGATATACGTTGTCATGAAATTTATTGAAAGGGGTCATAGGTTATCTTATGACCCCTTTTAACCCATATCAATGATTATAATATGTCCCTATGGTTCTTGAGACCCCTAGAGACATATGTTTTAATGAAATGTGTCAACAGGAGTCATAAAAAATTTTATAACCTCTTTCGACCCATATAAATGATTATAATATGTCCCTAGGGGTCCTTGGACCCATACAGACAAATGTTGTCATGAAACATGTCGAAAGACATCATAAGGTTATCCTATGACTCATTTCAACCCATATAAACTATTATAATATGTCCCTAAGGGTCTTAGGACCGCTAGAGACATCTTGTAATGAAATGTGTCAATAGGGGTCATAGGTTATACTATGATTCCTTTTGACCCATAAAAATGATTATAATATCTCCCTAGGGGTCCTAGGACCCCTAGAGACATATGTTGTCATAAAATGTGTTGAAAGGGGTCAAAGGTTATCTAATGACATCTTTCAACCCATATAAACAATTATAATAAGTCCCTATGGGTCCTAGGACCCCTAGTGACATATATTGTAATGAAATGTGTCGAATGGGAATTATAATATGTCCCTAGGGGTCCTAGGGCCCCTAGTGACATTTTTTGTAATTAAATGTGTCAAATGGGGTCATAGGTTATCCTATGACCACTTTTGACCCGTATAAATAATTATAATATGTCCCTAGGAGTCCCAGGGCCCCTATGGACATATGTTGTCATTAAACATGTCAAAAGCGGTCATAAGGTTATCCTATGACTCTTTTTACCCATATAAATTATTATAATATGTCCTTAGGGGTCTTAGGACCCCTAGAGACATATTTTGTCATGAAATGTGTTGAAAGGGGTCATACGTTATCCTATGACCCCTTTCCACCCATATAAACAATTATAATATGTTCCTAGGGGTCGTAGGACCCCTAGAGACATATGTTGTAATGAAATGTGTCGAATGGGGTCATAGGTTATCCTATGATCCCTTTCGACCCATATAAATAATTATAATATGTCACTACGAGTCTTAGGGCCCGTAGGGACATATGTTGTCATTAAACATGTCAAAAGGGGTCATAAGGTTATCCTATGACTCCTTCAGCCCATATAAATTATTATAATATGTCCCTAGGGGTCCTAGATCACTTAGAGACATATGTTGTAATGAAATGTGATGAAAGGGGTCATAGGTTATCTTATGACCTCTTTCATCACATATAAACTATTATAATATGTCCTTAGGGGTCTTGGGACCCTTAAAGACATATGTTGTCATGAAATGTGTTGAAACGGCATCATAGGTTATCCTATGGCCCCTTTTGACCCATATAAATGATTATAATATGTCCCTACTTTTCTTGGGACCCCTAAAAAAATATGTTTTAATCAAATGTGATGAAACTTTCAACACATCTAAACTATTATAATATGTCATTAGGGGTCCTAGGACCCTTAGAGACATTTACTATCATAAAATGTGTTGAAAGGGGTCATAAGTATCCTATGACCCCTTTCAACCCATATAAATAATTATAATATGTCCCTACAGGTCCTGGGACCCGTCAAGACATATGTTGTAATGAAATGTGTTGAAAAGGGTCATAACTTATCCTATGACTCCTTTTAACCCATATAAATGATTATAATACTTCCCTAGGGTCCCAGGACTTCTAGAGACACATGTTATAATGAAATGTGTTGGAAGGGGGTCATATTTTATGTTGTGACCCCTTTCAACCCATAGAAATGATTATAATATGTCCCTATGGGTCGTAGGACCACTAGAGACATATGTTGTCATGAAATGTATTAAAAAGGGTCATAAGTTATCTTATGACTTTTTTTGACCCATATAAATAATTATAATATGTCCCTAGGGGTCGTAAGACCCCTAGAGACATATGTTGTAATGAAATGTGTTGAAAGGGGTCATAGGTCATCTTATGGCCCCTTTCGACCCATATAAATGATTATAATATGTCTATAGGGGTCCTAGGACACCTAGAGACATAAGTTGTAATGAAATATGTTCAAAGAGGTCATAGGTTATCCTATGACCCCTTTCTAATCATATAAACTATTATAATATGTCCCTAGGGGTCATGGGATCCCTAGCGACATAAGTTGTAATAAAATATGTTGAAAGGGGTCATAGGTTATCCTATGACCCCTTTCAACCCATATAAATAATTATAATATGTCGCTAGGGATCTTAGGAACCCTAGAGATATGTTGTAATGAAATGTGTTACTAGGGGTCACAGGTTATCTTATGACCCCTTTCAACCCATTCAAATGATTATAACATGTCCTTAGGGGTCCTAGGACTCCTAGAGATATATGTTGTAATGAAATGTGTTGAAAGCAGTCATATGTTATCCTATTACCCTTTTTAACACATATAAATGATTATAGTATGTCCCTAGGTGTCCTAGGACTCTTAGAGACATATGTTGTACTGAAATGTGTCTAAAGGGGTTGTAGTTTATACTATGATCCCTTTCAACCCATATAAATGATTATAATATGTCCCTAGAGGTCATAGGGCCCCTAGATACACATCTTGTCATGAAATGTGTCAAAAGGGGTTATAAGTATACTATGACCCCTTTTGATCCATATGAACAATTATAATATGTTCATAGAGGTATTAGGACCCCTAGAGACATGATATCATGAAATGTGTCGAAAGGGGTCATAGGTTATGCTATGACCCCTTTTGACCCATATAAATGATTATAATATTTTCTTGGGGTTTATAGTCCCTTAGAGACATGTGTTGTAGTGAAATGTGTCAAAACGGGTTATAGGTTTTTTTATGACCCCTTTTGACCCATATAAATGATTATAATATGTCCCTATGGGTATTGGGACCCCTAAAAACATATGTTGTAATGAAATGTGTCTTCAACCCTTATAAAAGATTATAATATGTCCCTAGGAGTCCAAGGACCCCTAGGGACATATGTTGTCATGAAACATGTCGAAAGGGGTCATAAGTTTATCCTATAACTACTTTCGACCCATATAAACAATTATAATATGTCCGTAAGGGTCCTAGGACCCGTAGAGACATATGTTGTCATGAAATATGTCGAAAGGGGTAATAAGTTATCCTATGACCGCTTTTGACCCATATAAATGATTATAATATGTCTCCAAGGGTCTTAGGAACCCCAAAGACATATGTTTTAATGAAATGTGTCATTTCGACCCATATAAACGATTATAATATGTCCTTAGGGGGCCTTGGACCCCTAGAGACATATGTTGTAATGATATGTGTTGAAAGTGGTCATACGTTATCCTATTACCCCTTTCAACCCATATAAATGATTATAATATGTCCCTAGGTGTCCTAGGACCTCTAAAGACATATGTTGTAATGAAATGTGTCGAAAGTGGTCATAGGTTATACTATGACCCCTTTTGACCCATATAAATGATTATAATATGTCCCTAGGGGTCCTAGGACCCCAAACAACACATTTTGTCATGAAATATGTTGAAAGGGGTCATAGGTCGATACTATATGACCCCTTTCAAGTCATTTGAATACATGATATATTTTTCTAGTGGTTCTAGGACCCTTAGAAACATATGGTATCATTTAATGGGTCAAAATAGATTAAAGGTTACCTGATGGCCCCTTTCAACCCATTTAAACACATGATTTATGTCCCTAGGGTCCCTAGGACCCCTAAGAACATATATTGTCATATAATGTATTGAAAGGGGTCATGGGGTGCTCTATGACCCCTTTTGATACTTTGAACACATGATATATTTTCTTAGGTATTCTAGGACCCCTATGAACATATGCTATCATTTAATGGGTAAAAAGGGGTCATAGGGCATGCCATGACACATTTTAGCCTATTACATGACAAAATACATTCATAGGCTTTGTAGGAGCCTTAGGGATATACATGTTGTGTTCCAATGGTTGAATTGGGTTAAACAATATCTTACGACCCCTTTTGACCCTTTGCATAAAAAAATATGTTCTTGTGGATCCTAAGACCTCTATGGAGAAGTATGTTGTGTTGAAATGGGTTGAAAGTGGTCATAGGATAACCTATGACCCATTTCAATAAAATACATGACAACTTATGCTCCTAGGGATCTTAAGGCCCCTAGGGACATATATGTTGTGTTCTAGTGGATAGGAAGGGGTCATAGGGTATCCTATGACCCCTAGGGACATACCTCATATATTCAAATGGGTAGAAAGTGGTCATAGGGTATTCTATGATCGCTTTTCACACATTACATGAGAACATATGTTGTTATGAGTCCTAGGACTCTTATCATCATGTGTTTTGTGCTCCAATGGGTCAAATTTCAACCCATTACATGATAAGATATTCTCCTAGGGGTCCTAATACCCTAGGGCCATATATATTATGTTTCAATAGGTCAAAAGTGATCATCAAATACCCTATGACCCCTTTTGAGCTATTACATGATAGCATATGTTCTTAGGAATGTATGTTGTCATGTAATGGTTCAAAAGGGCCATAGGGTACTCTATGAACCCTTTTGACCCATTAGAACTCAACATATATGTCTGAAAGGGTGCTAGGACACCTAGGAACATATGTTATCATGTATTAGGTTGTAAGGGATCATAGGGTACTCCATAACCTCTTTCTACCCATTGAAACATAATATGTATGTCCCTAGGCATCCTTTGACCATTAGGAAGATATGTTGTTGTATAGTGGGCCAAACTGTGTCATAGGATATCCCATGACCCATTTGGACTCATTAGAACACATGTATGTCCCTAGTGAGATGCCTAGGAACATACATCATCATATAGTTTATAACTTAGGTTACTAATATATATAATATATAATAATAATATATATGATATATAATTAGGGTATCCCATGACCCATTTAGACTCATTGGAACACATTTATGTTCCTAGGGGGACCCCTAGGAACATACATCATCATATAGTTTATTAACTTAGGTTAGTAATATATTTAATATATAATAATGATATATATGATATATAATTATGTAATAATATATAATAACTAATAACTATATATAAAATAATTATATAATAAATAATATTTTTATGTATAATAAGTAATAACTATATATGAAATAATTATATAATAAATAATTATTATTATTTAATATTATATAATTAATTTTAGTAACTATATATAATAATTGGTCCCCCCTTTGAGTTTGGTAACTAGAAATCAATATTTTTCTTAAAAATTTGGCACCATGATTTGGGAACATAGATTGGGTACCCATTCTCAAATTGAATACCCATTCCCAAATTGGATACTCGTTCTCAAATCGAATACCTGTTCTCAAATCGGATACCCAATCAGCCAAGGAATTACATTTTTGGTTTGGTACTAGGATGGGTGGGAAAAAATTCAAATTGTATTTTGAAAAACTTTTAGGCATTTCAAAAGTACATGTTTTTCACATGACCACTTTTTGGCACACCATGATCCTACACATACTTGTTGTCATCCCTCATATAAGGTGTATAGAGCATATCACCAAAATTAAGATTTATGTTTTCATGTTGGAACTTTAAAAGTACAAGGAGGTCTAGTTGGGACAAAGGTTTAGATTTTATGACATTAATTAAGGTGAGATATCTAAGATGATTGTAAATTCAATGGGTGTATCTCCTCCATTGTCAAATATAAGATCTTCTAGAGACTTGTCGGCTCTCATGTATCAAAAAGGATCATGAGTGGTCCTAGTGTGTCAAAAGGGAAATTGGGACTCCTTAAGATCCCTTAAGATCCCATAAGATTCATTACAATTTTGCTTCTCAGTACATGTGCACTATAGACCTTATATCACTACTTGAACTACTAGTAGATGGTGAGTATTCATCATTATCATCATCATCTAACACCTTACATGCATATGTTGCTTCTTTCCTTTTCTACTTTCCCCTTTCTATCTCTTCGGGTCCTTACTTGTAACTTCTATCATAGTTCCAAGAAGATCTTCCCACTCTTTTCCATTAACTAGGTGGGCTCTATCTCTTAATCATGAGTAATTCATTAATAGATTCATTCTTAATAGAATTAATTACAAGATTATCCATAGCCATTTTTCTTCTAGATCACTACAATATTCTCTCTTCAATGGAACATTTTATAATCAATTGATATACAATCACAATTTTCTCTTGGCCAATCCTTTAGACATGTTATGGAGCCTATAGATCCACAAAAGGGTTGAAATCTAAATTTGGTAGAATAATAGTATTAGATCTACTTAGGGCACACTTGATGGTTATAATGTGTCAAAAGGGGCCACCAAAGGTTGAGAGGACAAAATGACCCCATACCATCCAAATGCCTATTCTCCCATCAAGTCTAGCAAGTTCTTCAACTTTCATTTTGGTTTCTTGGATAAGCATAATGTATGAGGCTAAAGTTTTAAGCCAATTCTTAAGTAAGCATTACTTGCATGGGGCATTGCATAGCCCTATAGTTAAGAGATTTTCCCCCTTAAAAATTTTCATCTATACCAAGGCAAAGAAGAGGAAATGAAGCATTTAATTCCATAGACCTCAAGCTCAAATCTAAGCAAGATGGTGAATCTACTTCTAGGTGATCAAAATTGGGGATGAATTTTTGGTTGAGGGGAGCAAAAAACTTGTGAATAATCAACCATCTAATTTATGTCAAGAATATTTTAGACCAATTCAACTTTCATTATAATTTTCTCATTAACATTATGCTCAAGAGAGGGAGGGACTAATCTAGACCTAACAATAGACATGTAAGATTCAAAATCCTACAATCTAAGAAGTTCCTATTAAACTTGTTTATGGGTATATGTGAATTACCTCATTAAGTCATTGAGCTTAAAAAGTCTTGTTCATAAATATTTATGGTTTATTTGGCCTCCTCTTTGGTGGTGTTATCCAAGTCATTGATATTTAGGTGAGGGGGAACCTAGTGGGGTTGATTGGGAGAGAGGAAACTTCTTGATCTATGTCAAAGAGGGATAAACCAAACAAGAGAGTCTATTATAGGGGAATCAAGGGGATATCTTCCTCACAACTATTAAGGTCAATGGGGAAAGAGAAAGATGAGTTATCTGGGTTGGACAAATCAAATCTCTTGAGCATCTCAAGTGCAAGAGGGGGATGAGTGTGGCAGAAGGGTATTGGGGGGAGCATAAAGAAATAAAATAGAGTTATGGTTGAATAAAAATCCCCCTCTTTGGAGAAATTTTATCATAAGTAAGATGGTGGAAGGAGTAACTTCAAGGGGGATCAAGTTGAGGGAGCACATGCTTCTTTGAGGAGTGGTAAATTCCTCTAGTAATGTTATCCTATTATCATCAATATTACCAAAGAAGAGTTTCATGGTAATGTAGATTGTTGCATTATCCTTTTCTATGGTCAGCTTTGATAACTTGAAATGGGAGTTGATAAGGAGTATAAATTTACAATCTTCATGCTCACACTTAGGGTTTTCAAACCAAAAGAAGGAACTAAGAAAATTATCAATACAATGAATTGAATCCATATTTAAAATAGCTAGGGGAAGGATTCCTAGATTAATTCAAAATAATTTTCTTTGCAAAAAACATGAATTAGGATTAAAATCATTGAGATAATCCAAAAAGGAAAAGGAGAGCCCGCATGATACATGTTTCCTTTATCTGCTAGGAATTTACTAATAGATTCTAAAACACATTCTATACAATATAAATCACAATCAATGTAAGAGATACTTATATGATTTGAAAATATTGTATTACACCATTCAATCGTCTCTTATTAATATTTCCTACACCATTACACTAAGAGTTTAGATGAGCTTGAAGATTCGACCAGGTGAGAATCAATCATCATTTCAGAGTCCAACTTTCTTTCAAGTAGGACATTAGGGTTACAAAAGGTTAATGGGTAACTAGATAATTCTTGTACATTGTCTATAACCTAGGGCTTTCCAAGAGGGATAGTATTGGCTCCAGTTGCAATGGAGGGAGTTGATAAGGCTATGGGAATGACTCAGATACCTTTTTCTTTGTTCAAGGAAGAGATTGGTTAAGAGGAATGAGGGGAGTGATAGGGGACTTCCTATGTCTACATTCTCAAAGGCATCAATCCCTTCTTTCCATTATAAGAGGACATCACTTCTTGTGGAGCTAGGAAGATTCAAACAAAGTACTTCTTGCATTCCTTAGAAGGATCCTCTTCTAAGATTTTTTGATTGCCATGAACCAAGAATGGGCAGAGAAAGGTGGGTCATTATTTGGGCGAATATGGTGATTTCCATCCTCCATATAAGAAAAAGGCACATGAGCAATATGGAAAATGGAAGGGTGAAAGAGAGGCACCACATTAAAGAAGAAGAAAGAACATAATGAAGGTAGAAGTTCGTAGAAATTTGTACAAAGATTTCTTAAATTTATAGAGTTTTAATAAGTCATTCTGAGGTTGCTATATTTTGTTGCATATGTTGCAGACATTTTTAAAAGAAAGTCAAATCATTATATTGCTATCAAGATTTAGTTGTGTAATTTTTAAGTCAAACCAATTTACCCATGTTTCATGAGTATTAATTCATAAGACCTCACCGCTCATGAGAATGAGTGAAACACTTGACACTCATTGCATGAGGTGATTCTCACAAAGGTGAAGCATTGGGACTTCTTTATAGGTCACTCAGCTTAGTGTTACTCTAGTTCAAGCATGTGAAACTATGGAGTTTCCTACATATTTAAGTCCACAATGCTTGAAACACCATTTATAGGACCTTTAACATGTGGTGTTCCTTACAAGTCATTCATTAATAAATCTCTTAAGCTCATCAATTGATACTTGTAAGAGTATTAAGTCAAGCTTTTAATGTCACTGTTAAGATTCAATGTCTAGCTTTTGAGTAAAACTCATTGACCTATGTTTCACAAGTAGTAGTTCACAAGAACCTATCTCTCTTTAGAATAAATAAAACACTTAACACTCTTTGAATCTAGGTGATGGTCATAATGTGACATTAATATTAAATAATAAGACTTGATGCCTCTTAACACCACAGAGTCCATAAAACTCTATGATTTATTAAAATGAAATTATCTAAGGATTCATAAAACTATGTTATCTTTATTCCTTTGATGTTCTAATTGATTCTATCCACTCACAATTGTCATACCACCTATTAATAGAAAAAGTGTGTGAAAATGAGCATTCATTGTCTAGCATCAATGCAATGAATTTTTAGCCATTGATGTGTTAGGGTAGAAGCAAGAATTTAGGTCTCAATTCTGCGGAAGTCCACGGATTGAGGTCATGCTCTTTTACAAATGGGTGCCTATTTTTAAAAAATAGGTACTTGTTTTAGGCTCGAGTACACGATCTAAAATTTAAAAATGGCCAACCATTTTTTAAAAATTTGGTTAGCTATTTTTTACTTTCAAAACATGAGTACCCATTTTTGAAAACATAAAAAAGTTTGTATTATTTTAAAATGGGCACCCATTTTTTAAAAGTAAAAAATGGGTACCCATTTCTAAATATTCAATTTATATATATATAGGGAGTGTGGATTGTAAATGCTAATTTGACTTTTTCAAAATGGGTGCTCATATTTTGAATTTCAAATAATGGGTGCTCATTTCTTACAACATGTGAGTAGGATTTTTTTCTCCTACCTTGGATTTTGGTTTGGGATAGGGTTGGTGAGACCAAGCCTATGCCTTGACCTCTCAAGATTTGGCTAAGGCATTGAATTAACAAATTCATGCCTTGCCATAATTTTTAAAGGGTCTTCCTATCAAATATTTTTATGAAACAAAAACCCATTAGAGTTCTCATTGTCCTAATTTTAGAAATATAAATTTTATAGTGCTATGATTTTATTTACTATTTTTACATTATTTCTTGATGAAATGTGGTACCTAAATGTAAAAAAGTGAAGTTCACTAAAACTTTAATAACTTTTTTATTTTATATTTTTTCTTAAATTAATTTATATGTCATCAATCTACATACAATTATTTTGAGGTTAAAAAAGTAATTTTTCAAAAAAGTAAAATTTTGATCAAATTATGGCGTCCGTACATAAGAGGTTTTAAAATTTACCTTTATGTTCAATTAATAATTAATAATTAATAAAAAAATTATCCAATAAAAACTCAAGAAAAATTATTATCATCAATCTTAGGTGTATTAGGTAACTCCATTTAAAATGATTTACAAAATATTATTTATTTGTGTCAAATCATGGTGTCTGCACACGAGTGTGGTATGTTCCTAAAATATACATTTTGAAAAAGTGGTTTTGAATGATCCATACAAAAAATAATCTATCATATGGGTACACAAATAAACTACATACTCAAAAAGTAGGTTCCAAACACTAAAAAATAAGTTCTAATTTTTTTTCTATTCAATCTCTAAATGCCTCAAATTTTTACATCTATTGACAAGAAATTTCAAAAATAGGAAAAACACTTCCACTTTTTGCCCAAAAGTGAGACCCAACTTCTTACACTTACCCATTATGGATATCAATTTATTTTGAATAAGAATGTGTACCACATAATCACTTATTTAAGGAAAATGTATACATGTAGTTACACTAAAAATTTAGGGCTATAAAATTGTATGATAAAATGTAATAACTATGAAGACACTAAACTTGTGAGGTAAGGCACTATGAAAAATCATGACAAGACTCAACAAATATCTTGTTTGCACAAAATATGACCAAATACTTCAAACTCTACAAAATGCATTCACTAAATTGAACCTCCATGTTAGCCATTAATTTAAGCAAAGAAAATTTGTATAATGCTTGGTCAACATATGACCTTCAACTTTAAGCACTTCACAAAAAGTTGACATATGCTGATTGAAGACAAATTGGTCATCATAAGAGAGTAAAAAAAGTGGGCAAAATAGACTTAACGACTATTGAAAGCATTCACACATGTGTAATCAAAGAGTATTTGATGAAAATGTGAATCTTAAGACATCTTGGAGGAAATGGTGACAAGGTAGTATGCCATCAATTGTACTAGGATGTCAGCAAGTTGCAAGATGTTCAATAATGAACTTAAATCCAATAAGCAATGGAGGGGAAGAAGTGGTAAAATCCAATGGTACAAGATATTTTGATTTTCTTCCATGTCTTTGCTATGTTTTGAATCATTGGATCACAAAATCAACATTTTCAAATAATATAATAAAGCACAGTATATTAAATTATTTATAAAGTGCTCAAATGCGTATTCGTCTAAATATCAAATATTCCTTTGAGTGGTTATTTGCAAGAATAGTTGAATAGCTAATACAAAAAAAAAAAAATTAGATTTTTGTATACCTCTTTAAGTCCAAGGGTAACAAGTGTTCCAAGATCATCATGTTCCAAAATTATAACAAGAACTCTAGGAGAGAAAAAGTCCCTGCCTTGTGCAATGTTGGCAAAATAGGGAATGAAGGTGCAAGATGCAAGGTTTTGTTCTGAGTAAAACAGAAAATTAAAAGAAAGAATGAATAAGTATATTTATACAAAATAATTGTAGGTATCAATGTGACGAATAGAAATTTTACAAATTTTACAACATTTTCTTATCTGCAAGTTTAAAAAACTCATATGGAAGCACCATATCAATGTAGCATTAGATTGAGTGATAGATACATAGGAAATGCATTCTTCATAAACTGCTATCTCAAGGTCGATGTCAAATGTAGACATTTTTAATTTTATCAAAGCACATGATCTTTATCTTCCTTTTTGAAAGTTTAAAGCTTCCATTTTGTGACAAAAAGTCGGCTTAAGAGGGCACATACAAGAAATCTACTCTTATCTTAATAACCTCTATATAGTTTTAAAAACTTTGTAACACATATAAATATGTAGAAAATATAGTGAAATTTATTCTAATAAGAATATTAAACTTGGAATCACCAACTCTCAAAAGTTAAATGTATTGAGAAACATTAGAAGTCAGATACTTAAGTGAGTGCCATAGATTACACTACATCTAAGACACAACATGTTCAAAAAATAGGAAGATAATGTTGTACACAATTGTTGCTTTAGCCTTAGTTGGAGTCCATAAACTAAAAATATTCAAGAGGGTGATCCCACAATAATGGGTTCCACTTTTTGACCAATTTTGACATTGAAATCAATATTTTTGAAACAAACCTCATGTTCGAGTGACTATATCTCTAAAACTATAAATAATTTCAAGATGACATAAAATAGTGATTTTTAGTACTCTATTTCTACTTTGTAACCATATTTTTTAATTTTTAAAAAAAAAATTATTTATGTCAATTTTTTCCTCTCCTCCGAAAAGTGGTACATAATAAAATTCAATATTTTTGAAGAGTGGCAGTACATTTGACACACAACATTTGAAAAGATAATGATGTAATTCTTTTAGTGTTGGATTTGTAACATCAATATCCAGAGGATGCATTTGGTTTGTTTGATTTGGTTGAATATTGTATAGTTTATGAAGTTTTGAAATGACACCAATTGTAATTTAGACATATGTTCATTTTGACACAAATAACTTGAAGTCAATTTATCATTAATCTTATTTTTTAATAGAAAGCTAAATCAATAAGCTATTTCCTAGATATTTTTCAAAAAAAATTGATCTAATTTACTAATTTTCCCAAAGTGTCGAAGTCAGTTGATGTTCAATCAGTAACGAACCTATGATGAGTTAAGCTCATATTTGAAAGTCTTAATGATTAAAATATGTATTACAATTATAGTCCTTGGAAAGTTTGCTCCGAGTAGCACGTTTTGGCATTTTTTATTTTAAAGTAGGAGATCATTTATCTACAATTATGGATGTTGTAAGAGAAAAAAAATTAAAAGAAAAAAGGGCCAAAAAATGTAATTTTGTATGTTCGTTGTGAACATAATGTTCGCAACGAACATATTTCATATGTTTGCTACGAACGTGTGTTCGCAACAAACATCCTACCCAAAAAAATTTGGCAGCCAAAAATTAAATTGGATATGTTTGCGCAAACATGTAAATTTTATTACATTCACACAAACATTAAAAAAGAAAAAATGCTGATGTCGGCTTCAAACAAGTTAGCTTTAAAATAGTGAAGTTGTACTGCCAATTCGTACAATGACATTTTTAAATAGTTATTGCATGAAATTTATGTTGAGGTAAGGAGTGCAATTTTTTTTTATGATTTTATAATGGGAAAAAAAAATGGAATGCAAAACAAATATGCAAGGAAGAGAACTGATGAAGCAGAACAAAGAAATCTTTAGAAGACTGTTGCACATTATCATTGAATTAAACAAGGTATGTAATTATATATGTTAGTTTTTTTTATGATTTTGAATTTAATTATGTTTCAATTTTATTTTGTATCTAATTTGATTTATTTATAAATTTTTTGTAGCCAATCAACAAGGTGAAGGAAATGTTGAAGAAGGCTCGACAGACGTAGAAGAAGTGGAGATGGGAGAGAGGTCAGGAACACTCCCTACAAAATATCAAATAATGAATGTTGAAGAAGGTTCAAAATTGATCCCTATAGACGTTCGAATAACAGAAGTTGGAGAAGGGTCATAATCTTTCCCTGCAGAATCTAAACCAATGAATGTTGGAGAAGGCTCAAGATCATTTCTTGTAGAAATTCCAATAACAGAAGTCAGAGAAGGGTCGAGATCAGGTGCAGGAACTGGTATGGATGAACTCCTAAATATTTTCCAATCTATAAAGAATGTTATTTCTCCAAAGAATTTAGATCATTTACTTAAAATGGATGTGGATAAATTGAGAAGACTTGCAACTACTGTTCAACCATTAAGTTTGTCTAAGAAAAGGTCAATGAATAAGAAGATAAGAGAAATTATGACTCAATTTGATAACACTGAAACACTTGAACAAGCTCAATTACGTTCACTTTTTCTTACACAAAAGAAGTTGCAAGAGGCATTGAAATTTTTAGGTGCAGACACAACATCAAAGAAGAGAACATTTTCTAGCATGCAAACTAATCTGATTGAAAATGTTAAACAAGGTTTGAGAAACATAGGAAAATACTCTTGAACTAAAGATAAGTTTGTTGCAAGAAAAGTGATGTTGATGTCTGTTGTAAATAATAATATGACCCAAAATAGACAAATATCTTCAATTTCATTTGAAATGGATTTTAGTAGGAAAACAATGAGAAAATATGTTAAGAGAAGATTAATTGTGGATGATAGTACTATGAAGTGAAATTGGGCAATCATGTGTAGAGCACCTCATTTTGAAAGGATTGAAGAGTCATTAAAAAATTTAGTCATATCATTTTGGATTGATAACACTCATCCTTCATTAAATAGTAGAGATGTTATCAGGCATAGGATTGCATCTGGTCAATATGAACATCATACAAAACATTGGTTGGACACAACACATCATGAGTTATATGTGTCATTTTGCAGTGAACATCCTAATGTAGAAGTTGGGCAAACGTTGTTTGAAAAATTGAAGCCATACTTTGTGATTTCAAACAAAGTGTTTGAATCATGTTGTTGTTGTCATCATATTGAGTTTGATCTCCGCTATTAGGTATTTCAAAAGTTTGTAGATGACACATATGGTTTTCATGCTACTCCTCCAAGTAGGAGAAGTGAGTTTATATCATCCATTCTATCTGACAAAATAGATGATCCAGCTGGTCAAATAAATTTCATCAAAGGATTATGTGAAGCATGTGGTGAATTGGCTCTATTTCCTTTGAAAATTGAAAATATTGATGCAACAAAAAAAATGAATTGCAAAAGTTACAAGTATGTCAATAATGAAACAAAGTTGGGAAAAGAGACAAAAGGGTTGGAATATGTTGAAGAAGAGTTGCTTGATCTAACATTTATGGACAGATTTAAGAATTTGATTCAACCTTGTATTCATCACACATTTTTTGCAAAGTGGCAAGCACAATAGTTTCAAACTTTGAGAGATAATTTCCCACTTGGAACGATTGTATCAATTGTTGATTTTGCAGAGAACTATTCCTTTGTTCATTAGAAAGAAATTCAATAAGATTATTACTTTTCTAAGCATGTCACTATTATGGTACATGTTTGTTATAGACATGCATAGCTAGATTTGGATGGTGTTCAGAGTATAGTTCAAGAATGAGTAATTAAAAAGGAATATCATTTCTATATAAGTGATGATAAAGAACATGACATTCACTATGTCGAACATTGCTTCAATATCTTCTTTTCTTATTTGAAATAAAGAAACATAAATGTTGATAAACATTATGTTTGGTCTAATGGATGTGCCACAAACTTCAAATCATCTAGACCATTTTATGCATTATGTAGATATTATCATAGTGAGAATATAAAACACATATGGAATTTCTTCAAGAGTGGTCATGGAAAAGGTGAACATGATGGTATTAGAGCTTGCATCAAACGTGCTTTGGGAAAGTATCAAATGAATTATCAGGGAGTTCATATAAATGATGCACATGATGTTGTTGAATGGTGTAAGACACATTTTACATTAGATGAGGTTGGGACATCATCAACAGTGAGTCGACAGGTACCATATAGAGTCTTTTGGGAGATAACAGGTATGGATGTGTGCATCTATTTAATTTTTATGCAATTAAGTTATAAAATTTTATTGTTAAGTTTTATTTTTCAATTTGTTGAAGTTCAAATTTAATTTTTCCATATTTCCAATTTAATGAACTTTCAAGTGTTAATAGAAAAAACATGCATGGTTGCAAGAGGATAGAGAACACACATTCCTTACATTTAGTCATGAGTATAGATAATTGCAATTGGACATTGAAGAAAAGAGAATATTCATGTTTTTATGATAGTTGCATTGATGAAGATTATGAAGAATGCATCAATCAAGCACGTGGATATATAGGTGCATGGATTTTAGTACCACTTGATGTTATTGATACATTCAATAAAGATGATGAAAATTTTGATGATATTCTATTGATTTTTTATTATTATAATCATATCTTTGTATTGGTAAAAGTGGGTAAGTATCATAAAAATTAATTTGAAAAAGTGTTATTTGGTTATTATTGTCACTGAAGTATGCACCCTTGCCCAAAGTTGTTACCTAAGGACAACTTCGTGAAACATGGAAACAAACTCCAAGCTATGGGACTTGAACTATGAGGTTGAGTCTCCAGAGAAGGCCGGCTTCCTCTTACTATCAAGGCACACCTAACTATTCTTGGAGAGGAAAAGGGAGAAGGAGAGCATGAAAGCAAAACTACCTAATCTAATCTAAAGAGGTGATGCACCAAAATAGAGTGTTCAGACCAAACTCTGCCCATATATGCACTATTGAACCAGAATGAAACTAAGGGTATACACATTTAGACTTGTTTTAATCTAATAATCACATGCAAATCAGAAGACCAAGATGAATGACACAAGGAAAGAGAGATTCACTTATATTATCATTCATAGGCCAAGGAGATATAGTCATGCAAATCATAGATCTCTACAAAACACCAATAAGAGGCAAAGAGTTCTTGCACTTTCATACCAATGGCTAAAAGAGATAAGACAGAAAATCATGTAGTTCAGAGGCATAGAGGAATTTACACTGAGAATCTGCAGAGCAGTAACAGAGAAAATAGAGAAAGGTCCACCCTACAAAATTCATAAAATTTTTCCTTTATAGCTCAGGCATAACTAGGATTTCCTCCAACTGTAATTACTTTGCAACAACTTGCGATTAAGTCCTGCAAAGAACAATCATGAAGAAAATCTGGTCTGGATACAGATCCAGATGCAATGATATCTGATCTTCTATGTCAAATAATGCCTTGAGAGGACGAAAATGGTGCCATAACTGTGCTCTAACTAGGTAGATAGATTAGATCGGGGTGGTAGAGTGTCTCTGCATGCTTCACATTCACTTCTGGTGGTTGGAATTGATCATGAAGATAAGATTCACGTAAAACCTCAAATTCTTATCATTTTTGGTGCATGAATCAGCAGAGTCAGCAAGTCAACCGAACATTGTAAGTGAAATAGGCCACATGGACCAATCAGTTCATTTCTTTATGCCACCTTTTAGGTCTCCCTAAATTTGACCAAATATTCAAACTAACCACACCACCTTGCAAACCTTGACCGTGATAGTCACATTAACTGTCGACCGCTAAGCGTCAATGCCTTACTTTCTCATACCCTAGCTAGACCCTATGATCCTAACTGGTATCAACTGACAACCTCAAAATACTTGGCCCCACCTTGCTATGTGTCACTGAGGCACTATGTCTCTATGCATATCCTCTGGGCAATTTCCCATAGTGAGATAGCACCCACCGTA
Source organism: Cupressus sempervirens (assembly GCA_028749045.1). Classification (NCBI taxonomy): domain Eukaryota; kingdom Viridiplantae; phylum Streptophyta; class Pinopsida; order Cupressales; family Cupressaceae; genus Cupressus; species Cupressus sempervirens. The sequence goes on along the minus strand of CM053791.1, from coordinate 180,816,681 downwards.
GATCCAAACTGATTTGATGATCATGAAGACTCACCATATTACTATGCTTTGCCCTTAAAACTTCTGGGCCCATGAACCACTTAGCACACCTAGCATCTAACTAACCCAAACTGGTAACATCCTTGTGGTTTCATAACACTCGACCCCACCTTGCCATGCATCACCGAGGTGCTATGTCACTATGGGTAATATCCTCGCAGCTTTCCATAGTGAGATAGCATCCGCTATTGATTTTTTGAGATCTGGTGGTGAGAAAAATGGATCTGACCTATCAATGTACCAACCAATAAGAAATTGGCCACGTACCAACCTATCTGACAAGTCCTCATAGTTTTATCTTACAGGAAAGTGCCGATCGTTGATCTCCACGAGATCAACGATCGTGGAAGATCCTCATAATACTAGGCTTGCCTCCTCAAAATTTTGGGCCCATGAAACCCTTGGCAACCACCTAACACAACCTGGCATCTTCATCTTGGCGAAACCTAGCCCCACTGATCCACATGGCACAATGGCGCTATGTCGCTATGGGTAATATCCTCACAACTTTTCATAGTGAGATAGCACCTACTGTCAATTTTCCTTAGATCTATGGTGATCAACAAAAATGCATGACTACACAATGAGTTGGCTGAGTGGACCAATGAAATATCATTATTATACTATGAACCACCTGACAATTGCCACTAAGGATGAACCATAATATTACTTTGGAGAAGGGCAGGCCAATGATGTCATTTGTACCACGCATCACCGAGGCGCTATGTCGCTATGGGTAATATCCTCGCAGCTTTCCATAGCGAGATAGTTCCCACCATTGATCGAGACTAATCTGAGGGTGAGGAAATCTTCATGCATTTGAAAGTGGCGTGGGTCCAGGTAACTATTGACATCAACGAGCTGCCTAGTTGGTGATGAATCAAAGCCTCATTCCAAGTATGGTCATCCTTCCACGTTGCCCAGGGTCCCACCATTTTTTCCAAATTTCATCACCGATATTCAATGGGGCATACTTGGGACCCACCTTCCTTCTGATGTCGCTACAGTAACACTTTCCATCTAGGTGCTATGTCGCTAATAGCAAGGAACACAAATTTTTTGATAGCGTAATAGCACCCTCTGGGGATCTATCAAAACTTGACACCAGAGAAACAACAAGGAAAGGGAGGAACCACCTGACACGTGGCCAAAAGGTACTATGTCACTATGGAAAAACAACATGCAACTTCCCATAGCGAGATAGCGCCAATCATAGATATCTCTTGATTTGACAATGGGGACTTGCGGACCCACAGAAACATTAAAATACATAGGGAAAGAAATATTATTAGGTTAGCATAAAGAATTTTGTGCCCCTTTTGAATATTTTAATATTTAAAACTTTTGAATGTTACTTCGTTGAATTCAAATGTGGTGATTCTGGCTGGAAGGCAAAAATGACCAACAAATCTAGTGACTTAGAGGGGACACAAGCCAACTATGCATAGACCAGTGACCTCATGCATCCATTGGGCTACAAAGTCAAAAAGATATGGATTCTATGTATACTGTGAAACCCTAATCCTACCTCTGAGAGGAAAACCCTGAAACCTCTGTCTTTGCAACTAGAACCAGAGACAAAACCTTCTTTCTGCAACCACAAAACTTTGAGAAAACTAGCTATCTCATACAGAGATAGTTGTGCTCATGCACTTCTTGGAAAATAGGAGAGCTAAAAAAAGAAACTACTCTACTACTCTACTTATATACATGAAAGCTCCAACCTTCATCAGAAGCATGGTTTGAGATACATCCCATTGACTGGAATGGAAACAATTTCACCACTAGGCCTGCTTAACTAAAAAACATTGGCCTGTTTGCAACTAATAATCAGATAGGGGCCACTCCACAATGCATCAAAATTTGAGTGTCTTCCTAGTTTTTCCCTATTTGCATCCCATTTCAGAACCAAATCTCCCTCCCTGAAGATTTTGACCCTAGCCTTCCTATCAAAACTCTTTTTTACTTGCTATTGGTTTGCCTCTAGGGTCTGCATGGCTTTACTTCTCTTCTCTTCCAGCTCCATCAACTCTACCACTCTTATTGTCATGGCATCATCTTCAATCAACTCCAACTAATGAGCTAGCTCTAGGGATGGGAACTCCAATGAAATTGGAAGCCTTGCTTCTCTTCCATAGACTAACACAAATGGTGAATTCCCTATTGACCTTTTAGGCATTATTTTGTCAGCCCATAGTGCAGTCTTCAATTTCTTATGCCAACACCTCGGGTTATCTTCTATTGTCCTTTTCATGATCTTGATCAGGTTCTTGTTGGAGGACTCAGCCAAGCCATTACCCTGAGGATAGTAATTTGAGGATGTGCTCAAATAGATATTATGGTCCACTTCCCCTGCACAAATCTGAGCTCCAAAAAAAGACTTTGCATTATTTGAAATAATGGTTAAAGGGGCACCAAACCTAGTCACAATTCCATCAAGGAACTCAATGACTAAAGATTTAGTGGCATCCTTCAATGCAACTACCTCTGTCCATCTGGTGAAGTAATCTATAGTAGCTAAAATCCATTTGTAACCTAAATTAGAAGGAGGATTGATAGGGCCTATGAAATCCAATCCCCATTGAGAAAAAGGTTGGTCCACCTAGATAGGATGAAGGGGAAGAGCTACAAGTCTTTGTTTGCCAGAGAAGAAGGCACATTTTTCACACTTCCTCACATACCTATGATAGTCATGGAACAAGGATGGCCAAAAGTAACCAGCCTTCATGACCTTCATTACAGTTGTTCTAGCTAAGAAGTGACCACCATCAGGGCCATCATGAAGTTCTTTGATCATTCTTTCAGCCTAGTCTGCATCAAGGCATCTTAATAGGGCTCCATTAAAATATTTTCTAAAGAGGACACCATCAACTATGACATAAGGAATTGACTGTAATCTATATTGTCTCATTTTACTTCTATCTAATCCTTGAGGGTATCCATTGCCTAATAAGAAATTCATCATATCATCCATCCAACTCTTGGGTCACTATTTCTTACCTCTTGTTGCTCTGTCAGTATCATAGTAGATTCCTCATTAGGTTCTTGAGATGATAACATCTGTTTACACAACCCCCTCCCTCTTACTAACTTGGTAATCTGAATGTCAATATCATATTCCATCACTTTAGTAATCCAGCTAGCTCTTTTCTCACTAATATCTTTTCTCAAAAGGAAATCCTTCACACTAGCATGGGGTACTAACAAATGAATCTTATTATGAGACAAGAGTGTATAAATTTCTTTAAAGCTCTGATGACTGCAAGGGCTTGCTTCTCTACATAGCTGTATTTATCTGCATATTCTTTAAGCCATTCACTAAATAAAGCTATGGGCTGCTCATCACCTTTATCATTTCTTTGAGTCAAGACAAAAAAAATGCTTGACTCACCACCTACGGTATGAAAGATGAAATCTTTCTCAAAATTTGGATTCATGAGAGTAGGGGCTGAGGCTATGGTTGTCTTGATCTCTTCAAAAGTTTCCTTCCCTTCCTTGGTCCATGCAAAGACCATACCTTTCTTGAGCATAGCTATAAGAGGTTTCACCATGGTAGCAAGATTAGGGATAAATCTTCTCACAAAATTTATCCTACCTAAGAAACTTTGCAGACCTTTCTTGTGTTTAGGAAGAGGGAGGGCAAGTATTGCTTTTGTTCTCTCTGGATAAATGGTTAAGCCATCCTTGGATATAATATGTCCTAATAATTTTCCTTGGTTAGTAGCAAAGACACACTTGCTTGGGTTAAGGGAAACCCCAAACTCTCTGCATCTAAGGAATACCCATCTTAGATGATCAAAATGATCTTCTATATCCTTTGAATACATAGTGATATCATCAAGGTAAACTAAGACAAACTTGTCAATCAATATTTTGAAGGCCATCTCCATTTCCTTCTGAAATGTAGCACCTGCATTGGTTAGCCCAAATGCATCTTATAATAAGCATAGGTACCCCATTTAGTGGTAAATGCAGTCTTGTACCTATCAGACTCTTTAACCAGCACTTGATTGTAGCCAGAAAATCTATCAAGAAATGAAAATCTCTTTGAACCACTCACCTTGGACAAAATCTGCTCCATAGAAGGGAGAGGATGGTGATCTTTAAGGGAAGCTTGGTTAAGGTCCCTAAAGTCCACACACAATCTGATTTCTCCATTCTTCTTCCTAACAGGGACAAGGTTTGCTACCCATAATGAGTGCTTGATGGGAAAAATTATATTGGCCTTAATCAACTTGGATAGCTCTTTTCTCATTAGGGGTTCAATCTTGGGATTCACTAGCCTCTTCTTTTGTCTTACTAGTTTTACATCATTAATTAAATCTATGGTATGTTGAAACAACCTTGGGTCAAAGCCCTTTAATTCATCATATGTCCAGGCAAATATATCATTAAATTCTTGACATAGATGAATAAAATTTTCTTGTTCAATTTTAGAACATACCTTCCCCATGTTTAAGGACTTCCCATCGGCAATCATGACTAGAGTGTAGTCATCTTCATCAGCAGCTAGGTTCATGGCCCTACCTCTTGCTTGTTCATCAGGATTAAAAACACTCTCTAAGGTAATGAGACCCTTAGGCAATTTCTTAGAACTAAGATGAATGATCTGATCACCATACTGATCCTGCAGTCTCAACTGGTTCCTGCCTGAAAATTCTGTCTCATTCTGCAAGAAGCTCATAATTTGCTCATCAGACTCAGACACTTGCTAATGGATGTTGTTATCAAGGATGGAAGGCCTTACTACCACTCTAATTTGTTGCTTCTTCACCTTCTTAAGATTTTCTGGCACATCATAAGATGCACCTATTGCTACAAGTCTATCAGCATATCTGTTTTCCTTTCTAGGGATGCTTTGAATATTAAATGCATTGAAACCTTCAAGAAAATCCCATACCCTATTTTTATAAGATTTGAGAAAATCATTCTCGGTGGTATTCTGATTTTTCACTTGATTAACCACCAACTCACTGTCTCCATACACCCTTAAGGCTTGAATTCCTCTTTTTTGAGCAAGTAGGAGACCTTAAATCAAGGATTCATACTCAGCCACATTATTAGTGCAATTGAATTGGAGCCTAAAGGAGAAGTAGTACCTTAATTGTGCAGAAGAAATTAACATCACACCAACCCCTGATCCATTCTTATTCCTTGATCCATCAAAGTACATACTCCATATTGCACTCATATCTTCTTTAGTACCCACAAGATTGGGAACTAGAACATCTTTCTCCAATATACAATATGTATTGAGACCTATCTCAAGGGTTTTTGGCATAGGGTCAAATTGATACGCATTATCCCATTCATCCAAGAAAAAATTAGGTATCTTTACTAGGGAAGTGGTGGGCTCATTCACTATGTCATTCTCATCCATCTCTAGGATAGGGCAATTCATGTTGATGGAATTAGGGGTGTAAGATTCAGTATGATGGAGGGCTTGAGGCTCTACTCTGATTGAAGCATTGGCTCCATATCTTGTCTTGAAAGACATATATGACTAATCAGAAGATATGAAACCACCTATTTGGGCAGTGAAGTCTCTTGACAGACAGATGGCAAAATATGGCTTGACCTCAGCAACAGAGATATCTTGGGTTACAGTACAACTAGGGCATGCATGTAAGGCCATCTCCACTTCCTAAGGATCCCTATAGTCTTGACAATACTACCATCCAACTGTAATACATCCCTAACAATGGGCTCATATTTCATTCCCAAAGCATCAACAACACACCTAGGCATCACTAAACTGCTAGCCCCTAAATCAATCATGCAATTATGGACTAGTTTGCCCCCTATAATTAAAGAAACATAGAATGGAGGAGGTCTAACCTTTTTACTTGTTTCTACTTCCCTTGATGGTTGTACTAGGCTTGTGGCACTTTCCATGTTGAGTGTCTAATCCTTTGGTTCAATTCTTTCCAATTCTTGCTCCAGCAGCCTCTTTTGCATGGGTATAGTAGCAATAGCATCCTACATGGAGATATTCACATTTGTCTTTTTCATTTTCTCTACCACACTGAATGGCATAACATGTGTTTTGGTAGAACCTTTGGGAGCTAGGATTATATGAGGTTGGGATGGAATAACCTGAGGATCACTTGCATCCTTTTTGCCATGATTTTGCCTTTGCTACTGAAAGGCACTTGATTGATTATTTGCTTCTTGCTCATGAGATATTGCATTTGAAGTTGAGGCTTGCTTGGGATGAGGGATAGCATCTTCCATAGCTCTTCTTTTGCTTCTAGTATTATGAGCAATGGAATCCTAGTTTACATTACAATGCTCCTCCATCTGATGATTCATAAAAGAGCAATCACCATGTCTTTGCATATATAAGGAATCTTTAAATTGGTCCTCCTTGTATGATTGTTTTGCTGTAGGTTCTTGGACTGTTAAAGCCATAAAAGATTTAGCCCTCTGACACATACAATAGGCATAGGAGTAGTTACAAGAGGGACAAAAATCTTGATCTTGAGCCATATTGTTTTGAGGGACTATGGCCCTACTTTGGTTTACATTTGAGGTTGAAGCATGGCCACCTTGCCTACTCTAATTAAAAGAATTATTCCAATGATTGGGATTTGGAGGCCTACCACTACTTAGAGTTTGATATTGCAATTGATGAGGCTTACTACCTTGAGCTTGTTGTCTTTCTAAAGTCACCACCTTGTTGCTTACTTTATGCATCATAGAGGAGTTATCCTCCAGCTTCTTCTCATTATCTTGCAATCTTTTCTCTAGGTTATTTTCTCTTTTGTCCATGTTCTGCATCAGAGATTGCATCATCTCTTTGATTTCATCTATCCCATTTGAAGATGTGGAAGCTTTAGGGATTGGGACAAGGGATTGTGATGTAGAAGTTGTGGTAAGAGGAGCCATTGCTGGTTGATGATTTGGAACATCAGGAAAGAAGGGCATAGGAGGCCTTGGAGCTAGCTTACCTCCTTGTATTAGGATGTTCTCTAATTTTATTGCTATGTCATAAGCATTAGGCAAGGTATCTCCTCGCATAGTTTGGATTGTAGTTGCAATATCACTGTTAAAAGCTCTAAGGTAATGCAAGAAGGCATTACCAGGGGTAGGCTTCACTAAAGTAGGTATTCTATCCCATGTCTTTTGAAATATATAATTAAAATCAGTCATACATTCATGGGGGGCTCTTTTTATAGTAGTCAACTGCTCTAAAAGTGACAAATCGTCACTTTTATCCTCAAAATGTTTGCAAAATCTTACTCCTAATCCATCCCAATCTCTTATAGAACCATAAGCCAAACCTTTATACCATTGTGGCGCTTTTCCTTTCAAGGATGAGGCTAGGAGCCTAACTGCAATATCATCCTCTGTAATACCATGGATATTGCAGACATTTGCAACCTCTTGAATGTGTTCTGAGGGAGAGATAGAAGTTTCACCAGTAAACTCTAGTATACTTTTGAGGGCAGCTACTAGTATGTCATGTCTTTGGGCTAATAAAAGAGGACTCCCACCATTAAAGGTGGCAAAAGTATGAGCTCTAGGCAACGCCATATAGACAAGTGATCTATTCATATGTATTGATGGTAGTCTAGGTTGAGATCTAACAGCAGGAGGAGTAGAGATAGATCTTGTAGGTGTATTTTTTACTATTGCATTCCTAACTAGTGATAAAGATATTCTAGTCTTCCTTCTTATAGGGTTTGAAAATGAAAGCTCTTGATACTGAAACTTACCTCTAGAAGATGCCCTTGTTTCAGCTCTGGGCATGAATCACTGCAACTTGGGTCTAGAACCATATATGTATTTGAAGCTCAGAGTTACCAAGTACTTTGAAGAATGAGCCTCTTGAAGGCTTAAATACCAAAGCCAGTACTATGTCCTCGGTATTGATCTTGAAATCTTCCCTTTTGACACTAGTAGGCTTGAAATTTTTTGAAAAGTTGTCCCACCGGGCATGCCAAAAACTATTGTCACTGAAGTTTGCACCCTTGTCCAAAAGTTGTTACCTAAGGAAGACCTCATGAAACATGGAAACAACCTCCAAGTTGTGGGACTTGAACTGTGAGGTTGAGTCTCTAGAGAAGGCCAGCTTCCTCTTACTATCAAGGCGCACCTAACATTCTTGGAGAGGAAAAAGGAGAAGGAGAGCATGAAAGAAAATATACCTAATCTAATCTAAAGAGGTGATGCAGCAAAATAGATTGTTCAAACCAAACGCTGCCCATATATACACTATTAAACCAGAATGAAACTAAGGGTATATACATTCAGACTTGCTTTAATCTAATAATCACATGCAGATCAGAAGACCAAGATGAATGGCACAAGGAAAGAGAGATTCACTTATATTATCATTCATAGGCCAAGGAGATACAATCATGTAGATCATAGATCTCTACAAAACACCAATAAGAGGAAAAGAGTTCTTGCACTTTCATACCAATGGCTGAAAGAGATAAGATAGAAAATCATGTAGTTCAGAGGCACAAGGGAATTTACAGTGAGAATTTTTAGAGTAGTAATAGAGAAAATAGAGAAAGGTCCACCCTACAAAATTTATAAAATTTTGCCTTTATAGCTCAGGCATAATGGGGATGTCCTCCAACTTTAATTACTTTGCAACAACCTTCCATTAAGTCCAGCAGAGAATAATCATGAAGAAAATATAGTCTGGATATGGATCCAGATGCAATGATATCTGATCTTCTGTGTCAAATAATGCCTTGAGGGGATGGAAACGGTGCCATAATTGTGCTCTGACCAGGTAGATAGATTAGATCAGGCTGGTATAGTGTCTCTGCATGCTTTGCATTCACTTCTAGTGGTTGGAATTGATCATAAAGATCAGATTCATGTAAAACCTCGATTTCTTATCATTTTTGGTGCATGAATCAGTAGAGTCAGTGAGTCAACCGAATACTATAAGCAAAATAGGCCATGTGGACCAATCAATTCATTTCTTTATGCCACCTTGCAGGTCTCACTGAATTTGACTAGATATTCAAACTGATAGTGCCACCTTGCAAACCCTGACTGAGACAGTCACATTAACTGTCAGCTGCTAACCGTCAATGCCTTAACTACTCATACTATGGTGAGACCTCGTGATCCTAACTGGCATTAATTGGTGGCCTCAACATACTCGGCCCCACCCTACCACATGTTGTTGAGGTGCTATGTCGCTATGTGTATCCTCCAAGCAATTTCCCATAGCGAGATAGCGCCCACTATAGATCCAGACTGATTTAACAATCATGGAGACTCACCATATTACTACAGTTTTCCCTTAAAAATTTTGCGCCCACGAACCACTTAGCACACCTGGCATCCGATCGACCTGAACTGGTACCATCCCTGCAATTTCATAACACTCAGCCCACCCTGCCATGCATCATCGAGGTGCTATGTCGCTATGGATAATATCCTCACAACTTTCCATAGCGAGATAGCACCCACTATTGAATTTTCAAGATCTGGCGGCAAGCAAAATGGATCTGACCTATCAATGTACCAATCAATAAGAAACTGGCCATGTGCTAACCTATCTGACAAGTTCTCATAGTTTTATCTTACAGGAAAGCGCTGATCTTTGATCTCCATGAGATCAACGATCGTGGAAGATCCTCATAATATTGCACTTGCCTCCTCAAAATTTTGGGCCCATGAAACACTTGGCAACCACTTGGCATAACCTAGCATCTTCATCTTGGCGAAACCTGGCCCTGCTGATCCATGTGGCATAATGGCGCTATGTCACTATGGGTAATATTCTCACAACTTTCCATAGCAAGATAGAACCTACCATTGATTTTCCTTAAATCTATGGTGATCAACAAAAATGCATGACTGCACACCAAGGTTGCTGAGTGGACCAATGAAATATCATCATTGTACTATGACCCACCTAACAGCTGCCACCGAGGATGAACCATACGATTACTTTGGAGAAGGGTAGGCCAATGATGTCATCTGTGCCAAGCATCACCAAGGCAGTATGTCACTATGGGTAATATCCTCATAGCTTTCCATAGTGAGATAGCACCCACCGCAACAATTGTGGAAGATCCTCATAATATTGCACTTGACTCCTCAAAATTCTGGGCCCATGAAACACTTGGCAACCACCTGGCATAACCTGGCATCTTCATCTTGGCAAGACCTAGCCCCACTGATCCACGTGGCACAATGGTGCTATGTCGCTATGGGTAATATCCTCACAGCTTTCCATAGTGAGATAGCGCCTACCATCAATTTTCCTTAGATCTATGGTGATCAACAAAAATGCATGATTGAACACTGAGTTGGTTGAGCGGACCAATGATATATCACCACTATACTATGACCCACCTAACAACTACCACCGAGGATGAACCATAATATTACTTTGGAGAAGGGCAGGCCAATGATGTCATCTATGCCACGCTTCACCGAGGCGGTATGTCTCTGTGGGTAATATCCTCACAGCTTTCCATAGCAAGATAGTGCCCATCATTGATCCAGACTGATCTGACGGTGAGGAAATCTTCATGTGTTTGAAAGGGGCATGGATCCAAGTAACTGCTGACATCAATGAGCTGCCTAGCAGGTGACGAATCAAAGCCTCGTTCCAAGCATAGTCATCCTTCCACGTTGCCTGGGGTCCCATTGTGTTTTCCAAATTTCATCACCGATATCTGATGAGGCATACATTGGACCCACCTTCCTTTTGATGTCACCGCAATAACACTTTCTATCTGGGCGCTATTTTGCTAACGACGAGAAACACAGATTTTTTGATAGCACCATAGCGCCCTTCGGGGATCTATCAAAACTCGACACCAGAGAAACAACAAGAAAAGGGAGGACCCACATGACACACGGCCAAAAGGCGCTATGTCACTATGGAAAAACAACACGTAACTTTCCATAACGAGATGGTGCCAACCATAGATATCTCTTGATCTAATGATGGGGACTTGCAGGCTCGCAGAAACATTAAAATGCGCAGGGAAAGAAATATTATCAAGTTAGCATAAAGTATTTTTTGCCCCTTTTGAATATTTGAATATTTAAAACTTTTGAATGTTATTTCATTGAATTCAAATGTGGTGATTCTAGTGGGAAGGCAAAAATGACCAACAGTTATCAATTTGAACTATCTTATATATGTATTGTACACATACACATGTATACTTGTTATGCATGAGATATCTTTGCAGTGATTGCTAAGCCTAGAAATTATGAAGGTGTCAATTATTATTTATTGTGATGTAATGCAGAGAGGAAAAAGTTATATGACCCTGAAGAAAGTGACGGAATGTCGTTCCCCATAGGTAACATTATATATATATATATATAGGTAACTTTATATTTATCAAATTTTAAAATACTTAAATTTGTGGTGTAGGTTCTATTGTGATAGAGGGAACATATTTGAAGCAAGAAAAAACAGTCCAACATGGAATACACTTTGTTAATTATCAACCTGACAAACACCATCACAATACAATCACCTGGTCATTGCTACCGAGCTTTGTCTACGTCTAGTCAAAGTTAAGTGTGCATGTCACAAGTGGAAACTAGACAGTGAAGATCATAAGAAGATATTACATGTTATAAGTGTACATCATGGTTGAACTAACATTTGAGATTTATTTTATTATAATTTGAATATCAACTTCTTTTCAAACAATTGAATTTCATCTTGAATTAAATGTGTTTTTAATTGTATGATCATACTCTTAGTTATCATTAGTTTATTTAAAAACTATATAACGTTATAATATTAATTGTACCATGGATGAATTTAATAATTTAACAACTTGATATATAAAGGCTAATTTAGTTCACACTTACACAATCATTATCTATAGATACATGTATCAAAGATAATTTAATATGTTAGAATTCTTAAATATCAACTTCTTTTCAAACTATTGAATTTCATCTTGAATTAAATGCATTTTTAGTTGTACAATCATAAGTTCTTAATTATCATTAGTTAATTAAAAAACTATGTAATTTAATAATAAATTAATTTCATAAGTGAATTAAATGTGCTTTTAAAATTGTAAGATTAATAAGTTCATCTAGTTAGATCATTAGTTTATTTTAAAAACTATATATTTTAATGTTAGTTTATTATATCTACGGTCATACTCTTAGTTTAAATTAGTTTACATTAATATGTTTTTAAATAATATATTTTGCAAAAGTTTTCTAAAATAATGTATTGGCTTACCTAATTAACATATTTTTATCCACATTATGTTTTAAATTTATTTAATCTAAATCATTTGGGTTAATTTAGTAGTTTTAAGCACCTATATTAATTCAATTCAATCAACCTATAAATTATTATTATTTTAAAAAAATTCTAGTTAGGTTTGATTAAGATAAATTTGGAACTTATTTGACTATTTAACTATTGAAGTAGGTATTTAGAGAAGTTAATTTGATTATTTTATAATGATAACAATAAAATCTAAATTTTAAAAGCTATAATCTAAAAATTATACATGGTCTACTATAATACAAAAAAATAACACATGTATATGTACACATGTACATGTCTCAAGAACATGAACACTCTATAGCTATATAATACAAAAAAAAACACATGTACACATATATACACGTCTCAAGAATAAACATCTACATCTAATATATCTCTGCAACTGAAATGCATACATATTCAAACTATAAATCTCGAATAAATACATGTACACAACAAAATATAAAAAGTCATGTGTGTGTGTGTGTGTGTGTGTGTGTGTGTGTGTGTGTGTGTGTGACCATCTAACTGCTGAAGTACTAAATAATCAAATAAATAGTGAAACATATGTATACATGTGTCATGTCAAGGTACTAAAATACACACACACACGTGTGTGTGTGTGTGTGTGTGTGTGTGTGTGTGTGTGTGTGTGTGTGTGTGTGTGTGTGTGTGTGTGTGTGTGTGTGTAAATTGTCTCCAATATATAAATGCATCAAAATATATATAAAGATCTATTGTACTGCTAGAGCGACCCCTCAAGACGCATATGAACAGAATGACCCTCTGATCGACTTGTCTCCTGTACATCCTCTCACTGAGGCACATCAACCAAGCCCTGCAAATATATATATATATATATATATATATATATATAGACACACACACACATATACATGTACATGTTAGAGTTTTAGATATAAACATATATATACATGTGTGTAAGTTCAAATTAAATATGAGTGCTATATATATATATATATATATATATATATATATATATATATATATATATATATATATATATATATATATATATATATATATATATATATATATATATATCTTAGAGTTTTAGATCTAAACATATATATACATGTGTGTAAATTCATATTAAATATGAGTACATATATATATAGTTTGAAGCATAAAATTAACTTTAAAAAAACTATTTAAAACTTGTACCTAAGCACTATTAGGTGCCTCAATAGAATCATCTCTCTTATGTACATGATGCCCTGAACCAACACTAGATGTAACCATGTGCTCAGCAACTTGTGCCTATGCAATTAATAAATTATAGTTAAAGATTAAATTAAATATCTATCTAAATTGAATTTTTAAATAAATTCATATTTTTTAATTTCATGTACATATTTAAATTTAAAAAATAATATTATATATGTGTGTGTGTGTGTGTGTTTGTACCTGAGTCCTTGGAGGTGGAGGATGATCAACAGACTTCATCGTATCATCTATCGATGCACCTCCTGAAATTCTGACACCTACTAAACCACCCTTAGCACCATGTCCAACTACTAGCAATGATGAGTGAAGTGGACTATGTAATTGGCTAGGTAATGGTGTAGAATCATGGCTGTCAGGTCAGAATAACATCTCCATGTATGATGAAATATCCATGCTCGAACTAGTATCAATCTCAACCAGGCCTCACAACTGCTCACCAAAATCATCAAGACCCTCTGCTATGATCCTGACATCTCCAACTCGTATGCCTGAGTCATTTGCAGAGTGTTGTGAGCTTGGTGTTGAATGTTGTAAGCTACACACAAGTGTATCTTCTGCCACTGGTGTGACAGCCTGTGCTTGTGGAACTATGGGGCTATGATGCTATCTAACAGCATCCATCACTAAGTGAACTAGCATCCCCTATGTATCAAAAATGTAATTGATAATTTGCAACATATCCTCCAAAAAATATAGTGCCAAATATATATGTGTCTGATGTTCTAAAAGAGCACGATGATCACCTAGTAGTCGTAGCCCAACAGCTCTATATGCATCATTAGAGGAGGTGCCTAAAGTGCTACTAGATGTCTCTAAAGATGGTCAACCAGGTGGATGAGGACATCAACTATGAATATAATGACCAATAGAATCAAATGTGATACTAGCGGTCATAGATGCAATGTGTCCAATAGTTTCAATTGCTCCCCTTTGGGAAGCAATGATAACTCTATGTATAATAGGTGCATGTGTTGGAGCCATGAGAGGCAGTCTTTGTCCAACAAACTGTTTGACATTTGGAGGTGGCAGATGATGTGCACTATGATACTGGTTGTGATCTCTGATCTGACCACGCCCCTATCCACAATAATTTAGAATGTCCAATTAGTTGATGTTGAGCCCCACGTGGAACTCAACATACAATTGCTATGCAAAATAAAGAGGTATCTGGTCATTATTAGGATATCAACCATGCATAGCTAAAAATTGAGGATAGATCATGCTAGCAATAACAAGATTTGTGCATCGTCTGACTTAGTAGCCTCTCACCCTACCTCATGCTCCCTCATATCTTTGAAAGATATCTCTTTTGATGAAGTCTTTGGGGGCCACCCTCTTGACGTCATAAAAGATGCATCTCCTGAAATCACAGACCTAAGCTCCCTAGATATGGAAGCTAGTATGTCACATCATCAGAGGACAATATAGATTGTTGTAGTCTAGCATTCTCCTACTCTGAAAATGGAAATAAAGCATTGATATTGATGTGTGGTGGTGGTGTAGGAGGACCTCTAACAGGAGCTACAGGTGTAGCCTGACCTGGAATAGGAGCCACGCTAGGACCGACACCACCTGGAACCGCACCAGAAGCCAGAACATGAGCCGCATGATGAGTCCTACCTCAAGGTACACCACGAGCCCCACCATGAGCTATAGCACAAGCCCCACCACGAGCAACATGACAAGCCACACGAGGAGCCAGAATAGGAACTACATTAGGAGCTAAATGGGAACCACATCAGGTGTCGTAACAAGTGCCGCAATAGGAGCCATAGTAGGAACTACATCAGGTCCTACACTAGTAGCCGCAAAAAGCTGATCGTGTGAAGCCATATCTATATCTAAATGTATCAAGAGCTAAGTCTATTGTACACACAATTTTTTAATTTTTTATTAAAAATTATACATGTAATTGAACATACATCACACATGTCTAGATAATCTATAACATGTACATATGATCTGATAAGATTTAAATATATGATTGACTGCATATACATGTACATGAGAGTTAGAGTTAGAGTTAGAGTTATTTAAGGATAATCAAAACTTGCTAATATGCAAAATTTAAAAGTTTAAAAAATTCAAAATAATGCTTGATTTCATGTGATAATCTAAGTAAATTCATTTTGTTGAGATAGATCACATGTGGTGTCGCAAAGGTTGATCATGAATCCTTCTAAATTTAGTCTAAACATGTGTAATTAATTATAAATTTGAACATATTGGTCCATAAACCATCAATTAAAATATATATAAAATAAGAACATGATTGAAGGATATTAGATCTTATTTTATCCCCTACATCAAATATTTGGAGTAGTTAAATTCTAATATATATATATATATATATATATATATATAGTTTTTCTATTTTGTAGTTTGATTACTAAAATCTTATAAGAAATA
>CM053791.1:180388247-180795747 GCA_028749045.1 Cupressus sempervirens | reverse complement strand
GTTTTTTCTAATGTTATATTATTATAAATTTTGTAAAAAAAATTTAATGTTTTTCTAATATTTTTTCTAATTTTTTCTAAATTTGTTTTCTAAATTTTATATTATTATAATTTTTCTAATGTTTTTCTACTGTGCTTTTTAATGTTTTTCTAAATTTGTTTTCTGAAATTTATATTATTATAAAATTTCTAATGTTTTTTCTAAATTTATTTTTTAATGTGTTTTATAATTTTTTTCTAATGTTTTCTAAATTTTTTTTCCAATGCTTTTTATATAATTTTTTTCTAATTTTTTTCTAATGTTTTCTAAATTAACATAATTAAGTTTAACATAAAAAAACATTAAAAATGTAAATAACATTAAAATATGCTTTGAAAATATTAAAAAATGCTTTAAAAACATTAAAAACATAAAAAAACATTAAAATAACAATATATAGACATACCCGAAGACGAGAATCTCAAGGAAAATGATAGGGCAACACTGATAGAAGCCACACATTCACTCCAACCCTTGATTCAACAGAAAACGCTCTAAAAATGAATAGAACAGGTGAAAAAATGAATTCTTAACACGTTGGAATTCAAGTTTTACATGTTCGCAACGAACATATAAATTACGTGTGTTTGCTGCGAACACCCGAAATTATTTATAAATATGTTTGTTGCGAACATATTTAAAAACATGTTCATGGTGAACGTATTAAGTATGTTCACGTGAACAGATGCTATATGTGATTTTGCATTTTGACAATTTCTTCCCCTTTTTGTTCGTCCCACTAAAGTGGAACCCATTATTGTGGGTTCACCCAAGAGCATAGTTTGCAAAGTAGCTAGAACATAAAGTGCTCATTGAGGTCACACACCATGTTTTAGTTTACTTAATGCAGTTGGCTTTCATTGTTTTCATTGTTTATTTAACTAATAAATATGATCAAAAGCTCTAGTATACTCTAGCATAAAAGCATTAAGCAACTCTTAAAATAAAAATGGACAATTTTTAACTTTTCAGGTCTCCTAAAAAAATGTAATAATTTAAGATTGCCTTCTAGTTTTTGTACAAAATAGGGAGTTGCCGAAGAATTATTTGGGGTAACACGAAGGGTCTAATCAAACATTTTAGGCATGTTATAACATTAAAAAAAAACCCTTTTATGTGCACACTCACAGTTTATTTGTTGATTCTTTCTCATACAAAATGTATTTTAAAAATGATCAAATTAGGGGAGAGGACCCAGTAGTTGAGCACCCTAACTTCAAGCATTTCGAAATCCTATGTGAAAATTTCAAATCACTTTGATTCTTTTACAACAACTTACTTGGCAAGTCCCCTAATTATAACTAAGGTTTCAGAGCCACATCATCAAATATGATGTCGCATCGTCATGCTTTTTGCCAAGGTGTCCAAAACAACTCAAAAAAATTGAGACCAATCGTAGTGCATTAGAGACCCCCATACTTGTGCAACTAATGTGGCATCACACTATTGGTTTTTTTTTGGGAAAAGGGACACATTTCATTCAATAATGGATAGTTTCACTAACAAGAACAAAATTAAAGTCACAACTATTGGTACAATCTTGTCAAAAATATTGGATATTAAATCAATAAGTGTGGGTATTTAGTTAACTCCTATAACAACCATTAGAACCTGTAATAAAATTTCTTTTCTTCCAAATGTCAACATATGATCTTCCTTATCTGCACGCCTTGCTGTAAATTCAAATAAAAGGATGAAGAAAACAGTGTTTTCCTCCCCCCACCAAAAAAAAATAAAAGAAATAAAAAAAACAAGATGCATAATTCATTAGTACACATGCCAATTGCATTAGCTTGAAGATTTTCAACAATCTGAGCAAATAAATTTGTGCAAATCTTGTTATTAATATGTTCATATATTATGCTTCTAATAGCCAGTTGTATGTCTCCTGATCTACGCACAGGCGGAAGGGAATTCTGGCAAAGGTTATAACGGAATTGCAAAATCCTAAATATAAAACAAGGAAGAAAGATCAAGAATAAAGATCCTTAGTAAGAGAAATTCGGAAAATTGCTCTGTACTTTTAAAATGTCTGAAGGGAACAAATAAAAGCAATGGAAACAAATGTTGCAAAATGATGTATATGCATTTTAAAATCCTGATAAGCGTAATTCTGATCCGTTTCTTCGTGATATGAAGAGAACGTTATTTGCACAGAAGCTTAAGATTGGAAAAGTTTGGCCTTGGTGAATTAAAGGTGCGGAGAATCGAACCTGGGGCCGGTAGAAAGAATTTTCTTCCCCGTTGAGATTGCTTCTAAACGAAGGTAATAACTTGGATTCTAAGGTTTTGTAACGACTTCACAAAACAAAAATAAGAGAAGCGTTCCACGAAATCTCATATAGGCTGGGAACAGAAATGGTCCATTCGAAGCCTTTCCTGGAAATAATTTTTTCACCTGCGCAAGCCAGAGAACTTAATAATTAGAATGACAAAAAATTAATTAAAATGACTGCGCTTTCATTCCACTGATACATTGAGAAACTTGTGGATGGCATGAATCACAGCTAGAAGGACATGGCCACTGCTTCCTCGCCGCGTAGACTCCACGTGGCAGCATATGGAGCAACGCGCTGTAGGATGAGAGTACGTAACACGAATGCCAAGGGACCGCTATTTTTTTACACGTTGGATAGTTAAGTTTGAAAGGGGTTGATGGAGACGGGGACTCCGGCCCACCATACAACACATAATCCTCAACCTTATATTTTTATGTCGGATTTCATCATTTCATGTGCATGCTGTTTAAAATATCTTTCTTCAGATATGACTTCCTCCTTTGAATGAAAGGGAAACATGGTAGGGCCCAAAACCACATTTGTCTGACTCTATGTCCTCCAATTTCTTCTTCTTTCCTTCTATGCTTGTTTACGCATCATCATTCGATGTAAACATTGGTGGGATCCATCTTATAAGAAATCAATATGAAATGAGTATTTCATTTGATTTACTTTGTTATTAGATGTTAACATTGGTGGGATCCATTTTATAAGAAATCAATATGAAATGAATATTTCATTTGATTTTCTTAGTTCATGGATTTCATGTAAGTTTTGTAATTAATAATGGATTTCATCTTAGTTCTATGTTCGAATTCTATTTTAAATGGTTAGCTAAGTTTGAGCTGAATTGTAAACAGAAATGATCCAGTTGTTGTTCATGTATGCAATGCCACTATGTTAACTGACACCTTTGCCTCCTAATTACCGTGAAAAAAAAAATCCTTGGTTCCTACACACGAGTATGCCAGAGCAAATCACTATGAACACCAATAGTCATTTGTATTTTTTCATTTTAAAATTTTCTTGATTGCTGATTGGTCCATTTGTGCAAAAAGTACTATAACGACTATCGGGGATCTAGTGGTAGGTATTGGGCGAACGTTTTAAAAAGATACTTTTAGACCACCTCACACTCTACGAGTTCTACAGAGAGCTCCGTAAATGAGGGAAAGCCGAAAAGTTAGCTTTAAGCTCTTCACTCACCTATGAAAGTTCACCGACATACGAATTAGTTACCGTAAGTGCACAAAGTTAAGGGTCATTTTTCCTCTTAAGCAACTTATTTGAATAGCAACTTTAATGATATTATTATTATTGGTTAAAGTACACAAATCAATTCAAGAATTGGCTAAATATTAGAAAATATTTGAAATGCGTATCTACTAACACTTGCTGATATAGAATCTTTCCTACTGATTGAGTCTCTACAGCATAGCAAGGTGAGGCTTTGAGCGTATCGTTCACGGGTCGGGAACACTGTTTCAAAAGCGAACATTCCATTGCAAATATCCAAACACTTCACTCAAAGCAGGGCCACGTGGAGGTTATAAATAAAATATCTGATCGATTTGTTTTCTATGAAGGAAAGCCATCGGTACATACGTGGTTCCACATGCCATCGTTTTTTGGCCACAAATTTTTCATTATAAGTAAATTAAATTCATTGAGCTTACTACTCTTAGACGTTTGAAGGAAAACATAATTTATAAGCGCAACCGTTTTATATATTGTAATGGTCTCGGCAAGTGAAGAAGCAAAGTGCGCACCAAGAGCAAGCGAGGCGAATCGGAATGAAGAAGCGGAAGAGAGGAAGGGGGTGAAGTACAAAGGTGTGCGCCGCCGGAGTTGGGGGAAATGGATATCTGAAATTAGAGTGTCGAAGAAGAAGAGCAGATTATGGCTTGGCTCATATGACACTCCTCACAGGGCCGCACGTGCCTATGATGCGGCGGCTCTCTGTTTGAAGGGCGATTCCGCCGTCCTCAATTTCCCTCACGCCGCCCACACTCTTCCCCGCCCCGCTCAATC
Organism: Cupressus sempervirens; assembly: GCA_028749045.1. Classification (NCBI taxonomy): domain Eukaryota; kingdom Viridiplantae; phylum Streptophyta; class Pinopsida; order Cupressales; family Cupressaceae; genus Cupressus; species Cupressus sempervirens. The sequence goes on along the minus strand of CM053791.1, from coordinate 180,791,398 downwards.
TCTCCCTCAAGACATCCAATCCGCTGCTGCGAAGGCGGCGCAGTCATTCGACGAGCACAGAACGCTCTTGCTTTCTCCCCGTGAAGAAGAAGAAGAAGAAATTGGGATCGAAAAATGGTGTGAATTGGGCGAGGTGGACGCCGCAAAAGAGAGTCGTGAGACATTGGTGTCAAATGGGGAAGTGCGGCCCGGCGAAGATTTGAGATTTAATGAGTCGCCGGACATGATGGGAAAAATGGCGGAGGCCCTTCTCGTCACACCTCCTCGGATACACGAATACGATGACGAGAGTAAACCAGAGCAGAGACTTTACCCGCTGTGGAATGATTGAATTTGAAGGAATACGAGATTCGAAATTATTACTTTTTAAGTTAATACTGGTGCGTAAAACGATGGTAGACGGGGACTTAACTTATAGTACGGGATGTAAGGTGATTAATATGCCATCGGCCAATCCCACCGAGAAATTATTTTATTTGTTCATGATCCTTCCTCTGCTACCATGTTAATCAAATAAACAATTTTCCGACGGGACAATTGTCGGGCGAAGGCAATGCAGTGTAGGAGAGATTATTATTAAATACAATACGTGGTCGGAATTGACCCCAAAACCGAAGCGTTCTTTGTTTTGGAATACAATACGTGGTTGGAGTAGAAATACTCTCCTCTTAATTCAGTTTTGGTCGATAGGAAAACAATTGAGGCAATCTTTGCGAAATCCAGCTTGCTTTTCATCCACCTGTCAATTGATTCTGCCCATCGTTTTCTCGCTTGAGCGATCAAAGTGGGTTTGTCGTATCTTTACATATTTTGCCGCGTGGATAACTTTACATATTTTGCCGCGTGGATATCTTTACATATTTTGCCGCGTGGATAACTATGATTTGACTAGACAATGACTGATTCGATCGTAGTTGTTAAAAATATAGAGGAAATTTGTGCTCTTGTTGGTGTAGTTGTCAAGTCTAGGTATCATCTTTTAGTCAAAGGATATAGTTTATAATATCTGATTGTGTTTTTAAATTTTTTTTACTAGGTTTCTAAAATTAGGAGAAAATAAAGGGCTTCACATTTAGTGGCGCCTACTCTCCTCCAATCCATTAAAGTATGTGCAACTAGATTTAAAATTGGGTTCTTCTTTTTCCTTTTCTTATTCGCTTATCACTATCTTACATTCACTTCCTCCATCGCAATCACTTTAGAATGCATAATATATCACTCATTAAAATTCATCCTTTTGTTGTTAGCATTCTAAATTGAACATTCTAATTAAATTGATTCCAAGGTTTAAATCAAATTTTACATGACAATTATTTATTACAGATTCTTGAGTCCAACAAGGATCTTACGATATTTATTATTTATGATGGATTATATCTTTTGAATATTTTTTTCATATAGCATAATTCTTTTTAAATTCTTTTATTTATATATTTAAGTTGATAGGTTTATTTATTGTGGCACACAATGGTCAAAAAATTGTCATATATCGGAAAAGTGTTAGATGTTAGATATTGGAAATTTTTTGACATTTCTCAACATTATGTTTTGATATTCGAAAATAAAATTTAATTGTTTTATAATAAGTGCTAGAAAAAATGGTATGCAATATTGGCATGACCACTATGATTAACTCTTCTTCTGCCTCGTTATGGAGGCAGGGAGTTTCCGTACATGGGTCGACATGCATCAACTTTTGTTTTTGCACAGAAAATAGGTTTCAAAAAAGTCCTTTCCTTATTTATTTTTGAGGAAATTGATATCTAAAATTTCCATGCCTATTGAAATGAAACTGTACAATATCTAAAAACGGTTGTATAAGAGGTGGGAGTAGTGGTTTCTTAGGAAGATATCAAAACATTGTGGGGAGGGATATCCATATTTGAGAAAATAATGTTGGTGAAGAAAGTTCTCGAATCAAGAAGCACAATTAAAGTTTTATTCATTTTTGTGTGTTTTAAGGGAGCAAGAGTTGGACTTCATTTATTAGTGCCTACCTTTGGCAAGATACTATTTCTTTCATTCAATTTAACTTTTCAATTTAATTGACCAATCAACTCATAGAATTTAAAAGATTAAAAGAAACTAAAAATGTTTATATATTTTTTAAAAAATTTATTAATTTATAAATCACATTTTCATTCATTCTATTGGACCATACTATTTTTGGTAGGGAGAAAATTCAATTTTCTTCAACAAAAACACAAATATTTTCTAGCAAGTCTATCATGCATTAATTACAACTTTATTTTTCCACATTTGTGACAAGTGGATTAATTTTATTTTTTTTAAATCGCTTTTATCTTCCACCTCACAAATTGAATGTGTAATCAATATTAATTATCTATCTATTTTTATTACCAAGTTCAAATATAGAGTTAAATGTTTTATATTTATTATTTTAAATATATTTATTAGTTTTACATTGATGTTTATTTTTGTCATTTGTAAAATGTTATTAGTACCTGCCTATATATAGGCAAGGAACTAATGTTCTCAGTGGCACATCTCAATTTAATTTATGTCTAGTTTATGTCTAAAACATTCTAAGTTTCTAAAGTTTAAAAAGTTTTATTTTTAAAATCTATTTTTATGGATTAATTTCATTTTTATGATTGGATAGAACAAATTTTCTTGAGGTTTAACTATTTTTTCAATTTGAAAAAAAATAATAGAAATTTAGAAATCTCTAGAACTTTCCATTCTCCAGAACTTTCCATTCGAAGGGAGAAGCATTGAACAACTTTCATCAAAGTGATTTTATTGGGCATGGAGATGCCTCTTCCTTCAAATTCTTAAGGATAATTATAAATCTAAAGTCAGAGCAATTTGTAAGTAAAGTGACTTTTAAATATTATTGAATAGTGCTTGAATTTTTTGTAGATGAAAATAAAACCCAATCTGTACTGCCAAATTTGGACAATTTCTTTTTATTTTGTTGCCTTCATCAGTGCCAATCTCTCAAAACCCCAAATTTTTCATAGGCTACTATGGTGGTGATTGTATTTTTAGTTGGATCTTTCATGCTCAATTTGATTTTGCTTGGTCTCCCATAGATTGTTGCAGTCAGATTTCGAGTATATGTCTGAAAGCTTAGTCATTGCTTGTGTGTTCTTCCCATTACACCCATTTGGAGCATTTGAGATCACAACCTCATTATTGTTTTGCACAATAGGAGCAACCTGTTACACTCATATACCTTCTCTACTTTCTTTAAGAAATTTTTCATTATAATTCTTCATGCAGACCTCACTCCTAGAAACTAGACTCACCGACATGGTTGAAGGATGCCAACACACCATAGATATTTTTCCATGCAAGCTCTTTTTTTAAATAATTGATAACGATGTAAAGTTAAAAATGAGAGTGGAAACTATGCATACTATGAAAACTCAATGGAAAAATGGTGGGGGGAAATTGTTAGTTTAGAAATTGTGGCCTATTTACTCATAACTTTAAAAGTAATTTTATTTTAATATATAAAGGAAAAAAATTATTTATTTCTCTGTACATCATTTTCTCTCCCATTTATTATATTTTTATTACATTTTTTTCAAGAAAAAATTACTATCTTTTAAACCCTTCATACCCGTGCAATTGTATTTTTTTAAAAGTTTATGTCTGCAAGCAGATTTACTACATCTTTATATATTGAATCTATTGATTAGACTAAAACTTTTATATATTGAACTCAAATGAAAATCAATCTAAATTTTACATAAATATTTTACCCTATAACATGTGGAGCATTGATTCATAATATTAGTGCATAATATATGGAGCATTTTTTCATAATATTACTACATAATAGAGGAAATAGTATGTTAAAATTTATAGATATATACATTTTGAATCTTCAAATCAGGGAATTGGATAACTATTAAATCTTTAATATTATATTTATTCTTTAATAGTAGTACAATGTTTTACACAAACAAATTCTATTAGTAAACCATATGTTGTAGATGGAAAAATACATAACTAAATCTATTTTTCAATTTAGACAAAAGGCAGGGACTCTAGCTCTACCAGAGCTCTTGTTTCTTTAAGTTTACAATATTTTACTAGCTACTATTTGACAATCTTACTCTAATTTTTTTAATACCATTTTACGAATTGTAAAACTAATAGAAATGACTAGTTCATTCATATAATATAATTTCTATTATTATTTACATATTTCTTAAAATAATATAATTATTAATATTTTTTAAATTCCCTTCAACTCTCTCTATCATTCTACCTTTACTTGTCCTTATAATAACATATCATTCTCTTTTTTAGCTCTCTCTTCATATCCTTCATTTCTATCTATAAATCTTCATTTTTCTTCTCTTTCAATTATTGGCAAGAACTTTGGCGCATTGTGTCTCTTGTTTATAAAAGAATAACCTTGTGATTGGAGAAATTTTAGTTGATGATTCTTGCATACACCAAAGAGAAAAAGAGGGTAATTAAGTAGAGTAGCAAAATTGCAACAATTAGAACCACCATTACTAAATTCTATATTTTCATTCCTGTGTGCTAGCTCTTTAGAAAAAAAAAAAGAACTAAATTTTGAGAGGCTTATTGTCAAGATAATCATCTTTTTTTTTTTGGAAGGAAAAGAATCTTTTTCTGTAGATTTAACACTAAATTTTTATAGCATTTAGTACATCAATGAACTTCAATCAAGAGCGTATTTCCCAACATAGTAATAGTTTTTCATTTATTATTTTTATGAGTCAACGAGTATCAAGTTTACAATGTAAACCATTTGGTGATATCAAGTACTGGTTATAGAACCTATTCTATTCTGTAACCTATTTCATTTTTGCTCAAGTATTTTGTAAAGCATCTATTATAGATATTATGGATAGAGAATCGATGTTAAGCATACAACCCTAATTTGGGAAAGATTTGAATAATTTTTTATTATTGTTCATATTGGAATCTCAACTAAGAATCCGTAATGAAAATTTGTTCATTGTTTTATACTATGGTTTAAAGTCATCGTCTATCATAGAGATTTGACATGTTTATCTAATGTCTGACTTAAACCATTGTGGAAAGAAGTTGGAACAAATTATGTGATCAATCTCTAGAGTGGATTCATAATGGAATTTCATGTGTTAAAAATCAATTGACCTTGGTTCATGTTAAGCCTTTTCAATAATGGGTTCAACATTTTGTATGAGAAATTGAATAATTATTTCTACATTCCAAGATTGCTAATAGTTTACAAAAACTTAGTGTACAATTCTAGAATAGTTATTGACTCTATGGACTAAGATTTTATTTATTTAAATTATTCTCAAATTTCCTAATTGTATGGTATCGGGTTTGAGAATGACAACCCACTTTGGAAATGAAATATTGGTTATTTTCTTGTGAGAATGAAAACTAAATGATAAGTAAAATCTGATAACTTGGGAAGCTGAATGTTGTTGCAAGCATAGTACTTTAATATTTTAATATTGTTATTTTTAAAGGAATTCAAATTTGGTTATCCTGAATTTGATTTTACCTTGTGAATTGGTTTTTTCTCAAATGGAGAGCCTACAAGGAATAAGCTTGTTACTTGAATAAACAATAAATTGCTATCAATAATTTTATGATTTTTTTTACCAAAACAGAGTAGAGTTCAAAATGGTGAAACTGATCAATCGGCTATAGACTAAAACTTGAATGATAAAGAGTTTCATTTGCCTCTATTATGTAATTGAAATTGAATTTTTTTGAGGAGAAGTACATTTTCAATAAAAGTAAATTTAAAATGAAATATAAAGAGATTATAGAAAATTAAGGTAAATAAAAATTATTTAAGAAATTTGACATGGAAATTCATATACTCATACAAAGAAATAAAGAAAGGAAAGAAAATACAAACAATCATACAAATAAAATGTTGTAGTTTCATTAATATTCTATTTGATAAAAAACTATAATAAATTTTAAAATGGAAAAACCTTGATTTTATTAATAAATATTTTTATATGATTGTATTAAAATTCATAAATTAGAATTTATGAAATTAGGTAATTTGTTTAAAATAGATATAGAAAAAAATTTAAAAATAAAACTTTTAATTATTGAAAAATATTAAAACATTTTTCAATAAATAATTAAATCATTTAACCCATTTTCTTTTATGTTAATAGTAAATGAAAAAGAAATGGGGTAAATGTAGTAGAAAATATATTTTATTATCTTCATCTTAAAAAATGTATTACATTCAAATTTACAATTTATTTTGTCATTCTTTATTTTTCCTTGAATAATCTTTATTAAGATTTGTGTATATATTTTACTTTAAGAAAAAAAATGAAATGGTTGTTCTTTTAAACCAAACCTTATTTGAGGAATATATTGAATCAAATTGTAAGTTCCTAAACCAAATAAAACCCTCACACTAAAAGAAAATAAATCTAAATCCTCAACCAAACTCAACCTAATCCTTATCATATAAATTTTTTAAGTCACAATGATAACTTTAATTTATTTTGAATCCTAACCATAGTAATAAATCATGTCAAACCATTACTCTATGGTCTAGAGATTTATGAGGAGGATTATTAGCACTAAGAATATGTGTAAATAAATTCATAAATTAGAATTTATGAAATTAGGTAATTTGTTTAATTATGATATAGAAGTTTAAAATTATTTTAATTTTAACGATATTTTAAAAAAGTAAAGAAAGATTTATTTTACTTTTAAGTAGTGAAAAAAAAAAAAATTCTCAATAAATAATTAAATCACTTAGCCCATTTTCTCTTATGTTAATAGTAAATAAAAAATAAATGGGGTAAAAATATTAGAAAATATATTTTATTATCTTCATCTTAAAAAAAGGTATTACACTCAAATTTATAGTTTACTTTATTGTTCTTAATTTTTCTTGCACAATTTATATTAAGATTTGTGTATATATTTTATTTTTCAAAAAAAACAATTGTTGTTCTTCTAAACCAAAGCTTTATTTAAGAAATATACTGAATCAAATTGTAAACCTAAACCAAATTAAACCCACATACTAAAAGTAAATAAAACTAAATCCTCAACCAAACTCAGCCCTAATCCTTATCAAATTACTATTTTTAGTCATAATGATAATTTTTATTTATTTTGAATCCTAACCCTAATAATAAACCATGGAAAACCATCACTCTATGGTTTAGAGATTTATGAGGAGGATTATTAACACTAAGAATATGGAACAATGGTAATGATTCATTGTAAATACTATGTGATATGCATGTCACATACATAGACTTTTAAAGGGGAGAGGGAGAGAGATGGGATAGAGCCCAAGAAGGAGGATAATTAGATATTATAATAGATAAATTTAGGGTAATTGAGAAGGTGGGGAGAGAGAGAGAGAGTATGGGAGAGAATATTAAATAGAGTAATTATAGTAGACATGTGAGAGATAAGGTGACAAAATTAGGAAAAAATTATAGAAAGGGGACATTGAAAAATTAACACTTAGATGGGACAAACATGGTGATGATGCATGAGAGAGGGTGATCTAATGAGAATATACTTAGATTGAGATAAATGAGGTATAAATAGAACTTAATTCTAGGAAGATATTTAAAAGGGGGGAGAATGATGCTAATGGGTGTTGAAGTTGATGAAAGATCAACCCCATAGCTTCCAAGAATCACATTCATGCAAACACCTATCATAGAAAGAGAGAAGAAAAAAGCTATGGAGATAAGAATTGTTAGATCCATAACTATGAGATGTTCTTGATGAGAAAAAAGATAAATTTTTATAATCAAAATTGAATTAGTTTACAAAGAGAGATCATCCTTATAAAGGAGATTGAAACTTGAAAAAGGTCTAACCTAGGTTGCATCATAATAATTAATAAAATAATTAATTATCAGATGCCTAAAGTTTAGTTCAAGTAGACTAGAGTTAATTATGAAATATATAATTACTCTAACACCCCCCCTTAAGATAAACTTAGGGAGTAGCCAAAAACCTAGAAACTACTACTGAAAGTAGATTTGGGTACCAAAAACAAAGCCTAATAAGGTACCCAAGCACAACCAAATATCTAAAAATAGGAGAAATAGTAAAAACCACATGGGAAAAACCCTACTCAAAAAGAGATGGAAAACATGTTGAAAGAAACTAGTGAAAGACTAAAGAAGCCTCCAAACTAGGGAATGTCCCAGAAGATAGGAACAAAATATTATCATGAAGAACACCACTAATGCATGTAGAAGTTGTAAAGCTCTACCAAAAGTAATTGTTGATCTGAAGAACCTCCACTGAAATAGATCCTAACAAGGTAGAGAAGATTGTAATTTGCTTCAAATTAGGAGGCACACATAGGAAAACAACTAAACTCAAATATACAAATGACATGAAATACCATAGACAGAAGAGTTGATCAATCAAACCAAAGAAGCATGAAAAACAATAGAAGAACCCCTCTAATTTAGACAAGGGCGAGGTGACAGGAAACTAGAAAAGTGGGCCAAAAGAATTGCATGTCAAGGAACCACAATCAAGATGCATAAAAGAGTACATATGTGTGTATTAAGGTGATCAACCTCAAACACGTCATGACGCTTTTAATTTCATGGAAGGGACACATACTAGACATAAGAAGATGGTAAAAAAGGGAAAAATATCAATCCCCATGGAACTTTAATCAGAGTAGTGCATGTGTAGTAAGGCACAGGATATAATGAATCCCAAGAATACAATTATCTACATGAGTGTCCTCAAATGACACTACTCAAATTAGAAGGAAAAATACGAAAAAACTATTGAAACAAAAATATAGATGGAATATGGCACTTTACCTCAGTGTGTTTGTAAGAATGCATACAAATTATGTTTAAATAGACAAGAAGAGACATTGGACTAATACAACAGATAATATAAGTCATAATAAATCATCTGAAGTAATGAAATCGATCCCCATACCTAAAACAACCAAGATATCTACTAGAATAAAAAAATGCAAAAGACTAAATAGAATGTGCCTGGAGAAGAATCTAGGAAGAGAACCAACATCATTGGAAAGATCTCAAGAAAAATTTCCAACAATATTAAAAAATTCCAAACTGGAGACTGGATGCTCAAGATATGCCTCCTAGAGTTTAAAAATGTACCCCTGAAAAATAATTGTACCACTAAGATAGGATCGGAACCAGCTTTCTGAAGATATCTTGTTTTTAGAAAATAGATTCAGCATGCTTGAGATATGAAAAATAAAATGTAAAGGTAGGTCCAAATAGAGCCTGAAGAGGTGATAGGAATGTTGATGCAGTGCTGACATGGTGTTGATATCAGCAAGTGACGATCCCAAATTTGATGGACAAATGGCCGTCAAGGGAAAAAAATGCCATAAAAATGACTCCTACTAGAAAAAAAATTCAATCAACAAAAACAAGACAGAGATGTGAAAATACTAATGCTAGTAAAGAGCTAGTGCTGGAGTATAAAACCGATGGCCAATAAAAATATTGTGTATAAATTTTATTTTTTTACAGACCACCTATAAAGACATTCGAAGTGCAAGAAAATCACATTGGAAATATCCAAGTCATTGGTATTTAAGACATGCAAGAGGTTGATGCCAAGAAAATTAACCTGTGGCCATATAATAAGCATGTAGAAAAAAACATGTGTAATAACCAAGCGTAAAAAAACAACATCAAATTTTTATGCAAATAAAGGGTGAAACCTTCAAGTATGGTAAAAAATAATTGTCACATGAGACAAAAAATATTCCTATCTAGTGCCTAAATCATTGGTGATATTCAAAATAGGTGTGATTACGGACCTGTAGGCTGACATGGAGTCTGATGGTGCCTGAGCTGGAGTTTAGTTGCAATGATTGTGGCACAAACATGTGCCGAGGGATATCGAATGCCAAAAAATGTCCCAAGCTCAATCAAAACCTCCAACATAAGGAAAAAATGCTAGACAATAAGAAAACTTGTAAAAAAAGATAGCGAGGCCAATCAAGAATATCACAAGCCCATTGAAGGTGCACAAAATCTGAGCTAAAGCCAATGGAAGGAGAAAATACTTTGAGAAAGAGATGAAACCATCTAAAGTGACAGAGAAGCATGAGCCTCAATATCCCCTTCCCACAAATATGCTATCTTCGAGAAGCAACAGCCAAAAGAACTAAAAACTCGCATCCAATCCATGCAAAAATATGATGGGCACCAAGTTGAAGGAGGTAGTATTAGGGACAAGACCAACAGGTAAACTTTAATAAACCCCATTCTAGAAAAATATATAAATTACTGGTGAATCTTTCATTATTTTGAAAAACTATATTATTTTTATTGGCGAATCTCTCAATTTTTAAAAAAAATTTAAATATTATTTACATTGGTGATTATTTTGGAATCATAATTTTTTAGTAGAAAATATTGGTGAATCTCAATAATAATAGGAAGTTTGCTAATCGCCATGGAATATTACAAATCAAAATTGAACATGGTTTATCTAATGGGAATTATGAGGATAATTACATTATATTTTAAATCAATAGTGAAAACTAAATATTGGTAATATATCCCTAAAGTAACTAATAATTATGATAATTATTGGTGATTTAATTTAATTTTTAATAATATATAATATAGAGGTGAATGAAATCTAACTATGTATCAAATATTGTGGTGAATCTTTGAGTTTTAATTTTTTAATAAAACAAAGTATTGAGTGATTTTAAATATTTTATCTAACTAAATTTAATAAAAATGTGGCAATTTAGGTTGCATTAAATCTTAAATTATTAGCCAAATTACTAACAAATAATTTCTAAAATTCAAAAAATTATAAATATTCACCACTAAAATATACCCTAAAGAGCATTATAGATCACTTCTATTTGTACAACCAAGTCCAACAACTTCACATTGGAGGTGTCCATCATAAAATTCACCCATAGGTAGTTCTCAGTCACTTCTCAACCAAGAAGCCCCTCATTCCATTCGATCTCTAAGGTGGGCTAGAAATCATGCTATAGAAATAGAATGGAGGACAAAGAATCTTTAATCCCACTTGTTCTAAGGTCATCGCATCAGAAATGGGTCTATAGAGAGTGCAACTTGAGGCCAAAGGTGGGCTAAGAGCTAGAATAAGGATGCCACATGGGGCAAAGAAGTGGATGATTCCAAGCCCCAAAAAAACTAGTGCATCCCAAAAAAAATTGTTGATAGGATGGTGTCCTGTGTTACTAATGTGGTTGCATAGGAGTACAGGTCATATGTGATGATGGTGATGTCACACCTGATGTGTAAGCAAGGGTGCAATACTATTGAAATGTATGCCCCTTAAAAATATGCACTCCCCTTTGCATAAAAAAATATGCAAAAAAATTTTTTTGAAAAAAAAAAAAAAAAACATCTCCAATTTTTATTTTAGGAAAAATAAAAAAATCGCAACCTCGATTTCTAAGGCTAGGTCAAAACGACTAGGGTACAAAAATTTTGTTGCCTCTAATTTCAATAGCATCCAAATTGGACCATATTTTATATGGAAAGGTAGGTTTTTGAATGCTTTGAGCTCAATGGTGATGTCTATTTTAGCTCAAAGTGCCTCGAAAATTAATGATCAGCCAAATCCAATAAAAAAATTGCTGAAAGCCTAGATCTCAAAACCAGTGCCAAATCTCTCAAGAATAGAATAGGGGCATGCAGATTTGGAGCTTTGTTACCATGTTGAAGTTGATGAAATATTAACCCCACAACCTCCAAGAATCACCTATCTGCAAACACCTACCACAGAAAGAGAAAAGCAAAAAGCTATGGAGGCAGGAATTGCCAGATCCATAGATGAGACATTCTTGATGAAAAAAACTATAAATTTCTATAATCAAAATTGAATCAGTTTAAAAATAGAGATCGTCCTTATAAAGGAGATTGAAACCCAAAAAATGTCTAACCTAGGTTGCATCATAATAATTAATAAAGCGATTAATTATTAGATGCCTCAAGTTTAGCTTAAGTAGACTAGACTTAATTAGGAAATGTCTAATTACTATAACAATTAGAAATTGAGAGACATGCGGCTTAGAAATAAGGGGGAGAGGGAGACTAGAGACTATGGAGGAGGATAATTTGGGGAAGAGGGAGACTAGAGATTATGGAGGATGATAATTAGATAAATTGGAGAGAGAGAGAGAGAGAGAGAGAGAGAGAGAGAGAGAGAGAGAGAGAGAGAGAGTAGTTTATTGTGAATAGGATGAGATGCATGAGGTATAATTAAAATGTAATTAAGGAATAATGGATTGAGAGACATGAGTTTGATAAATATTGGTGAGACAAATAGAGATGAATTAGAGATTAATGAATAGGATAATTAGTTAGGGCTCAAATAGGTAAATTGTGTGTGTGTGTGTGTGTGTGTGTGTGTGTGTGTGTGTGTGTGTGTGTGTGTGTGAGGATTAACCACAAACAAAAATATCAATTACATGCAAATATAAACAATATAAGAAAATAATAAATTTGCATAGAAAAGAACACAGGACACCAAGATTTAATGTGGTTCACCCAAACCTTGGGCTACATCCACCAAATAGAAAGTCCAATATTATTACGATCTAGTGATTACAACCTAATTACAATTCGTAATCCCTTACAACTCAATATTGCTGTTAGAGACAATTTTCACACCACTCATTATAAAAGATACCTAATACTAAGCCCTTTTATTCAAGTATTTTTTCTACTTTAGGGTTACAACATGTTGGCCATGCATTGGCTACAACCTCAGCCATAGCCCAATATGTACAGTACTCCCCTGACCAGTAACCATAAACTAACAATCTCCCACTTGGGGACTGGTCAAGCTCCACAATAAACAACAATCTCCCACTTGGAGACTGATCCTATAGCTATACTACTACTCCATACGGCTCCCACTGGATCAAACCACCCTGGACTCTACTATTCTTTTATTCTATTTAGTCTAGAAGACCAACTAAAACTGAAGAGGAGTTCAGCTTCTCCCTTGTCACTACCTTTTTAAACACATCCACTATATTGTCATCTATATGGATCTTGTCTAGCTTTAACTGTCCATCATCTAGAACTAATCAAATGAAATGGTACTACAACTATATGTGTCTTGTCTTTGAATGCAGAGCATAATTCTTTGCAAGATGAATGGTACTTTAACTATTCGTAATCAAATAATTATCTATCTAAGGGTGTCCCAATTTGTCCAAGAAGACTTGGAGCCATATTAATTCCTTGGTTTCCTCTATAGAAGCAACATACTTTGCCTATGTAGTGGATAGAGCATTAACCTTGTGCAATCAAGAAATACAACTTGCTATTGCCGCACCAACAATGAATACATAACTTATAGTACTTTTCCTGGTATCAATATCCCCTACTAAATCCAAGTCAACGTACCCTGTAAATCAGTAGTAGAGCCCCCAGAATGTAAACATTTACTAGATGTGCCTCTCAAGTATCTGAGAATCTATTTAATTTCATTCCAATGCTCAAGCCCTAGATGGCTCATATACCTACTAACGACTCCCACTGCATGTGAAATATCTAGCCTTGTACATACCATAGCATACATCAAGCTTTCTACAACTAAAGAATATAGTACCTTGGACATCTTATCCTCCTCTTCATGTGTCTATGGACACATCTCCTTAGTCAACTTCAAATGGCTAGGTAAAGGTGTACTGACAACTTTAGCATTCTCCATAGAGAAATGTTACAACACCTTCACAATAATCAACCTGAGATAATGCCAATTCCCTGTTCTTTCTATCTCTATAAATCTTCATACCAAGGATTTGTTTTGCTGCCCCCAAATCCTGCATAGAAAATGAATGTGCTAACTGACATTTCAATTCCTTAATGTGATCCATGTTAGACACAGTTAAAATCATATCATCGACATATAAACATAAAATAATGTAGTTGTTATCATCCAACCTCTTAAAGTAAATACAATGATCTAAATGACACCTATTGTATCCATGCTTATGCATAAAACTATCAAATTTTAGATACCATTGCTGAGGTGCTTGCTTCAAGAAATATAAACTTTTCTTCAGTCTGCACACTAAGTTCTCCTTACCTTTGACCTCAAATCTCTGTGGCTATGACATCTATGTCTCTTCATCCAAATCACCATGAAGAAAGGTTGTTTTAACATCAAGATTCTTCAAGTGAAAATCTTTAGTGGCCAGAATAATGTGAATAGAAGTCATTTTAACAACAGGAGAAAATATCTTGAGATCAAAATCAATGCCCTTTTCTATGCAAATCCTTTTACTACTAACCTGGCATTTAATCTTTTCTCACCTCTGTCCTCTTCTTTCAACTTGTAAAATCATTTATTCTATAAATATCATTTATATAAAGGTAACTTGCATAAATCCCAAGTCTTATTTTCCAGCAAGGAATCCATTTCATTTACCATTGCATACTCCCATTGAATCTTAGTATCCACCTACACAACGTCATCATAACATTCAGGTTCACCAACATCTATTAGTAAAATAGATTATAAAGAAGGAGAAAGTCTTTATGGAGGTCTACTTAACCTTGTTGATCGTCTAACATTCACTCGGGTCTGTGATATTTGTTGTTGTGGTTGTTGTAGATCATAAGAAATTGTTGGAACATCATCTTTTGGAGTATCATTCAATACTACATAATCATCTTCTTTCTTCTCATGTTTTTGCAATAGATCTTTAGATAACACTTTCTCATTGAATATGACATCCCTACTTCTTACAATTTTATGATTTAAAAAATCCCAAAGCCTATAATCAAATTCATCAATGTTATATCCAAAAAATACACATTTCTTTGACTTAGCTTCTAGCTTGGTTCTATTTTCACAATCTATATGAGCAAATGCTTCACAACCAAAGGTTTTGAGAAAAGAATAACTTGCCATCTTACCAATCCATGCTTCCTCTAGAATGCCATAGTCCAAAGGAGTAGAGGGACCTCTATTTATCAAATATACAACAATATTAATAGCTTCCACCCACATGTTTAAGGGCAACCCTACATGCAACCTCATGCTCCTCGCACACTCCATTATAGTCTTGTTCATGCATTCAACCACTCCATTTTCATGTGGAGTCCTTGGAATAGTATTTAGTCTATAAATATCATTAGTGGAGTAATAGTCTTCAAATTCATGACTACAATACTCATAACCATTATCAAATCTAAGATATTTTAGCTTTTTACCAATCTCATTCTCAACCAAGCATTCCATTTCTTAAAAGTTTGAAATACATCAGATATATGTCTAAGGAAAAAAATCCATATTTTTCTAGTTGCATCATCAATAAATGTAACATAATAATGAAAACCACCAAGAGAAGATACCCGAGCTGGTCCCCATACATCTATATGCACAAGCCCTAATCTCTTAATTTTTGTTTCCTCCCCACTCTTCACAAAACTTACTCTCTTTTGTTTTCCATACACACAACTTTCACACAAATCCATATTAACACATTTTAGACCTAGTAAAACTTTCTTTGAATGAAGCACTTTCATACCTCTCTCACTCATGTGCCCAAGTCTATGGTTCCATAGCATTGTATCAGAATCTACAACAACTGTTTGTTCTCCTTGTTCAATTGTAGCAACTATTTCTAAACATTCATTTTTCTCTAAAACAATTAAAGTAGAAGGAATAGTATGACCATTACAAAGATATAAGGTGCCTACTTTCACACCTTTTGCTACTACAAGGTAACCTTTTGAAACCTTCCAATTTTTATCATGAAAAATATGTACATAGCCCTCATCACCAAGTTGCCCTACTGTAATTAAATTCTTAAACAACCTTGGAACATGTCTTACCTCATGTAGTAGCCAATTATTCCCATTCTATAACTTAATCTTAACTTTTCCCTTTCCAAAAATATAATAAGGTTCATTATCCCCTAAATAAACAAACCTAAAGTGATCCCCTTGGACATAATCAATAAAATAACCTCTACAAGGTGTAGCATGAAATGAAGCACCAAAATAATTTTTTTTTGAATCATCAACACTTTCTAAAGAAAGAAGCAAAGCATCCTCTTCAAGTTTTTTACTTTCCACATTTTCCTCCTTATTACCTTCTGGTTTGTTTCCTTCATTGTTCTTTCGAGTCCAATAATCTTTATTCTTATGCCATAGTTTACCATAGTACCAAAAATCTCTTGGTCCTCTAGATTGAGACCTCTTTCCCTTTTACTTTCCTCTTGATTTCCCATGATTTATAGAATTTTTTCCTCTCTTAGTTGTTCCACCTCTACTTTGTACATTTAAAGAACTTCCTAATGTAGATCCACCTGAGGTTTTCCTATGAGTTTCCTCACTCAAAAAATAACACCAATCACATCATCAAATTTTAGGGTATTAGACCTAGAAATAGAATTAATCACAACCATTACTAAGTCATTCCAGCTTTCAGGAAAAGAACAAAAAATCAAGAGAGCCCTAATTTATTCATAAATATTAATATCCACAAAAGATAACTGACTTTAATAGTATTAAACTCATTTAAATGATTTGCAATAGATCCACCTTCTATCGTCTTCATATTAAATAAATGCTTCCTGAGAAACACATTAGTTGAAGTAGAGGGCTTTTCATGTACAATATTTCTAGGGCTTCCATTGTCTTCACTTTTTTAATGTTAAATGTCACCGATGGTGCCAAGCATAACCAAATACTTCCAAGTGCCTTTCTATTTAAAATCTTCTAGTCCTCATCTATCATAGTTCCCTGTTTCTTGGATTTTCCTTCCAATGGCTTCCGAAAATCTTTATTATAAAGATAGTCCTCCATTTTCATTTTCCATAACTGGAAGTTCTACCCATAAAACTTATCCACCTTCAACTTACCCTTGTCTATCATTGCTGCTACTCAATTGTGAGACTCCTACTCAACCATGAGACTTTCCTACATAGGATAACTAAAAAAACAACCTTGCTTTGATACCACTTGTTAGGATTAACCACGAACAAAAATATCAATCACATGCAAAATAAACCATATCAAGAAATAATAAATCACACAGAAAAGAACATGACACCAAGATTTAACGTGGTTCACCCAAACCCTAGGCTATGTCCACCAAACAACAAGCCCAATATTATTACGATCCAGTGATTACAACCTAATTACAATCTATAATCCCTTACAACTCAACACTACTATGAGAGGCAATTTTTGCATCACTCATTATGAAAGATACCTAAACCTAAGCCCTTTTATACAAGTATTCTTACTGCTTCAGGGTTATAACATGTCGATCATATATCGACTATATGTCAGCCACAACATCAGCCAAATTATGAAGTATGTAATGAGGAAGAGAGATGCTAGATTGAGAAGCCTAAAAATTTGACATAAAAAGGATAATTAGTTACAATAACATATGATATTCCCTTCTTTTGACACCCTATACAACATATGGTATTCCATTCTTCTGTCACGCCATACATCATATGCTACTATCAGCATACACATTGCACCTTTTGGTGTAAGTACTAGTAATAATGCTATATTTATTATAACTCTATGGCTCCTCTCTAACTTATTAGTAGAATAAGAAAATAAAAATAGAACATCTTAACACACAAATTTATCAAATTCTCAAAATCTATGTCTTTAATAGTTTCTATTAGTTTTTTATTTCATGTAATTTTTTGACATCAATATTTTAGATAACACTATGTGAGTTATCATTAGGATAAGAAAAAAATGAGGGATAAAATATTGTAACATACATAACTTTTTAACAATAAGAATCATATTATTTAGTATTCAAAGATATATAAACAATGATTGAGAAGGAATTTTTTTTAAAAAAAATGAATCCTCAATACTTTATTTATATCTTTGTTCAATTATAATTAAGTATATTTCTATTCACTATAGTATATTTTTTGTAGAGCTCAAAGTTACGTTAAAAAGTGAAGGAAAAATATAGATGCATACTTTGCTCCTTCATTTCACATTTAAATTTTAAGAGTCCTTATATTTTGGACATGACTTATGACCATGTTTAACTATTTTTAATCCTTATTTGAACTTGAAATAGTGTAAATCACCTAACAAAAATATCTCTTACTAAAAGTAATCTAATGCCTACAAAATATAAATATTTTAACAACATTTTAGAAAGATAAAACAAAATTTATTATTAGTTAACCAAGTAGACAACATTTTGACTGTGGAACAACCCATTACCACTCTGCAATCCATTACTGCTCATTTTCAAAATTTGAATTTGGTCATGGTGGGCCCTAGGCCTCTAGATCCTCCACCCTGCCCTAATCTGCAAATGGTGCTAGCATTGCGCAAGGATTTGGAGGACATGACAAATGGGGGTGGGTCCATGGGTGTCGATGGGAAGATTTTTTTTGACACTTTTGTCTTGGGTTATGGAGGACCTGTTGGTTGTCCACTAGAAGGTGGTTAGAAGTTGACAGATGGGACCCTAAGAGGTTGGAAGAATGCACTAGTGGGTTCTACAGTGGTTAATATTGTAACGAAGGATCCCAAGATTGCTCATGACATAGATGGGCCAATGATCTCCCTCCCTGATACTTTGGTGGAGAGCATTACCTCTGGCCTAAAACTTTGTGTTGTGCGCAGATTCATTTCCTTTAGACCCATAATCGAGATGGTTCATAAGTGGGTGAGTCAAAAATGGAAAATTTGGGGTAGTGTGGGTATTTTAGCAATGCCAAGTGGCCTCTTCTATTTTAATTTCATGTCGGAGGAGGATATCAATCTCATACTATCGAGAACTTGGTTTTATGGAAAGCATTGTCTTGCCTTAACAAGGTGGTACCTAGGCTTTGATGCTAGTGTAGAGTTGAATAAAATAGCTCTAGTCTAGGTAAGGTTACCTGGACTACCCCTTGAATTTTGGGATGAAAATATCCTAAGGTGGGTAGGGAATTCTTTTGGTCACTTTGTTACTATAAACAAAGTGACTATGAAAAAATCATGACTGGTACGCGCCAGATTCTATGTGAATGTGGCCTTGAATTGAGCCCTCCCAACTGTGGTCACACTCAAAACCAAATGGGGAGAGAAAGTTTAACCCACTAAATATGAGAATGTGGGCCTATTCTATTAGAAGTGTGGTCAATTTGGACACCTTTAGTGAACTGTAATGCCCAAGCGTAGAAGGATAAACAAAATGAAGGTTCCCTAAGAATTGTAATGGAAGACATGGGGGACCCTTCGAAAGCACCAAGATTGGAGGAGGAGACTACTGACTCACAAAATATGGAGAATAGCCTAGTGCATACCACCGCAAGAAAAGGACTAAGGGGGCATACTAAACATGGGGAGGGGGAAGCTTTTGAGGATAAGAAAAAAAATGGAGGAATGCCCCTTTAGATGTTAGTTGGAGGAACTATTGAGTTCACCTATGGGGGAACTTGAGGAAGGAGAAATGATGGAGGAAGGAAAAATAGTAGTTCACCTCCCTCTTCCTAGCCCTCCATTAAAATAGGGAGGAGAGGGCCTTCAAGAACTTATGGCTACAAAATGTGCTTCCCAGGAGAGGGTATGTACCCCCATAAGGATGATAAAAGCCTCTCTAGCAGAGATAGAAACTAAAGTGATGGCAAGTATTGAAAAGAATGAGAAGGAACTAAGTCCCACTTCAGCATAAGAGGGGGATAATGAGGAGTCGGAGGTTCAAAAAAGGAAGAGAAGAGTTGTGGGGGGGGGGGGGAACCAGATGTAGGGGCATGTGGGATAGCTAGAAGACTAACTAGCAGAGTAATCAGGACTAAACAAGAAGCAAGGGACGTGGCTAGTGGTAAACAACTTACATTGGAGATTATAACTAGAGGCAAGAAATGAACTTCCTCTCTTGTAATGTAAGGGGGTTAAATAATCCCCAGAAGCAATATGCTCTAAAACAATGCATATTTTAGGAAAAGGCAGATTGTGTGTTAATACAAGAAACTAAAATGCCTAGTGCTAATTTTGATAGAATTGCTAGTCATGTTTGGCCAAGAGCTGCTTACATGCATATGGATGCTAATGGAGCCTCGAGGGGCATTTCTACCCTATGGAACCTGTGCTCTATGACGTGGGTTTAAGTATGGAAGGATAGAAATTTCACAATAATAGAATTCCAAATTAGTATTCAACATTGGGGGCTTATTAATATTTATGCTTCTAATAGTAAGGTAGGGAGAAAGGAAATGTATGACAAGCTAGTAAGGATACTAGAAACTATGAAAGATAAACAATTTACATGTATGGGAGATTTTAATACCCCCTTTCTCACTCAGAGAAATTAGGAGGAAACAGAGACTGCCCTAAAAAAATGCAAGATATTAATGATTTTATGAGTAGAATGGATTTTATTGATGTGGAATTAAGATGGAACCCATTTACTTGCACCAATAATAGAAAAGGGAGTGATCTTATCTAGGTTAGGCTAGATAGGCTGATGGTGATAGGGAACTAGAATCATTTAGGCAATTCCTTTCTGGAGAACCTTACTAGAATTGCTTCAAATCATTCCCCTTTAATCTTTTAGTGGGAGGATCATTTACAGGTGGACCAAAACCTTTTAGGTATGAAATAATCTGGCAATCTCACCCAAAATTCAAAGATAGAATTCAAGAATGGTGAAATATAAGGTTAGATGACACTACAATGTATAGACTAACCCAAAAGCTTGATAATATAAGGAGAAATGTTAAGGGATGGGCTGAGAGTTCCTTTGGAGACTTGTTTAAAATCAAAGGAGAAGTGGAGGAAATACTTAAAAAGCTTCAAGAGGAGATTGCTAAAGGAAATAACTTTGAAAGTGAAACTTACGAAGAACATGAATATAGAAAAAAAAAAAAAGGATATTATTTTGAAGGGGGAATTTTTTTAGAATCAAAGATCAAGGGTCCAATGGTTAACTGAGGGAGACAAAAACACTATTATTTTTCATAGGTCAGCCTCCAGTCATAAAAGAAGAAACACAATCAATGCATTGGAAGGAGAAGGAGGAAGGGTTTATAAGGACCAAGAGGAGATGGGAAGACATGTGGTGGAATATTTTAGCAAGGCTTACATTAAGGATAACAATGTAAGAAATCAGGTTATCAAAAGAAGTTTCATTAATATGATCCCACAGGTGTTAGGTGCTGTGGAAAACAATCGCATTATAGGAAAAATCATGGAGGAGGAAGTGCAGTGTGTTGTGTTCTCTATGAAAGCTTATAAGGCCCCTGGACCAGATAGTTTCCCTGCAGCTTTTTTCCAGCATTTCTAGGAGGTTGTAAAAAGTGAACTAGTTTGGGCTACTAGAGATTTCTTTAAAACAAGGAAGATGCTAAAAAGGATAAATAAGACTTTTTTGACACCCACGAGCCTTCTAGATTTTAGGCCTATATGCCTGTGTAATACAATGTATAAAATCTTTGCCAAAGTTTTGGCCAATAGGATAAAGCCATTCTTGGAAAAAATAATTGGTACTCCACAGAAGTGATTTTTTCTAGGAAGACAAGTCTTGGATGTGGCAATAACCACACATGAGATCATGCATTCAATGGAAAAAAATAGAAGACCTAGAATGGCCTTCAAGATGGATATCTCCAAGGCTTATGATAAGGTGAAGTGGGACTTTCTCTATGATGTGCTCAAAAGAGTGGGGTTTAATGACAAAGTTATAAGTTGGATTAAGATGATGGTAGGCACATTTTAGTATTATGTTCTTCTAAATGGCTCCCACTAGGGAAATTTTGGAGCAAAGAAAGGATTAAGATAGGGTGACCCACTATCTCCCTACCTTTTTATTATGGTTGTTGAGGTCTTGGGGAGGTCATTCTCTAAACTGGTTAATACAGGATGTGTTAAAGGGATTAAACATGCTACCACAGTTGATACGAAAGTGTTGTAGTAATTTGTAGATGATACATTCCTTTTTGGAGAATCCTTTTTTATGGAAGCTGAAGCATGGAAGACTATTCTTTGTGATTATGAAGAAATTTTAGGCCAGCAAGTTAATTACTATAAAAGTAAGATCTATTTCTTTAACTCTGACACCTCATTAAAAATGAAGATAAGGAATATTTTAGGTTGTTAGTCTACCAACCTCCCAAATACTTATCTTGGCCTACCATTAACCACTAAGGAGGTGACTAATGACTTCTAGAATACTATAGTGGAAAGAATTCAAAAAAAGCTGGCAGGATTGAAAGGGAAAATTCTAAGCAATGCTAGTAAATTACAATTGCTCTCAATGGTTCCCCGGGGCATTCCAATTTACTTTCTATCCCTTTTTAAAATTAACCAAAATATGGTTGACAAAATTGAGAGAATACCAAGAAATTTCCTCTGGTTAGGAACAGAGGAGAAGAATAAATTGAGCTTGGTCAATTGGGAAGAGGTTTGTAATCCAAAGGAGAAACAGGGGTTGGAAGTAAGAAGACTTCGTGACCTGAATAAGAGCCCTCCTTACCAATATTGGCTGCAGATTGGGAGAAGATAATATTGATTGGGGTAATATTATGAAAGCTAAATATTTGTCAAATCCCCTATTCACTTGGAATCTCTTCAATAATGATCTCTTGAGAGGTTGCAAAATTTGGATAAATATTGTCAAGAGTAGAAGCTTATTGAGGGAAAGGACAAGGTGGATAGTGGGGAATGGGCATAATATTAGATTATGGGAGGATAATTGGATGGGGGCGAACCACTGGTTTACAAAAAATTCAAAAGACTAATGGAGTTACTAAAGGAAAACATGGGAAGGAAAGTGGAGGACTATATTGACTAGGGGAGGAAGTGGAAGAAACTATATAAAGACACTTACTTGTAGGAGGATATTCAGCTTCTTAAGGAGTTGGAAGAGTTGTTAGGAGCACAAAGAGCCCCAATTCTAATCCAAGAGGATATTAGGGTTTGGGACTTAACTTCTAGTGGCAATTTTACAATCAAATCAGCTTAAAAACACCTCTTTAGTAAGGACCTCTACCCCCCATTATGGAATAAAGTTTGGATTAGTAATCTACTCCCTAAAATTAATTTTTTCTGGTGGATTGTTCAGCATGGTAAAATTTTAACTCTAGACAATATGAAAAGAAAGGGTTTTTTATCACAAACCAATGCTATCTCTGTAAAGAAAAGGAGGAGAGTATCTCTCACCTATTCCTTGAATTCCAATACACCTTAAAGATTTGGGCTAAGGTGTGGGAGAAATTTGGTCTGAATTGGTTCTGAAGGACATATTATGTCAATTTGTAGAGAACTGGAGCTATCCCTTCTATCACCCAAAATTGGTTTTTCCATGGAGAATTGTTCCACCATATATTTTCTGGCATACATGAAAAGAAAGAAACAACATAATATTTCAGGAGGAGGAAAAACCTATGGAGGTGGTTATGGGAATCATGGAGAAATTACTGGAGGAAAATGTAAGGGTTGCCAAGTGTAAGACACTGAAGGAAGAACCAGGTAGGTGAGAAGGTCAAATTGCTCAAAAATGGGGTATCCAAGAGGATTTTTATCTTTTTGATAGCTCAAAAGTGTTAAAGAGACAACAAATGAGATGAAAACCACCAAACCTAATGTAATTTAAGCTAAACTTCAATGGAGCTACTAAAGGGGGTATAGGAGTGGTGGGTGGAGTGCTAAGAAATGGGAATGGTGATGCATTGTTAGTCTACTCTGGGAAGGTGGGGGTGTTGGAAATAGAGATGGAGTAACTGAGAGGGGAGGGGTGAATCAGTTACCACAAAAATAAATCCACAGGTCCTTAGATGTCTTAAAATATAGTTGCTGCTGATACTTGGTAACCACACAAATAAATGTTGAAACTTGATAGATGTTCTGTTAACTTATTAAGCATTTAAAGTGATTAACATGCATGCATAAAGAAATAACATGAACACAAGAGACACCAAATTTAACCTGGAAACCCAATTTGGGAAAAACCACCAAGTAACTAGTTACCGATTTTCACTCTTCTGAAGTGAGCCCTGTTAGGAGCCAACCTTGTTAAAGGTTACAAAACACATTGTTAGGTGTGACCCTGTTAGAGGATTTAATCACCCTGTTAGAAGTGGCCTTGTCAGAGGTCTTTACAAAAATTCAACTGAATTGTCACCTTGTTAGAGGATTTACAAAATGGTTGTTAAACCAACTCTGTTAAGAGATTTTGAATCACTGTTACAATGATTAGAAAGCAACAATGAAGTGATCTGAAATATATGCAACTTATCTTTGCTGAATATAGATCTCTGTTCTACTTTACTAGATCCTCACTGATCGAATATAACTTTGTAGCTCCATAAGCATATCTAATCCTTCTTCAACATTCTCTCATATATTAAATATTCACTCATTCCATATCCATACATTCGCACTCTTATGCATCCAAACTCTTACATCTTATGAATTCACAACTTGACCTTTCATATATACCTTACAGATTGTCAAGTTGGCTCAATTACAAGTTACAACAACTAAAAAACATAAATCAGTCAGCTACAAACATTGCACAAAAAAATTAAACTTAATTCTTTAGAATAATAAAATTCTTCGCTGCCCAACCCAGCTCGGTGACCACTGCTCCAGAATAGTTTCCCCAGTGTTAACCAAGTGAATCTTAGTAATCATTGCAAACCTTGCAACTTCCTTCGAAGACTAAGTTAACTCGGTAAACACTAACCTTCCTTCTTTTGCCAAGTTAGCTCGGTAAAAGCTAACATTGTTTTTGATGACTGAGTCAACTCGGTAGACATTATCTTTCCTTTTGTTAACCTTGGGAGCTTGGTTAACATTAACTTTGTGCTACAAAATCCTTTGATGCCTGAGTGAGCTTAGTAAGGGCTAACTTTCCTTTGTGTTGTTCAGGAACGTTCGGTAGACACTGTAAATTGCTTTGCTGATCGTCTGAGTTCGATAGACTCTATCTGATGGCTAATATGACATTTGTGTAACATCAAAGACAATACAGACTTAACAATTGTATCCAATAATCTCCCTCTTTGGCATTGATGGCAACACAACATGTCATAGTAGAATAAAATTTGAAAACAAGTCTTTCTCTTATATGGCAACACAATATGTCAACACAACAATTCTTCTTCTAAGATAGAAAAACTCTCCCTCTGTGAAGGAATTACATAGAAAACTCTTTTATCTTAAACAAATTTCAGAGAGATGTGATAGTAAAACTCTCCCTCTTTGACAACACATGCCAAAGACAACTCAACTCAAATGAATTTCAGTGTAGCTTTAATACTGATTCATATGCAATATTTCCTAGTTATGCTGCATCAACTAATAGATCTTCAACCTGGTATGAGTTGATGCATCACAAAAAAATTATTTTAGTGAACTTCAAATAGGGGAGTGACTCCTAACTTACCTCTTAGATACAAGAATGCATCCTTAGGTAATTTTTTTCTGAATATGTCAGCAATTTGTTCCTTTGTATGAACATATTGCAATCTGATCTCCTTATCTTGCACCAATTCTCTAACCAAATGATATTTTATTGCAATGTGCTTGGTTTTGGAATGCATCACTGGATTCTTAGATATGTTGATTGCACTTGTATTATTACAGAACATAACAACTGGTTCTTTGATTTCCATCTTCATGCCTTCCAACAAGTATTTAAACCAAACAATATTAGAACAGTTTACTGCTGCAGCAACATACTCTGTCTCTGCTGTAGATTGAGATGTATAATTATGTTTTTTGCTTGTCCAAGAAACCAACCTCTTTCCAAGAAAGAATGCACCTCCACTTGTACTTTTTCTACCATCAAGGTTTCCTGCCCAATCAGCATCAGTAAACACTTTCAAATCAAATTACTTTCAAACTTATACCATAAACCATACTCTTCAGTTCCTTTCAAATATCTCATTATTCTTTTGATTGCCATAATGTGATTTTCTCTTGATTTTTTTGAAAATCTTGCTACAATACCAACTGCAAGGGCAATATCTGGCTTAGTATGAACTACATACTACAACTTTCCAATCATATATCTATACAATATTTGATCTACTTCTTTTGATTCATCTTCCTTGGTAAGTTTTAATACGGCGCACATAGGAGTCCCAACCAGTTTACAATCTTCCATTCCAAACTTTTTCAATATCTCCTTGATGTATTTTGATTGAGTGATGTGGATACCATTTTTATTCTATTGAATTTGAAGACCAACAAAGAGTTTGATCTCACCAAACATAGACATTTCAAATTCCTTGTTCATTTGTTCTAAGAATTCTTTGCACAGATCATCATTCCCTGTGAAAACAGTATCTACAAATATTTCTGCCAAGACAATCTTATTATCTGGTCCTTCCTTAATATACAAGCTACTGTTATCATTAGTTCTTTGAAAACCAATCTGAATAAGATAGTTATGCAATCTTTCATACCATGCTCTAGGAGCTTGTTTCAGACCGTACAATGCCTTGTGTAATTTGCAAACCATGTTCTTCTTATCTGGATCAACAAAACCTTCAGGTTGTTCAATGTAAACCTCTTCATCTAGGATACCATTGAGGAATGCTGACTTGACATCCATCTGATAAAATTTAAATCCTTTGTGAGCAGCATATGCTAGTAAGGTTCTGACTCCTTCCAATCTTGCAACAGGAGCAAAAGTTTCTCCATAGTCTATTCCTTCTTCTTGAGCATATCCTTTGCATATTAGTCTAGCTTTGTTTCTTAATACCTTACCATCTTCATCCAACTTGTTTCTAAATACCCACTTGGTTCCAATCACATTTTTATCTTTAGGCTTGGGTACAAGAGTCTATGTCTTATTTTTCTCTATTTGCTCTATTTCTTCATTCATAGCCTCAATCCAACTATCATTTTCTAAAGCATCTTTGATATTTCTAGGTTCAAAATCAGCAAGTAAACAAGTACCTTTCAACTTGCTTCTTGTCATGGTTATTTCAAATTTGTCTCCAATTATTTGATCTGTTGAATGATGTCTCCTGACATATTTAGCTAATACAGGTTCCTTGCCTTTTGACTGAATTTCATTATTATCCTTTTGCATTTCAACTTCAGGTTTTGTTTGTTCTAGCTCGGTAGATATTTGCTCGGTAGATGCTAGCTTGGGTCCTTCAGACTCCGTAGACATTTTCTCGATAGATACTTGCTTGGTAGATACTGAATTTAACTCAGTTTTCTATGACTCGGTTTGAACTTCCTATAACTCGGTTACAGATGACTTGGGAGTAGAAGATTCCTGATTCTCTGATGTAACTGGTACTATATCAGGTTCAATGAAGACAAACCTTCTATAATATTTTGGTTCCCTTTTGCTTTCTTCTTCAGTCCTTTCTGCAAACTCAACAACTTTCACATGTGCACTTTCTATGACTTTGTGAGTAGACAAGTTCAAACATCTATATGCCTTACTTTTGCATGAGTATCTAAAGAATATACCTTCATCACCTTTCACATCAAATTTGCCTTTTCTAGATTCTTTCAAAATGTAACATTTACTTCTAAATACTTTAAGCTAACTTACATTAGGTTTATAGCCATACCATAACTCATAGGGGGTTTTAAATGAGTCTTTCTTCAGCTGTACTCGGTTCAAGGTATAAACTGTAGTGCTGATAGCTTCCTTCCAGTATTTGATAGCAATGCTCTTTTCAATCATTAAATTTCTTGCACAATCCATGATGGATCCGTTCCTTCTTTCAGCTATTCCATTTTGTTGGGGTGTTCTAGGGGCTGATACCTATCTTTTGATTCCTATTTCAATGCAAAAGTTATTAAACTCATGTGAAATGAATTCTCCACCTCTGTCTGACCTCAAGCATTTTAATCTTTTCCCTGTTTCCTTTTCTACTCTGGCTAAATACCATTTGAACTTTTCAAATTCTTTTGATTTGTTTCTTAGATACATGACTGTCATCATTCTTGAGTAATCATCAACAAAAAGAATGAAAAACTTTTCTCAAGTATAGCTTTCAATTTCAATGGGTCCACATAAATAAGTATGCACAATTTCTAATATATCTTCAGACTGATAGTTTTGACTTTTAAAACTAGTCTTTCCCATCTTTCCAATCTGACAATTTTTGCATAGACCGACCTCAAGTTTCTTTATGTTAGGAATGCCTCTTACTTTCTTGAATTTGCTTATCTTTACCAAATTATCAAAGTTCACATAACACAACCTTTTATGCCATAACCAACTTTCTTCTATTTGAGCAATGAAACATGAACATTCACCTAGTTCAAGATAGAACAAGTTACCTTTAGTTTGAGTACCTGATCCAATTAGCTTTCCTTTGCCATCTAGTAGTCTTGCTTTACCATGCGTGAATTCTACTTTGAATCCATTATTGAGTAACTGTGCCACACTTAGCAAATTATGCTTTAGTCCTTCTACCCAATAGGCATTATCACATATAAGTTCCTTGGTTAGAGAGATTCTTCCTCTTCCTTTTATAAAACAAGGTTCATTGTTACCAAATCTTACACTGCCACCATCATAGTCTTCAAAGTATTCAAACTTAGTTTTTTCACCAGTCATGTGATGAGAACAACCACTATCTATGATCCATGCATCATTTTTGCTCATATGAGAAATGAGTGCCATTTCTCCATCATTATCAGATTCATCTTTCACAGCAATGTAGACAATTTCATCTTCTTCTTCATCATTAGAATCATTAGAATTTTTAGCCATAAAACCTGTTTTCTTACCTTTATCCTTGAATGATTTGAAATCTTTCTTGCCATTCCATTTGTGATCTTTCTTTTCATCTTTATTCTGCTTGTTTGGACACCTAGCAGCAATATGACCAACTTTTTCACATGAAAAATAGAGTAGGGGTATGATGCAGGAGCATCCAGAGGTATAAGGGCAATCCTGTGTCACCCAAAAAAAAAATGTACTTAGACTTAGTTTCTGTTTCATGTCTTTACATTTTTGGATACCCATTTGGCTCAAATAAAGGTTCCAACTCTCATAGTTCAACTATCAGTGCATTTGAAAATCCTAAAAAATTAGGAGCATGCAATTTGGCCATCATTTTGGTGACCTAGAAGGTGTAACTTGGCCAGATGAATGTAATTGAGATTTAGAGCATTCCAAAAAAAGAATCAGGTCAAAAGGCCCCACGGTATGAAAGTTATTGCAGTTTTTGGGTTTTGGAGACCTCCTAAGAATGCTTCAAAGTTAGGTTTGGGGCATTAAATGACCTCGAAAAGGGTCAAAAAATGGGGGACGAGTGAAGCTTTTCCATAGGGCTATAGATCACTTCGAGAGCTTTTCAAAAATGTAAACGGTTCATCAATCGGAGCTACGGTTCAAAAGTTATGCCTCCTGGAAGTTCGGCTACCGTTTCTGGATTCTTCTAGATTTACACCGACTTCTAATGCGACTTCTAGAACCTTCTATTTTGTCGGTGGATGCCTACTAGCACTTTCTATAATGTACTCCTAGTCCTTAACCCTCCGGGGTCTATTTAAGGAGATTTTTGGCATTGTAAAAGGCAGTTCGGATTGGAGCTTGAGAGGAGGTGCTAAAAGGAGAAATATTCTCCAGATTTATGCTATTGTAAGCCCGTAGGGCATGTTTTGAAGTTTATTTCTCTGCACTATTTGTACTAGCTTATTTTCTCAGTTAATATAATTTTCCCTTTCTATTGTGTCCATTCTATTGTTGGGTTGTGTCCCCATCAGGGTACTTTACCTTTGTATTTTCCTCTGTCTCAAGAATATTTCCTTGCTAGAAGGGCTTCAATTACTTCAAGATCACTGTCTGAACTTTAGTTTGATTCATCTTCACTTTCTAACTAAGATTTTTTTTGCCTTTCTCCTTGAGTGAAAGTTTGGTTTCAAATGTTGATTCAATGTTCTTAGAAGCTGGAACATAGCTATCAAAGTTGTCTAGTTCAAATGTAGTCAATCCTCCAACTATAGCCTCTAGATTTATCTTATGATTTGCTTCACATTTTCTTTCTTGAATTGTAGAAACTTTGATTGCATAAATGGGAAGCAGAGTTCTGAGAACTTTACTTATAACTGTCTCTTCCTTCATATCTCCTCCAGATGCTTTGATTGCACTGACACATGCTTTGACTGTTTCAACATATTTTGCAATGTTTTCATCCTCTCTCATCCTCATTTGATCAAATTGTCCTCTCAGACTTTCTGCTTTGGCTCTTCTAACATTATCATCTCCTCCATAGATTTATTTCAATTTTTTCCACATTTCAAAAGCAGATTTGCAGTCCTTGATATCATCAAATTCTTCATAACTCAGAGCAGATGCTATATCTATCATCATAATGTTGTGGGTCTTCTTTTCAGCAATATCATTGACAGATAGTGTACCAGCTGGTTCTACATATTTTTCATCAAGGTATTTTAGTCCTATATCTCCAATAGAAGCTAGATGAAGTCTCATCAACCCTTCCCATGCTGAGAAGTTGTCCCTATTAAATCTTGGAATTTCCCTCTTATAAGACATCCTGATCTTTAGCTTAGATCCTTGAAATCTTATCCTGTAAGCACCAAGAGCTCTGATACCAATTGTTGGAAATAGAGATGGAGTAACTAAGAGGGGAGGGGTGAATCAGTTACCACAAAAATAAATCCACAGGTCCTTAGATGTCTTAAAATATAGTTGCTGCTGATACTTGGTAACCACACAAACAAATGCTGAAACTTGATAGATATTCTGTTAACTTATTAAGCATTTAAAGTGATTAACATGCATGCATAAAGAAATAACATGAACACAAGAGACACCAAATTTAACATGGAAACCCAATTTGGAAAAAACCAGCAAGTAACTAGTTACCAATTTTTAGTCTTTTGAAGTGAGCCCTGTTAGGAGCCAACCCTGTTAAAGGTTACAAAACACACTGTTAGGTGTGACCCTATTAGAGGATTTAATCACCTTGTTAGAAGTGGCCTTGTCAAAGGTCTTTACAACAATTCAACTGAATTGTCACCTTGTTAGAGGATTTACAAAATGGCTATTAAACCAACTTTGTTAAGAAATTTTGAATCACTATTACAATGATTAGAAAGCAACGATGAAGTGATCTGAAATATATGCAACTTATCTTTGCTAAATATAGATCTCTGTTCTGCTTTACTAGATCCTCACTGATCGAATATAAATTTGTAGCTCCATAAGAATATCTAATCCTTCTTCAACATTCGCTCATATATTCAATATTTTCTCATTCCATATCCATACATTCACACTCTTATGCATTCAAACTCTTACATCTTATGAATTCACAACTTGACATTTCATATATACCTTACAGATTGTCAAGTCAGCTGAATTACAAGTTACAACAACTGAACTACTCTAGAATAGTTTCCCCAGTGTTAACTAAGTGAAGCTTGGTAATCATTGCAAACCTTGTAACTTCCTTCGAAGACTGAGTTAACTCAGTAAACACTGACCTTCCTTTGTTTACCGAGTTAGCTCGGTAAAAGCTAACTTTCTTTTTAATGATCGAGTCAACTCGGTAGACATTATCTTTCCTTTTATTAACCTTGGGAGCATGGTTAACATTAACTTTTTGCTACAAAATCCTTTGATGCCCAAGTGAGCTCGGTAAGAGCTAACTTTCCTTTGTGTTGTTCAGGAATGTTCGGTAGACACTGTAAATTGCTTTGCTGACCGTCTAAGCTTGGTAGACTCTGTCTGATGGCTGATATGACATTTGTGTAACATCAAAGACAATACAAAATTAACAATTGTATCCAATAGGGGGGTGGAAGTAATAATTTGGATGAAGCAATGGCTCTGCTTTGGGGTCTTTAGCTGATTAGTGAAATGCAAGTTAAGGAAATAAACATAGAAGAGGACTCCAAATTAATTATTGATATGATAAATGGAGTTTCCCAACTGGGATAGAATATTCAGACTATCATCACAGACATTAGGCATATTTTAGATGGATTGAAGAATGTCCACCTGCAACACATCTATAGAGAAGAAAATAAGGTGACCGATGTTGTTGCTACCATGGGGTTTGAATTAATGGCAATTATGTGCTAGAGAAACATGGAAAATCTAAACGAGGATACTAAGTCCTTGATATACAAAGGAGGGGGGAGTATTAATTAATTATGGTGATGAAATTAAAGGCTAGGGCCAAATTTGGAAATTTCTTAATTAGAAAGTGGAAATTTTCTAAATTTAATAAAAGTTTTAGGGAAATTAGGAGAAGATGTGGCCATACAAATGGGAAAATGAATGAATGCAAATTAAGGAGTGTGTCATTTTTACATTATGGTAACATATTGAAGAATTTAAATTACTTCCCCTTTGAATGTATGAATAATATCATTATTCAGACTATCAAAGATTTTAGAGATGTAAAAATTATGATGTTAAGCATGCATGAATCCTATAATGAATTTGTATTTGATTTTGAAGTGTCTAAAAAATGGGCTTGTAAAACTATTTCACTCATTACAGAGAGCCTAAGAGCCAATATTACTTACAGTGAAATTTAAGATTGTTGGATACAATTGTTCAATTGAGTGGTCTTTGATGTTACACAAATGTCACATCAGTCATCAGATAGAGTCTATCGAGCTTAGTTGGTCAGCAAGACAAAAGACAGAGTCTACCGAGCTCAAAAGGTTAGCAAAGAAGGTGTACAGTGTCTACCGAGTGTTCTTAGGCTTTACCTTGTGCAGTAGTTATTACCAAGCTTTCAAGGTTAGCAAATGAAATTTAGTTGTTATTGAGCTCACTTGGTTAGCAAGAGAAAATAGTGTAGGAAACAGTTCTGACCGAACTTTCATGGACAATGAAAGAAATTTAGCTCTTACCGAGTTAACTTAGTAGCCAAAGGATTTTGCAGATTTTGTAGTGTTAATCGAGTTAAGGTGGTTAACTCAAGAAATTATTTCTAGAAGCAGTATATACCAACCAGAGTCAGCCAGTGAAGGATTTCATTGTTTTATGAAATAAATTTTATTTGTTTAAAGTAATATTTGTAGCTAACTGATGTCTAGTTTATTGGTATATGTAACATGTGAATGAGCTGACTTGATAATCTGAATGATATATAAAAGAGGTCAAGTTGCAAATTTCAAGTGTGAAAATGAATTTGATGTGATATGAATGTGAAGGAGGACTAATTATTGTGGAAGAAAATTTTGAAGAATGATCAAAGATAATTGAGGAGATCGAGGAGGATCTAATGGTGCAGAATAGAGATCTGTATTCAACAAATTTAGTTGCATCTTGTTCAGGTCAATTCATTGTTACTTTCTAATCATTGTGGCAGTGATTTCAAATATCTTAACAAAGTTGGTTTAATAGCCATTTTTGTAAATCCTCTAATAAGGTGATAGTTCAGTTGAATTTTTCTAAAGACCTCTAGCAAGGCCACTTCTAATAGGGTGATTAAATCCTCTAATAGGATCACACTTAACAATGTGTATTATAACCTTCAACAAGGTTGGCTCTTAACAGGGCTCACTTTAGAAGAGTGAAAGTTGGTAGCTAGCTACTTGATGGTTTTTAACATATTGGGTTTCCACGTTAAATCTGGTGTTTCTTGTGCTCATGTTATTTACTTTTGCATGCATGCTAATAATTATGAATGCTAAAATTTAGTAACAAGCTAGTCAACCAAGTTACAACATTATTGTGATGTGTTTATCGAGTGACAACAATAACTAGTTATTTAAGACATCTAAGGGATCAAGAATTATTTTTGTGATAACTGATTCATGCCCCCCCACACCCCCCTCCCCAATCCCCTAGTAACTTCACTCATAATTCCAATAATTGGTATCAGAACTTTTGGTGCTTGCAAGAAAATATTTCAAGGATCTAAGCTAAAGATCAAGATGTCTTACAAAAGAAAAATTCCAAGACTTAACAGGGACAACTTCTCAACATGGCAAGGATTGATGAGACTTCATCTGGCTTCTATTGGTGATTTAGGGCTGAAGTACCTTGATGAAAAATATGCAAAACCTACTAGTACATTACCTATCAATGATATTGTTGAAAAGAAGACTCACAACAACATGATGATAGATATTGCATGTGCTTTAAGTTATGAATAATTTGATGACATCAAAGATTACAAAATTGCTTTTGAAATATGGAACAAACTGAAAGAAATCTATAGAGGTGATGATAATGTAAGAAGAGCTGAGGCAAAAAGTTTGAGAGGACAATTTGATCAGATGAGGATGAGAGAGGATGAAAACATAGAAAAATTTGTTGAAAGAGTTAAAGCAAGCGTTAGTGCAATCAAAGCATCTGGAGGAGATATCAAAGAAGAGACAATTATAAGTAAAGTTCTTAGAACTCTACTTCCTATTTATGTAATTAGAGTCTTTGCAACTCAAAAAAGAAGATGTGAAGAAAATCATAAGATAAATCTAGAGGTCATAGTTGGAAGATTGACTGCATTCGAGCTTGACAACTATGATAATTATGTTTTAGCTGCCAAGAACATTAAATCAGCATTTGAAGCCAAGCTTTCACTCAAAGAAAAAGGCAAGAAGATAAAGGATCCTCAATCAGATAGTGATGAAGAATCTGAATAGAGTTTAGACAGTGATCTTAAGGTAGTTGAAGCTCTTCTAGAAAGGAAATACTCTAGAGGCAAAGGGAAATACAAAGGTAAGGTTCCTCTAATCTATTTTTTTTGTGAAGAAATTGGACATATTGCTACTAGGTGCCCAAATAAGCAAAACAAGGATGAGAAGAAAGGTCACAAGTGCAATAGCAAGAAAGACTTCAAATCATTCAAGGATAAAAGTAAGAAAACATGTTTCATGGTTAAAGATTCTAATGATTCTTATGATGAAGAAGATGAAATTTTTTACATTGCTATAAAAGATGAGTTTGATAATGATGAAGAAATGGAACTCATTTCTCATGTGAGCAAAAATGATACATGGATTATAGATAGTGGTTGTTCTCATTACATGACTGGTGATAAAACTATGTTTGAACATTTTGAAGACTATGATGGTGGTAGTGTAAGATTTGGCAACAATGAACCTTGTTGTATAAAAGGAAAAGGAAGAATCTCACTGACCAAGGAACTTTTATGTGATAATGCATATTGGGTCAAAGGACTAAAGCACAATTTTTTGAGTGTGGCATAGCTACTCAATAATGGATTCAAAGTAGAATTCATGCATGGAAAAGCAAGACTACTAGATGGAAAAGGTAAGCTGATTGGATCAAGCACTCAAACAAAAGGTAACTTGTTTTATCTTGAACTTGGTGAATGTTCATGTTTTATTGCTCAAGTTGAAGAAAGTTAGTTATGGGATAGGAGGTTATGTCATGTGAACTTTGATAACTTGGTAAAAATAAGAAAATTTAGGAAAGTAAGAGGCATTCCTAACATAAAGAAACCTGAGGTTGGTCTATGCAAGAATTGTCAAATTGGCAAGATGGGAAAGACTGGCTTTAAAAGCAAGAACTATTAGTCTAAAGAAATTTTAGAAATTGTGCATACTGATTTATGTGGACCTATTGGCATTGAAAGTTAAACTGGTGAAAAAATCTTCATTCTTTTTGTTGATGATTACTTAAGAATGATGAGTGTCATGTACTTAAGAGAAAAATTAGAAGCATTTGAAAAGTTCAAATGGTATTTGGCCAAAGTAGAAAAAGAAAAAGGAAAAAGACTAAAATGTTTAAGGTCAGACAAAGGAGGTGAATTCATTTCACATGAGTTCAATAACTTTTGCATTAAAAGGGGAATCAAAAGATAGGTTTCAACACCTAGAACTCCTGAACAAAATGTGATAGCTGAAAGAAGGAACATATTTATCATGGACAATGCAAGAACCTTAATGATTGGAAATAACATTGCTATCAAATATTGGAAGGAAGTTATCAGCACTACAATTTATACCTTGAACCGAGTATAGCTGAAAAAGGACTCATTCAAAACTCCCTATGAGGTATAGTATGGATACAAACCTAATGTAAGTTACCTAAAAGTATTTGGAAGCAAATGTTACAGTTTGAAAGAATCTAAAAAAGATAAATTTGATGTGGAGGGTGATGAAGAAATATTTTTGGGATATTCTTGCAAAAGTAAAGCATATAGATGTTTGAATTTTTCTACTCACAAAGTCATAGAAAGTGCACATGTAAAAGTTGATGAGTTTGTAGAAAGAACTGAAGAAAAAAGAAAGAGGGAGCCTGAAGACTATAGGAGATTTTTTTCATTGAACCTGATACAGTACCAGACACACCAATAAATTAGAAATCTTCTACTCCAGAATCTTCTATAATCGAGTTCTAGGAAGTTCAAACCAAGCTAATGCCTACTAAGTTGCAAGGACCTGAGTTGCAAATAGAAGCTACCAAATCAACAACTACCAAGCCCAAGAAACCAGAACTAGAACCTAAACTAGAAGTTGAAGCACAAAAGGATAACAATACAAGTCATTCAAATGGCAAGGAGCCTGTGCTAGCCAAGTATGTCAGGAAACATCATACACTAGATCAGATCATTAGAGATAAATCTGAAAAAACAATGACAAGAAGTAAGTTGAAAGGCACTTGTTTACTTGCTGATTTTGAAACTAGAAATGTCAAAAATGCATTATAAAATGAAAGTTGGATTGAAGCTATGAATGAAGAGATGGAAAAAATAGAGAAAAAAAAACATAGACTCTTGTACCTAGGCCTAAAGACAAAAATGTGATTGGAACTAAGTGGGTATTCAGAAACAAGTTAGACGTAGATGGTAAGGTGTCAAGGAACAAAGCTAGACAGGTATGCAAAGGATACTCTCAAGAAAAAGGTGTAGACTATGGAGAGACTTTTTCTCTTGTTGCAAGATTGGAAGGTGTCAGAACCTTACTTGCATATGCTACATACAAATGATTCAAAGTTTATCAGATGGATGTCAAGTCAACATTTCTCAATGGCATATTGGATGAAGAGGTTTCCATTGAATAGTCTAAAGGTTTTGTATACCCAGACAAGAAGGACATGGTCTGCAAGTTGCATAAAGCATTGTATGGTCTGAAATAAGCCCCTAGAGCATGGTATGAAAGATTGTTTAACTATCTTATTCATATTAGTTTTCAAAGAACTAATGATAATAGTAGCTTGTACATAAAGGAAGGACTAGATAATAAGATTGTTTTGGCAGAGATATTTGTAGATGATACTTTGTTCATAGGAAATGATGATCTTTGTAAAGAATTTTTAGAACAAATGAAGAAGGAATTTGAAATGTCAATGTTTGGAGAAATCAAATTCTTTTTTGGTCTTCAAATTCATCAAAGTAAGAATGGCATCTACATCACTTAATCTAAATACATCAAGGAGATACTGAAAAGGTTTGGCATGG
The DNA here is from genome assembly GCA_028749045.1 of Cupressus sempervirens. Taxonomy (NCBI): domain Eukaryota; kingdom Viridiplantae; phylum Streptophyta; class Pinopsida; order Cupressales; family Cupressaceae; genus Cupressus; species Cupressus sempervirens. Next base: position 180,754,086 of record CM053791.1, on the reverse strand, counting down.
AAGACTGCAAACTAGTTAGGACTCCTATGTATACTAGATTGAAACTTACCAAGAATGATGAATCAAAGGAAGTGGACCAAACATTGTATAGTCTATGATTGGAAAGTTGCAATATGTAGTACATACAAGACCAGACATTGCCCTTGCAATAGGAATTGTAGCAAGATTCTCAGCAAAACCAAAAGAAAATCACATGATGACAATCAAAAGAATCATGAGATACTTGAAAGGAATTAAAGATTATGGATTGTGGTATAAACTTGGAGGAAATCTAGATTTAAAAGTATTCACTGATGCAGATTGGGCATGGAACATTGATGACAAAAAGAGTACAAGTGGAGGAGCTTTCTTTCTTGGAAAGAGGTTGGTTTCTTGGACAAGTAAAAAGTAGAACTATACATCCAATCCATAGCAGAGGTTGAATATGTTGCAGCAACAGTAAATTGTTCAAACATTGTTTGGTTCAAACAATTATTGGAAAGTATGAAGCAAGAAATCAAAGAACATGTTATGTTGTGTGACAATACTAGTGCAATTAACATATTCAAGAATCTAGTGACACATTCAAAAACCAAGCATATTGCTATAAAGTATCACTTTGCTAGAGAATTAGTGTAGGATAAGGAAATCAGATTGGAATATGTCCATACAAAGGAACAAATAGCTGACATATTCACAAAACCTTTACCTAAGGATGTACTCTTGTATCTAAGAGGTAAGCTAGGGGTCATTCCCCTATCTAAAGCTCACTAAAATATAGTTTTAGTGATGCATCAATAGAAACAGAATTGAAAATAAGTACATAAGGTACATTGCTATAAATTTGGTTTATGTTGTCTTTGGCATGTGTTGTCAAAGAGGGAGAGTTTACTGTCATATCTTTCTGAAATTTGCAAGAAAATGAGAGTTTGTGTAAGAGGGAGAGATTATTATGAAAGAGGGAGATTACTATATTTGAGGATTTTTGTATAAGAGAGTAAAGTATTATGTTAGAAAAGAATTTTTTTAAATTTGATTCTACTATGACATTTTGTGTTGCCATCAATGCCAAAGAGGGAGATTGTTGGATACAATTGTTCAATTGACTGTTGTCTTTGATATTACACAAATTGCATATCAGTCATCAAACAGAGTCTACCGAGCTCAGTTGGTTAGCAAGACAAAAGACAGAGTCTATCAAGCTCAGAAGGTTAGCAAAGAAGGTTTACAGTGTCTACCAAGTGTTCTCAGGCTTTAACTTGTGCAATAGTTGTTATCGATCTTTCAAGGTTAGCAAAAGAAATTTATTTGTTACCAAGCTCACTCAGTCATCAAGAGAAAATAGTGCAGGAAACAGTTCTAACTAAGCTTTCATGGATAGTGAAGGAAATTTAGTTCTTACTGAGTTAACTTGGTAGCCAAAGGATTTTGCAGATTTTGCAGTGTTAATCGAGTTAAGGTGGTTAACTTAGAAAATTATTTCTGGAAGCAGTATTTACTGAGCAAGGTCAACCGGTGAAGGATTTCATTGTTTTGTGAAATAAAATTTATTTTATTTAAAATAATATGTGTAGTTGACTGATGTATGGTTTATTGGTATATGTAACATGTGAATGAGCTGACTTGATAATCTAAATGATATATATATAAGAGGTCAAGACATGAATTCCCAGTGTGGAAATGAATTTGATGTGATATGAATGTGAAAGAGGACCGATTATTGTGGAAGCGAATTTTGAAGAATGATCAGAGATCATTGAGGAGATCGAGGAGGATCTAATGGTGCAGAATAGAGATATGTATTCAAAAAATTTAGTTGCATCTTATTCAATTCAATTCATTGTTACTTTCTAATCATTGTGGCAGTGTTTTCAAATCTCTTAACAGAGTTGGTTTAACAACCATTTTTGTAAATCCTCTAACAAGGTGATAGTTCAGTTGAATTTTTCTAAAGACCTCTAGCAAGGCCACTTCTAACAGGGTGATTAAATCTTCTAACAGAGTCACACCTAATAGTGTGTATTGTAACATTTAATAAGGTTGGCTCCTAATAGGGCTCACTTCGAAAGAGTGAAAATTGGTAGCTAGTTACTTGGTGGTTTTGCCCATATTGGGTTTCCAAGTTAAATCTGATGTTTCTTGTGCTCATGTTATTTACTTTTGCATACATGCTAATAATTATGAATGCTAAAATTCAGTAACAGGTTAGTCAACTGAGTTACGACATTTTTGTGATGTGTTTACCGAGTGACAACAGTAACTAGTTATTTAAGACATCTAAGGGATCAAGAATTATTTTTGTGGTAACTGATTCACCCCCCCCCACTTTAGTTACTTCACTCATAATTCCAACAAAAGATAAGGAAGTTCATATGCACATCACTGAGGTGGGGGAATCAAAAAAAGGCGGGGAAGAAATGGGTGGAAATTTGAATAATATGGAGCCCACAAAAATTGAAAATTTCAAATATAGGATGGCTACCTAGTTCCTTTTAAAGGAAGGGGGATTTTTGCCTTACATGTAGGCAATGGTGGGGAATGATGAGAATTGTGCTCCCCAATTCATTAATGAGTGGAATGGCTACAAGGTAACCATAAATGGCATCACATTTCAAGTGAATGAGGAAGTAATTGCAATGGCCACCGGGTTATCTATGAATGAGAAAAAATGGAGGAAGGTCACAAAAATGGTAGATGAGGCCAATATGAGCAATTTTTCCCTTAATGATGAAGAACCAGTGCACTACAGAGGAGGATTTAAGAGGGATAAACTATTAGTTCCATGGGACAACATCTGCTTGGTGCTTATGAAATATCTTATGCTAGAGGGTAGGTTTGGAATTTACTACTACTACCACTTTCCCCTCTTGAATCATTTTAGAAATAGGGATTTTATTTCTATCCCATTTTTTCTATTACATTATATGGAGGATATGGTTAGTGATGTTAGGGAGAGGAGGAACAAGGGGCATAATTTCACCATTATTCACCAAGGCCTAATGTTTTGCCTGTACCAATTCTATCTTTCCCTTTTCCCCCCTAGGGTGGTGGTGGTTGATAACCAATGCCACCATCAGAATTCCCCCTCGAGTACCAACACCAATACTAGAATTCATTCCCCACAACATTCCCCTAGCCATGAAAATAAGAAAAAGAAGAAATCTAAAGTGGTTATTGAACAAAAGAGTAGTAAAAAAATTAAAGTTGAAAAATTGGTGGAGGTGGAAGAGGAGGACTCAGAGGAGGAGGGAAATGGAAAGGGTAGGCGAAGATCAGGAAGACTTGCCCAATCCCAGGCAAGGTATAAGAAAAAAATAATAGATTTAGAGTGGAAGAGGTGGAGGAGGAGAGCTCTGAGAACAATGATAGGGAGAGGGAGGAGGAGAATGACTATAACTCCAAGAGGGAAAAAGGGAAAGAGGAGATAGTAGAAAGAGAGAATTCTATTGCCCAAATGTCTGCTGGAAATAGTCAAGTGTCTGTTGGAAATGCCATCACTAGGAGATACCCATGTTTTGGCCAGCTTTACCCTGCAACCCATTTCTTTCTGTGAAGATAGTAGCATAGTGGATACCTCCCCTATTACCATTTTCTCCCTGGTCAAAGAAAAATCCAAGGTTTTTACTAACTTGAAGGTTTTGCAAGATGATAACTAGGCAAGAAAAAGATAAAGAGGAAGTGAAAAAGGCAGAAATTGAAAATAAGGAAAAGGTCAAGGAGCAAAAGGAGGTGATTGCCCAATTGGATCAAAGGGTTTAAACTTTAGAGGAAGGGTTCTACCCTTTTTTCTAAATTTTTCCTAAAGGTCACTCATGTTCCAACCACCACCCTCCAATTGATGGCATAGGAGAAAGAAGTAATAGGGATGAATATGGAGGATCATAAGCTCTTCTAAAAGTTTTTTGTTGATGATCGGGCTTAGGTTTTACTAGCTGGGAAGGGAAAGGAAAAAATTGAGAAATAAGTTAGTAGTTTTAAGGGATCATTGGATCCTAGTTATTTTATGTTGTTACTTGGTTCGCTAGTATCCAGCTGTTGCTCATACTTGGGTTGGCCTGGTTGTGTCAATAGTTTTATATTATGAACTATAGTAGTATGGTAAACATGATAGTCTTCTACTTTAGATTAGATGTTTCTGTTCATAGTAGTATGTTGGTTAGTAGTTTGGGTAGAAATATAGTGGTTAAGTTGCTTCTTAGTTTGTTTTTGTTTCAGTAATGTTCTCTGCTAGTGATGTGTTGGTTACTAGCCTTTTGGTTGTAAGGGCAGACCGCCTTGTTTTTGGTCACTTTTTATTTCAAAAACATTTTGAGTGTTGAAGAATAATTAACATACTAACAAGTAAGAATATGAAATTTTAAAATTTGAAGTCAATTAAAATCATAAAATTCAATGAAATTTATTAAAATATTTGATTTATTAAGATGTAGTGTGTTAAATCCCACATGTTTGGTATATCAATACAATCATTGCAATGTTAAACATTTATTATTTTGTTGATTGACTTAGGTATTTTGATTGGTTGAAGGTTAATTCATGATATAGTCTATGGTAAGGTATAGAACTTAAAATTGAAGAGTTAAAACATGGAACCAAAGAATGCCTAGGAGAGCTGATATTTGGAAATGTAAGTGCAACAATATGAATTGAGATATATATTCACAACATGTAACTTATAATCTAAAATGTGTGGCTTATAATTAAACCCTTCTTGTCATTAATATCAAAAAAAAATTTATTATTTACTTATTTTTAGGTTGCAACTTATTATTTACTTATTTTAAGGTTGCAACTCTTAAGGGTAAAGCTTGATAAGTAGTTTATCCATTGAACTACTTAGTTCAAAATTGTCACACAAAATCAAGAGATGCCAGCCATCCCAGTTTAATTAGTTATTATATGACAATTTTTGGAGAAATATTCTAATTTGTATCATAGAGAAATGATACACACCCTAATTCACTAAATAAATTGGTGAGCATTAATGATACATCCACTAAGAGCATAATTAGAGCAATGACACTTTTTCTCTTTACTTTTTTAATATTAGACATCAATTGAACAATAAGATAATATCTTTCATGTTTATTTCAAGCAAATAAATTGATCTATCTATGTATTTGGCTTTATGAGAATCACAATGACTAGTAAAACATGAGAAGGCAAAGAAAACTCCTTTCCAATTGATAAAAAATAGACATTGAAATTGCAAGTTTTATAAAATAATGATCAATTATATACCACTTCATTATTCAAATTATTTTCAAGTATAAATTTGACTTCAATAAAATTTTGAAAACTATCCTACGAACTTTGATTATTTTAATTTCATACATGCAAAAAATAAAAGTCTAAATTATAGTTCATAAATAAAATTAAAAATGATAACAATAAATTTTATGTTAATTATCTTGAAATTTTGTTTCATCCACCATCATGCCCACCTAAATCTCTTTCTCTTTCTCATGTTTTCTCTATCTAACATTCTCATGTTTATACAACTACCAGCCTCTAGGAACCATCCACATTATTCATTGAAGCATGTATACAAGATAGTTCTTCCTTTCTAGAACACTAACATAAATTAAAGGAATATGCATACCTTAGTGATTATAAAGAAATCATCCTCTATTATGCATACCTCAGCATTTACAAAGAAATCATCCACTGTTTTATCATTATCATAAAATGTTTTATAAATCATATTAGCTTTTATTCTATTTATAGATAAATCCAATATATTAAAATTCTATTTACAACAATTTAATGAAAAATAATACACAATTAAATTTTGATAACAATATAACAGTTTTAAAGAAAACAATTCTTATTCTATACTTTCTCATACTAGATTACAAAAAAAATTAAAAAATACTAGTATCTATACTGTCAAACTATTTTCATTAAAAACATAAGTGATGGGACAATATGATTTCTATGAATATACCATCAAAATATCTCAAGGTACTAGGTAATATTGCTTATCACGAATTTGACTTATGTGAATTTCGTGACAATCAAATTGATAAAGTGCAGTCAAACCTTTTGGCCATTCCCATCGCTTTGACAACTGGTGTAGAAATAACTATAGTGATAATGGTGAGACTACGCACTAATAATGGCTGTTTTTGGATCTTCCCAAAAACCAAACTCAAAATTTCTTTCAAGCATGACAATCCTTTTTTTGTAAACGGAAACCCTAGCTCAAAACCTAAAGTAGCGCTAATTTGCCATAGTTTATACTACAATTATCTTGAGCTTTGAAATTGCAATAATTAGCCACATATTACTTTTGGAATGGAACACCTTACAATTTGACGTTTAAATATTTTCAAGGTTCTTAATGAATTAATTTTGTCTTTTATGGCATCCGATGCTTGGACTACAAAGATAATGTTTTGTCCCACAAAGACATTTATGAGTATAATTTCCACATAATGAATTTTCATGAGAAATAGATTAAGTTTGAGTGTTTAATGGCCAACCTTCTAGTTTTGGCTGCTTTTAATTCAAAAAAATTAAAAATATTAGAATAGAGACAAATAAATAAAAATGTTCTATTTAATTTCAAATATGTAACGATTATTTTTATTTTTTAGTGGGGAACATATTAAGTTCTTCACATGATAATTTTAGTAGAAAATAGCTAAAGATTCTACAATAAATAGATACATTTAAAAAATTAAAATTCCTATGAATCTAAAATCTAATTTAGGTTCATAGGACATTGTTTATGATTTACTAATTCTAGTAATATTCTCTCTGATTTTAAACATGGAAATTTTTTTTAAAAAAAAAAATTCTAGTGGTGAATGTTATATATTGTGGATCTACTTTGATAAGGTTATTTTTAAGTATATATGATTTTTTCATTCAGCTTTTTGGTTCAGAGTGTTAAATTTAGAATTTATTTGGGACAATTTTATCTCTATAGACATTAGTGTAAAGTTCTTAATTTCAAAACCTTTTTTTCCATGCTTTTGATTAAAATAGGCACGAAAAGGGTCATGAACCCATGAAACAACATTACAGTTCAAACTTAACTGTTTAGGGTCATTACAACCAAGCAACATAAAAGAGAAACTCAAGCCCAAACAACCAGATCCTACCAAATATCAATAAATTAATTAAAAACCTTCATAAGTTCAAGGAGCGACTAAGAGTATCATCCCAAAAACATTACTCAAACTACAGTAACTACTAAAGCATGTGAAAGTCTTCCAGCCCCAATGTAAGTGTGGAATGTCCAAATAAATATAAGTCTTAAGGTTGTATCTCAAAATCACAAGAAAAACAACAAAGAAAAGGCAAGAAAAAACACATAAACATTGATAAAGAAATGAAAACTCAAGCCAAAAAACTAGAGAGAAAAAGAGCCTCTAGGCATGCTTAACATTTTCCCAATCTTCAAACAAGAACTTGAGGTCTTCCACCCAATTAGTGACATCCTTAGGGATCTTCACCTCCTCATGATTGTCATCCTTAAGAAAACCATCCTTCTTGAGTTTTCTTTTTCTTCTGATGGTACCAAACATGACCTTCCTTGTCATTTTCTTTTGAACCTTACAAATGGAAGAAATCACCATGTTGAGCTCAATAGTTTTTATATAACTCACAATTTTTTTTGAAGATGCCAACTTTGTCATGAAGTTCCATGATGTTGGTTGTGAAGTCTTTCTCCACATTGTCAATCCTACTCTGCACAGAGAACAAATAATTCACCATTTCTTTAATTTCCTCCTTCGTCAATGTCTTAGGAAACAAGACCTCCTCATGAATCCCTAGGTCAACCTTAATATGAGCCTCTTCAGAGTCATGTTCATCATCTTTTGTCTCCTCACCATCTTTCTATTTGAAGTCCTCATCTTTAGTGGCGTTATTCTGCTTCTTTGTCAGGGTTTCTTCCACTTTAGTTTCATAAATCAACTCATTATTTTGAGTGTCCTAGGTATCCTCTTTTCTTTCCTCTTTATAGTTCTTATCTTTTTTATTTATTAGTCTTGTAGACCTTCTCCCCCCAAACTAGAATCAATTTTATATCCCTGAGACAAAGGAGTTTTTTTCTCCCTCTTCACCTTCAAAATTACCTTTTGAATCTTGACTATCCACTTAAATAATTTCTTCTAAAATGCTACTCTTTTTAGGGGTTCCTACAGGATAGGACTTAGCAGGAGTTTCAAACAACATGGATTCCTCAAGGGTTTGGTTTTTTACCTTAGAAACTGGTGCATGAGCACCTAGGTAGGCTAAGGGTAGACATAGGGCTTCTTTGATTTTTTGGCTTGTAGTGATGCTAGCCATATCACTAGCTCAATAAGAGGACTAACTTGGTCTTATGGTGTGGACAGATAGTTTAGAAGAGCCCAAAATGGCAATGTTGCTCCTAGTTGCTCAAAATTGGTCATGTGGCTTAATAGACTTTTTTGTGTGTTTTGATGGCTAAATAGGTCAAGTAGGTGTTTAGGGGACCTTATTAGGTGTTTCGTACCTATCTAAGACCTTTTGCATAGTTTTGTAACAAATAGAGCAAGTTTGAGAAGCAAATATGCAAAATATCATAAACTACTCATTCTTGCTAAGTTGTCATTGGCAACTTTTGGAATTTTCTTGCAATATGAGAAATTTCTTCATGAGAGCTCTTGAACAATAAAATTTAGTTGGAAGCACTCTTCAAAATTCTTTATAAGGCCAATATAAAGCTTTTCAAAGGGTTGGAGAAACTAGAATTGTTTGTGTACAGATTGTGCAAATAACATTTAAATAACTTTTTTGTGTTTTAGGTGTTATTAGGATCAAAGTGGATTAACATTGCATATCTTTGTGTTGGAATAGTTTGGGTGGATTGTTTCAAGATTTTATACAATTCAATTTAGTTGTTTTGTCAATTTTTTTCTATTTAGATTAATTGTCTTGTGTTCCAATAGGTTGTTGTTTTGAATAGATTAGTTGGCACAAATGGGGTTTTAGGGCCATTTCACACTATAGGCATTGTACAGTTTCTTGGATATGGAACAAGACTCCATGTACTCCATTTATAGTAATGGAGGGCCCATGAAGAGCACATTTGTGGCTTTTAAGGTGATGCCCTAAGCAAGCCATTCCATCTTGGTTAGGGATCATAGAGCAAAAAGGAGCTATGGAGAGGATTGGAAGTGCAAATACTCCAATCCAAGCATGTAGTGAGTAAGAAGAAGGTGTGGGATAACCCCAATTCCAAGGAGGGGCATTAGCAACAATCCTAAATAGGTTTATGCATCAAATAACACTCAAACCCTTAAAACCCTTAATTGAAAGATAAATTTGTGCCCATACTGTACAAACACTATGGAGACCCTAGACCCTCATAATCTCCAAGAAATCTAAAAAGGGTATCTAGATTGATTACTTTTTTTGGCCATTATTAAGATGTTTTTCAGGATATCAAGGTTTCTATGTATTTGGAGGGCTAATCCTTGTAGCCTTTTACCAAGCATTTGAGTGCAATTTCACTTGTGGATTGCAACTCAATTAGTGTTTTGATCTTGTTTTGGTATTGAAATATTGGAGAGTGACCTAGGGCTGCCTAGGTATCCATTTGATGATATGGAAAGATTGAAATGAGGATTGAGGTTGTGATTGGTCAAGAGAGTTCACGAGAAAGCTTGTACTATCTAATTGATGTGCACTAGTTGAAGGAGTAGGATCTATTGGATAGAATCCTCAGAGGCATAGGGTGTGTAGAAATCCTATTTGGTCAAGTGAAAACCTAAGACCTCAGAAAGCTTAGGTTTTGAGAGAAAAAATGGTTGTCAAATGAAAGTGGTATCAGAGCAAGTTAAAGATTTGGGAAGAAGTGGTGGATGTCTACAACTACTGGAGAGTTAGTAGGTGAAACTTGTTGGATACAATTGATTAATTGTGTGTTGTCTTTGATGTTACACAAATGCCATATCATTATCAATCTATATATATGCCGAGCTCATTGGGTAGTGAAGACAATTCTCAGTGTCTACCGAGTTCACTCAGGCATTAAAGGAAATGATGTAGAATGTGAGTGTTAATAGAGCTCACTTGGTTAATGAAGGAAAGTTGGATGGAACTAGTGCTAATCGAGCTCACCTCGTTGCCAAAGGATTTTCATGAGTTTGTAGTATTAACTAAGCTTCTATTGGTTAATAAATGAAATAGATTTTGAGTTAGTTTCTATCGAGTTTGGTTAGCTAACAAAGGAATTTCTTATTTTGGCATATTAAGCTTAATTGATTTATCTATTGATTCCAGCCAACTAAGGTGATGAATATTAATTATTCTAAGTTTTATTTGAGGTAACTTGACAAAGTGGAAGATATAAGTATAAGGTCAAGTTGTGATTTCAAATTGTGTATGTGTGGAAGGCATGAAGATGTTATTGAAGATTTAATGATAAGAAGAGCAAGAAAATTTGAAGGATAAGTAAAATATCTTTGTGGAGCAGAAAAACTATATTCAATTAGGAAGGATCAAGTACAAACCGGAGCATAGATCTATAATTAGCAAATCAGTTGCATTCAAATCATGTCATCTTATTGCTACTCTCTAACCATTGTAGGAGTGATCTAAATCTCTTAATAGGGTTGGCTCAACAACTATTTGTAAATCCTCTAACAAGGTGGTAGTTCTATTGAATTTTCTTTAGAAATCTAACAAGGCTACTCCTAATAGGGTCACACCTAACAATGTGTTTTGTAACCTTTAATAGGTTTGGCTCCTAATAGGACTCACTTCAAAAGACTGAATTTTATAACTAGTTGTGATTGGTGGTTTTTTCCAATTGGGTTTCCACATTAAATCTTGGTGTCATATGTGTTAATGTTATTTTCTTTTATATATTTGCAACTTAGTTAAGGTAACGGTAATCATAGACAACATCTAAAAGTTTATATGTTAAGCATTTATTGAGCTAATTTAGTTATTACCAAGTTACAACATTCTGTGTGTGTTTACCAAGCTTTAGCAGTATTCAATTTTTAGTTTGCATTTCTATAGTGACATCTGAGGGATCTGGGATTTATTTTTGTAGTAACTAATTCACCCCTCCCCCCTTAGTTACTCCTCTTATATTTCAAACATAAACCAACATGGTGACTAATGTAGAAGTAGCCAAGGAGGTTGATGAACAAAGGGAGAAGAAAAAAGTTCTTGAAGAATCCCTAGCATAGGTAAAGATGTGATTAGATGCAATTACTAATGTAGCTAGGAGGAAGGAAGAAGATGAAAATGAGAAGAGTAAAGAGGTAGCAAAGGAGGATGCAGTCCTTGAACCTAACCCTGTCTTGAATGAAGAACCCTTATTAGAGGCTATCAAAGCCCTAGGAGGAAAATCTTTCGAAGGTATACCACTTTTTAGTGGAAAAATGGACATAGATGTAGTCATGGACTAGATAGATGACATGGAGAACATTTTGAGTGTAAGGGGGTACCAAAGGCAAAAAAGGTCAAAGTGGATAAGTCAACGCTCAAAGGCTTAACTCCAAGAAGGTGGAAATATGTACAAGATGAGAGAATCAACATCAGTAAGACTCCTATAGCTAATTGGAATGCTATGGTCACTAAAATGAAGGAGAACTTTCTACCTGAAGACTTTGAGATCCAACTCCAAAAAAGAAGACAAGGACTATAGAAAAAATACTTAAATGTAACCTCATATATTGAGGAATTTCAAAAGCTATATCTGAGATCCAAAAAGCAACATGATGAGCCAATCAAAGTGGCTAGATACTTAGGTTGTTTGAAGTAGAATATATAAGAGGAGCTTGATTTGTGGGCACTGACCACTATCCAAAAGTGTCATTAGATATTTCTAAATGTAGAAGAAAAAAACAAAAGGATAGAGGCAAGGGAAGAAATCACAGAGGTCAAAAAGGAGGCTACCAAGGTAGAGGTAGTGATCAAAAGAATCAAGGTGAGAGAAAGCTCACAGAGAAAACTAGTGACAACTCCTCAAGAGGTGGTTTTAATAGAGGAAGAGGTAACCAAGGAGGAAAAAGTAGGGGAAGAGGATCAGGTAGATCCAACTCATACTTTGAAAGTATGAAATGCTACAATTGTGGTCAACTAGGCCACCATACCTATAGGTGTCCTTAAAAACCCTCTTCTTCTAACCAAGATAAAAGGATGGGATGTGTGCAAGAGGACAATCAAAACAAAGAATCTAATGTGGACCATATTGAATCTAAAAAAGGTGAGAATATCATGTTTAGGAGAGTGTTGATCAAACAACTAGCTCGTAATGAATCTAGACATAGAAGGGCCTTGTTTAGGATAAAGTGTAAGATCCTAGGTAAAGTGTAGAAAGTTGTGGTGGATTTAGGGTCTACTAATAATGTAATATTAGAGGAGGCTATTACTAAACTAAAATTGTAGAAGACACCTCATAACAACCCTTAGTTACTTGGCTTAACAAGGGGCAAAGAATCTTGGTGAATGAGCAAGCTTGGGTGGATTTTTCCATAGCAAGATATAAGGATAGATCGTTGTGTGATGTATTTCCTATGGATACTTGCCATCATTTTATAGGTACCTTGGCAATTTGATGGGGAGGTTGTGTATGATGGTAGGGCTAATGCCATAACCATCAAAAAGGGAGGCAAGACCTTTAAAATTTAGTCTTTATTGGAAGTGGAGGAATCACAATCTAAAGTACCTAGTGTATTGTTTTGTAGTGGAAAAAATTTGTTAAAGATCTCAGAGATGACGAATGTTAGAGTTATGCAGTAGGGCTAATGTCTGAAGCAAAATAAAATATATTCAAGGAGCCCTTACTAGTTGAAGTCTAAACTTTTCTTGAAAAGTACAAGGACATAGTAAGTGATGGTACTCTAGCCACCCTACCTCCTAGGAGGGTTATAAGTAGTCAATCCAGATACCCTTTTCAAAGTTCTTAGAGATTTTGAGGGCTTAGATTCTCCTTAGTGTCCATACAATATGGGCACAAATTTATCCTTGAATTAAGGGTTTCAAGGGTATGAGTGTTGTTTCATGCAAAAACCTCTTTAGGGTTCTTACCAAGGCATCTCCTCAAGATTGGGGTTAGCCCACACCTTCTTCTTACTCACCACATTCTTGGATTGGAGTTTCTACACTTGCAATCCTCTACATAGCCCCTTTTCTATTATGTGATCCCTAACCAAGTTGGAATGGCTTGCATATGACATCACCTTAAAAGCCATAGTTGTGCTCTACATGAGCCCTCCATTACTGTACATGGAGTACATGAAGTCTAGTTCCATATCCCAATAAATTGTACAATGCCAATGGTGGGAAATGGCCCTAGAACCCCACTTGTTCCAATTGCTCTATTTAGAAGAGCAACCTGCTGGAACACAAAAAAATTAATCTAAACACACCAAACTTGAAAAAAAAAAAAAATACAAAATCTTGAAACAATCCACCCTAACTATTCCAACACAAAGATATGTATATTTAATCAACTTTCATGCTAATAACACACGAAACACAAAATTATTATTCAAATGTTGTTTGCACAGTCCATACACAAACAACTCTAGTTTCTCCAACCCTTTGAAAAGGTTGAGATTGGCCTTATAAAAGTTTCCCAAGAGTGCTCCTAACAAAATTTGGTGGTTGAAGAGATCTCATAAAGAAATTTCTCATATTGCAAGAAAATTGCAAAAGTTGTCAATGACAACTTTGCAAGAATGAACAATTTTTGTAATTTTGCATATTTGCTTCTCAAAATTGCTCTATTTGTTACCAAACTATGAAAAGACCTTATATTGATAAAAAAAAAATAATAAGGTCCCCCAAACACCTACTCAACCTATTTATCACTCAGAACCCAAAAAAACTCTATTAAGCCACATGAGCAATTTTGAGCAAGTAGGAGCAACATTGCCATTTTGGGCTCTTCTAAACTATCTTTCCATGCCCTAGGAAAAAGTTAGTCCTCTTATTGAGCTATTGATGTGGTGCAGAGACACCTAAATTTCAAGAAGACAAAAATATAAAAGCTAGAGAAGCCATTTGTAATAAGTTGTCAAAGGAGGTCTTAATATGATAAATAATGTAAAAAGGCACCTAAATTTCAAGAAGACAAAGATATAAAAGCTAGAGAAGCCATTTGTAATAAGTTGTCAAAGGAGGTCTTAATATGATAAATAATGTAAAAATGTTTATTTAATTGGTGAATGGATCTATTGACATCCATCTAAAGTCATTTGAGTCATAATGTTGGTCTAGGTTGGGTTTGTATGAAAGTTGTAATGTAAAAAAATGCATAAAGTGCATAAAATGTTGTCAAAAATGCAAAAGGGTTAAAAGAATGTAATGGGTTGGTTTAAAGGGTGGTTTGGAAGTTATAACCAACCAAAAAATCTATAAAACTGTATGTAAGGTCGAACCAAAGAATGAATGAAAGGAATAGATACATTTTGAAGCAAATTTGGTAATATTCTGAGTTGTTATTTTGATTGGTTTTCTGTTTTAGTGTTGGTTCCAGGTCTTGTAAGGCTATGTACAGCCTGGAAACCATGTGATATAGTAATGGATATATAGTATGATGAATCATTCTTCTCATGCTTTTAGTTTGGTTCAATTTTATGAAGAAATGAATAAGTTATGGGTATTTTGGTGAAAGTGGATGTTTGCAGATTTGAGATTCGCTGAATACAGTCATGTTACAGCGTGTGATGCGGACAGATTTTGGAGACTCAAGATATCTAATGATATTAATTGGAAATATATGTGAACTACCTTTCATTTCCAACTGGTTTGAATCATTTTTATATATATATGTGAAATTTATGGGCATTTGAGTGAAAACTGGTTTTTAACAATTTTCATTGGAGTTACAGACAGTGATTTGTGTTTGGAACTTTATATATGAATGAAAAAAATGAATGGATTACATATTTGGAAACTAGACTCAATAATAGATAATATGGAATTGTTTTGGTTTCATTTAGATTTATTTTGAGGAAGATATTTGATGCCCTAGGCAGGGTTACCAGTTTTGGTTCTAGTTTATGACAGAGAAAATGGGTCTTGGTTCAGATTACGTAATTTATAATATGCTTATTGGATTGGTCTCATATTTGGATATGTTTTAGAATTACTAATTTAGAACAATTCCTCCAAAAAAAATTTCAAGAAGACGTTTATAACAGAAGTTATGAACAATGGAATCAGACATAGCAATCTGATTGTGTGAGTGAAGATTTTGTCTTTATTGGTGTATAATGCCAGGGTTCTTTATTGTAATCTTTGAGATGTTCTTGGTTCCTTGAGGGTGTACCAGCCTATTGTGAATCCCTTGAGTTGAACTAAGATTCCTTGAAGATAAATACAGAGGGCTCTGCATCATGATGTGGCTAAAATCACTATAAGACAAAACATCAAAGAATCCCTAGGTCTACCCCTAGCCTACCTAGGTGCTCCTTCACCATACTCCCCCATAAAAAAATTCCTAAGTTATACCTAATGACAACATGCCAGGGGAATGCCAACCTTCTTGAACTCTGTTTCATAAACCCAAGTAGCCTCTAAAGTTGGATTTCCCTTCCATTGGATAAGGTTCTCCATATACGCCTTGTGCTTTATAGGCTTCTTTACTCTAGAGTCTAAGACCTTCTCTACCTCCAACTTGATGATACTAGGTGTTGCAGTAGGTTTAATGTCATCTTGAACATTTGGACTCATTTGAAGTAATGTGCCTTTGAATTCCATGAAGTCTTGCACATTGAAAATAAGAGATATGCCTAAATATTATGGTAGATCTATTTTGATGTAGTGCAAGGTAGGAGAATCCCCAAAGGAGATGTCCTAGCCCCTAGCAATAACCACACAATAGAAACAAAACACAAGATAACAACAATGCAAGATCTAATACCAAATCACAACTCTTTATTTATAAAATAACTATTTACATGCAATATGCTTGACTATAAGGCATTTCTAGTTAGGGCCAAATACAACAACAAATACAATAACAGTTCAACAAGATCCCACAAGATCCAAATCACAACACTAATCCCAACTAGTCCAGATCTACACTCTGGTAGAAACCTCCAAGGAAGATCTCAACTTATGCTTGCAAGCCCCAAGAAATATCCTTGTTTTCCAAACCACAATTACTAGCTCTTCAAAGTTTGCTCCTCAACTTCACATCCTTTTGCAAGCTGGATGATCATATCTAAAGACTCCATGAGACTCCTTACTTATACCCAACTAAGCCACAAGTTGGCCTAGCAATTAAAAATTGAATAAAACTGCTTCCATTAAATGCATATTTAAGCCACAAGTCAGCTCACAAAAAACATTAAATACAAAAATGTTAACCTTCACATTAACTCGAAGTGAACATGTGATAAAAACACAAAAATACTTAGGACAAGCCCCAAATTTACAACACATATTAAATGCACATAGAAGAGATAACCAAGACCACTCATAAGTCCACACAAACTCTCAGTTCGATCCACATCATGATCACATGCCAAATGCACCAATAACTCTAGTCTACATCAACACACTACTAAGTGTCAACAAACTTCCAAGCATTGCTGAGTAACCAACACATGACAAGCAACCAACACATGTCAACCAACCAACACATGCCGAGTAGCCAGTACATGTTGAGCATAGCAGTGAGTGCTGAGCACCAGTATCTATTGAACTCTTCAATGACCAAGCATCTTCAATGATCGGGTACCTTAGCTAACACTAGTTTTAACAATGACTGCACACCACTCCTTTGGTGATTGAGTCCACAACTCCAAAGCCAAATAACCCCAACATGCAAGATCACAAGAAAGCCTAGGATGCTCTTGCATCATATCTTATAGGCATTGGCTCCATACTTTGCCAATATTTTGCAAGGCCCTACCCTTTTCATTTGTAGCTTAGTAGGAACACCTTTTTAAAGCCTTCCATTATTCAAATGGACCATCACATAGTCCCCAACAACAAAGTAAATTTCTTTCTCTTTTCATCCACTTTGACCTTTAGTTTTTGAGTGTTACCTTGGATGGTCTTCTTGACTTGCTCTTGAATTTCCTTCATGGTTTGAACAAAGTCTTCAACTTGACCACTTCTCTTATCTATGTCTCTAATATATTTCAGTTCATATACAACCCTTGGATGCATTCCATAAACAATCTCAAAAGGACTCTTTCTAGTAGTTATATTCCTACTATCATTATAAGCATATTCTTCCTATGAGATGATAACATCCCAAGTTTGACCATATTCCTTATTTAGGCACCTTAGAAGGTTTCTTAAGATCCTGTTAACTACTTCAGTTTGACTATTAGTATGGGGATGGTAAGTTGAACCAAAAGACATGTTTGTGCCAAAATTTCTCCAAAAGGCTTTCCAAACATGACTCATAAACTTTACATCCCTATTTGACACTATGCTTAGTAGAAGGCCACAAATCCTTACCACTTCTTTGAAAAATAGATGGCAAATATGACTTGCATCATTAGTTGTCCTACATGGAATAAAATTGCCCATTTTGCTGAATCTATCAACAACAACATAAATTCTATCATATAATTTCTTGATTTTGGGTAAACCTACAATAAAATCCATAATTACACAATCCCATGGCCTATTTGGAATTGGTAAAAGCTGATAAAGACCTATATTGCTCATTTCTCCTTTGGGTTTCATGCATACCATAAAATTCTCCACATACTTAGTTACATCCTTTGCTAGCTTTGGCCAATAATAGAACCTTTGGTCTAATTCTAAGTTTTTGATGATACCAAAATGTCCACTTAGGCTTCCATTGTGCTTCTCATGTATTATGTTTTGTCTCACAAAACCCCTTGGTACATACAACTAGTTACCCTTAAATAGCAACCCATTTTGCAAAGTATATTCTAAAAATTTGCCATGAAATTGATTCTCAAAATCATTACATACCTTGTTGGCTTCAGCAATGTCCTCATCTTCCTTGTAGAGGTTCTTAAAACTCTCTAACCCAATTCTTTCGAGCTGAATTTCTCATACTGTCATGATCCTCCTACTTAGTGCATTTGCTACTTTGTTCAATTGCCCCTTCTTGTTCTTATTTGTGAATCTAAAAGCCTGGAAGTACTGCATCCACTTCAAATGTCTATTTCTCAACTTCTCTTGAGTATTGATGTAGCTAAGAGCTTGATTATCTATAAACACAATAGATCTTTGTGAAAAAAACTATTGTATCCATTTCGTAAGACACTAAACTAAGGCATAGAGCTCTAAGTTATAGGATGAATATTTCTTCTTGGCTTCATTAAGTTTCTCACTATAAAAGGCTACTTACATACCTTCTTGACTTAAAACCCCACCTGCTACTAACCCACTTGCATCACACTGTAAGGTGAATAGTTTCTCAAAATTAGGCAATTGTAGGATAGGTTGAGTAGCTAGTTGTTTCTTCAACATGTCAAAGTACTTTTCAGCTTCTAAAGACCATTTAAACTTAGACTTGACTCCACCCTTTATAGTATCAATAAAAGTTGCACAAATACCACTGAAATTCCTAATGAATTTCTTATAGAATTGAGACAATCCATAGAAACTTCTTACCTCAGTAGATGTGGTAGGTGTTTTCCAATCTAGTATAGAAGCATCCTTTACCTTGTCCATCTTTAATGTTCCTTGTGACACCACAAAGCCAAGGTACACGATTTCTTGCTTGACAAAATCACACTTCTCAAAGTTGATGGCTAGCTTCTCTTCATGGAGTCTTTTCAAAACTTCCTCAACATGTTTGATATTCTCTTCTATAGTCTTATTGAAGATAAGTGTATCATCTAGATATACAACTTCAAATCTACCTATGAAGTCTTTGAGAATTTAATTCATGATCCTCATGAATGTGATAGGAACATTGGAAAGACCAAATAACATCACAAGCCATTCATAAATACCATTAGTAATCTTAAATTCTATTTTCTATTCATCTCCCTTCTTAATCTTGATTTGGTGGTAACCACTCTTCGAATCCAATTTACTGAAATACTTAGCTCCTCCAAGGCAATCCATGAGATCCTCAATCCTAGGTATGAGAAACATATACCTGCTTGTGATCCTATTTATGGCTCTTGAGTTTGTACATAATCTCCATTTTTGCTCTTTCTTATATGCCAACACAATAGGGACTATACATGGGCTTATGCTCTTTTGTATCAAACCTTGATCCATTAATTCTTAGACTTGTCTTCCTACTTTTAAGTTTTGATTTGTAGTGAGCTTATAAGGAAATTTATTTGGTAAGGATTCCCTTGGAACAAAGTCAATTTGATGACTTATAACCCTCCTAGGAGGTAGGGTAGCTGGAGTATCATTACTCACTATGTCCTCGTATTTTTCAAGAAAAGTTTGGACTTCAATTGGTAAAGGTTCCTTGGCTACATTTTCTTTTGCTTTAGACTTCAACACTACTGCATAACTCTAACATTCCCCATCTCTAAGATCTTTAATAAATTCTTTCCCACTACTAAACAACACAGTAGGTACTTTAAATTATGATTCCTCCCCTTCCCATAAAGATTGAATTTTGAAGGTCTTGCCTCCCTTTTTGAAGGTTATGGCATTAGCCATACCATCATACACAACCTCCCCATCAACTTTCCAAGACCTACCTTGCAAAATATGTCAAGCATCCATAGGGAATACATCACATAATAATCTATCATTGTATCATGCCATGGAAAAATCCATATGGGACTAGACTCCATGTACTCCATGTATAATAATCGAGGGCCCATGGAGAGAAAACCTTTGGCTTTTAAGGTGATGCCCTAGGCAAGCCATTCTAGCTTTATTAGGGATAACATAGAAGAATAGGAGCTGTCGAAAGGATTGGAAGTGCAAATATTTCAATCCAAGCATGTTGTTAATAAGAAGAAGGTGTGGGCTAACCCCAATCCCAAGGAGAGGCCTTGGTAAGAACCCTAAAGATGTTTTTGCATCAAACAACACTCAAACCCTTGAAACCCTTAATTCAAGGATGAATTTGTGCTTGTACTATACATACACTATGGAGACCCTAGACCATTAGAATCTATAAGAACCTTGGAAAGGGTATCTAGATTGATTACTTTGTTTGGCCATTGTTAAGAAGTTTCTCAAGATATTAAGGTTTTTATACATTTGGAGGTCTAATCCATATAGCCTTTTACCAAGAATTTGAGTGCAATTTCACTTGTGGATTGCAACTTGATTAGGGTTTTGATATTGTTTTGGAATTGGAATCTTGGAGAGTAGGGCATGCCTAGGTATTGATTTGATCATATGGAGAGATCCAATGAACATTGGGGTTATGATTGTTGAAGAGAGTTCATGAGCAAGCTTGTACTATCTAATTGATTGCACTAGTTCAAGGAGTAGGATCTATTGTATAGAATCCATAGAGGATTAGGGTATTTATTATTAATCTTAGATTGGTTTTGACAAGTGAATGTCTATACACTTTAGTCATTTACGTAGTTCATGTCGAACAAGTAACATATGCCAACCACAACATATAAGTTAGAGCATGCCGAGTAAATAGTGAGTGTTGAGCCACTTAGATGCCGAGCCAATAGTATGTGCAAAATGATTCATGTGCTAAGTAAGTAGTGCATGTTGAGTCATTCAAATGCTAAGTTACAACATTGAAGTTATAGTTAGTGTCGAGCACCAAGGACTTCAGATGCCAAGTAACACAATTTTGACATAGTTGTTTGTATTGGCACAAACTACTATGTAAACCATTTAAAAGTTGACTTAAGGATTGATTTATGATATTTTATTGATAAGGATGAATCTTAAGTGTGAATCCCTATATATTTCATGCATCCAATCAGAAAAAGGGAAGGCTTAAGCGGCAATATGGGTGAATCATAGCCATTGATTAATACCTAATCCTAAGTCACCTAGGTCTACTTAAGGAAGACAAACCCTAAATGTTCTAGCATAGAGAAGAGTAGAGAGGGAGAGTTTGCATTTGTAAGTTAGAAAAAATTCATGGTGACCAAGGTATTATGATTTAAATATCATTTTTAGAATTAGTTAAAGAAAAACATAGGAAAGGAAATAATGGACAATAGAGAGACATCTGATAAAAAAGGATCAAGTACACATCAATATAGAGGTGATCTGACATAAAGCAATAGAGTGCTAATTATAGGATCATTGCTAAGACATTATAATAGGTGAATCAAATAAATCTATTAACTAAATAGTCCTAACAAGTTGTATTGAAATCCTCTAACAAGGTGTTTACTTAATTGTGAGTTAAAGTCCTTTAATCAGGCACACTTCTAATAAGGTGTTGAAATCCTTTAGTAGGGTAAGACCTAATGGTCTTTGTAAGATATTAATAGGGTAGACCTTTCATAGCATAGATCATGTTTAATGATATAAAAATGTAACCTTCATTAGATACACTTTATTACTGCAGTAGTGAAGATTTTGGGTGTCTTCCCAACCCCAGTTTTACCTTCTCATTGGAGGGTTTCTAGGTAATCATATCTTGTGTCATACATGTGTGAATGATTACTTGTTTACATACTTTAGATGTATATATTTTATTTAATATTTTAGTTTACTTGTTGAATTGTGAGTTGGATGTATGGTGAATGTTTTTATGGGTATAAGTTTGAAACATTGATTCATCCCCCCACTCTTAGAGTTTACCTTTCCTATTGTAATTCCAACATAGAAACCCTATTTTTTCATGTGAAAGACCTACAAAGACCCTAGAGAGCTTAAGGCTTGAGAGCAAGATTGGTTTTCACATTAGAGACCTTGGTCTTTTTCTTGTTTTTACCCACATTTCAAGATTCCAAAAGGGCTTTCTTATGTACCTTTTAAACTTTAATTTCTTTAATTATGAAAAATGATGCAGGGTTATGAGGGGAACTTTAATTCCTAGAAAGAAACCTAACCATAATGGGATACATGTACGGAATTACTAAAGATATGCAAACTAATTAAATAGATAATTATATTAATTTTGTTTTAGATTATGGTAAAAGTAGGTTTTAAAGGGACGCTAAAACCCTTTAACAACTAGAGAAAAGATATAGCAATAAAACCACCAGGAAAGAAGTCCTGAAACCAACAACAAAATCAGGTTTTACAGGGACCTAAAACCACAAACATAGTCCAAAAAAAGAGAACCTAGGTTTTACAGGGACCTGGAACCACTAAAATAGTTTAGACCAAAAAACCAGTTAACAAGACCAAAAACCAATACCAAGTACCACATCCAAAAAATAGGACCAAAATAGGACAAAACCAAAGAACAAAAACCCAACGTAACTATTGCAACTCCATAATCATCTTGATAGCCTCTTTACCAATCATAGTCATATCCTAGATGGAATCAGCAGCTGAAGCGACAACATTTATCAGGGCTTTCTTCCTCGAGCTCTGCCTTGTTCTTTTGCTTGGACCCTTAGGAGATATAATTTATTCATTGACTCTTTTGCCAAGGCTTGCAGCAGCAACACAAATACTAGATGTGACCTATTCCATCCTTGTTCCACTTTCCTTGATAAGCATTCTAAGATTTTTCTCATAGTTTTTGAGTTTATTAGGAATATCTCCCATTTACTCTTCCAAATGGCTGATTTTGGCATGGTTGGTATCTTGGATGTGTTGCAGAGTTTCCACTTTCTTGTTCAACCCCATCAATTCATTATAAATCCAATAATCAACATGGAGAATGGAGTCAGCTTTGAGCTTGGAAGAATGCAAGAAGAAGAGCTTGGTTTCCCTCTGTAGAGAATCAGTGGTACCATTTGCAAACTCATGAGGAGGGGAGCCAACCGTATCTACATGTTCCTCCCTATCCCTCTATTCCTCCTCCCTAGTCTCAATAGGAATCTCATTCTAAACAAGGTCCTCCTTGTCATGACCTCCAATCTCTATAGTAGGTAAGGTAGGTTTAACCATTTGATCCTCCTCTCTCACCTCAACAGGATTCACAATAAGAATATCTTTGTCTTTAACCCCTCCACCAGAAATAGTCTAAATGTCCTCCTTCTCTGGGTTGGTCTATTTTGAATTTCCTTCACTTATGTCTTTCTCATTCCCTTTCTCAATTTTTTATTTTGGTCTCCAGATATCCTTCCAAATTTGAGCTAAAATCCCTAACATTCGCACCATCCTCTTCCTCACAGATATCATTCTTTGAGCTAACAATATTCTCAAACTCAGAAACCTCTTCCACAACTTGTTTCTGAGTATTAGAGGGTTTACGTTTGGGGTCCTTTTCTTTTCCTTTTACACTGCTCTCCTTCTTAATGTTTTTTGAGTGAGAACCCTTATGTTTTTTAGAAGGGGTAGAGGATATAGATTTATTTTTACAATAACCCTCTATGAGAAGAATTAGGCCTTCATGCAAAATAGGATGAGACTCCTTCTTCCTATGAGCATGCAAACTTTGAAGCAAAGAAAACCATAGATAGAAAGGGAAAGAAAGTCTATCCTTATGCCTAAAATGATTGAGAAAAACAAAATGAAATTTATAAACCCTTTTATTTCTATTGTCAAGGATGAAATACTCATGAATATAACATAGCACATCCCACCAAATTTCTTTTATCTGCTCCATATCAAAGAAATCTCCATTCTTTTCTAGTTGTTTCTCCTCAGCATCCAACTTCAAAAAAATTTTGTAGGCAACATTGGAGATACTAGTCTATTTGGTGAACATAATGCCATCTGTGGGGAGCCCCATGATCTCAGCAATAAAGTCCTCTGTTAAATTCATAGTGACTCTATGAAGAAGGACCTTGTCAGTGGACTAGTTATTAAAAAGGCATTCATGATATGGGGTTTAAAACCATGCAATCTCTCTAGGTAATTGGTCACCTTCCCTTTCTATAAGATGTTCCAAACTTCCTTTCGAGCCTTCCATTCATCACACTTTTTAGGTTCTTGCTTCTGTGGTTCACCCACCATATTTAGAAAATAAATAGAGCCAAGAACTAGAAACAAACAAACACAGAGAGCCAAGTTAAAATAAAACCAAATTTTCGTCACTTGAAAAGGAGCTCACTTATTTAATGATACATGCAAAGGCCACATTACATTCATATGAGTGTACTTCCTCAGGGAGGGTGATCTGACAACCATAAGGTCACTCCATGAAATCATTAACTTTCTAATCCAGGAAAATCTTTCCCACTTTGGAGTGAATGACATCATAATTAATGATAGCTTTTAAATCAACGTGCTTGTTTAACTCATCAAGCCATGTCACCTTATATCCTGACTATACCACATGATTGGATATCTAGTCAGTAGCCCCATTGGCCTCTCGATAAGTATGGGAAACAAATTTTTTTTCAAATTTATGTATTAGGGATTTAATCTCCATGACTATTGCTTCTATCTTCCATGAAATTGAATTTTTGTTATTCAAAATGTTAACAATATTCAAAGAGTCACCTTCCAACTGTAGATTATGGTATCCCAGATCAACTGCAATCTTTATAGTGTATAGGCCAGTAGTAGCTTCAACAATATGACTGCTAGAGTGACCTATAGGAACTGTGATCGCATCTAACACATTTCCCACATGATCTCCCAAAACTCCTCCACATCCCATTCTTCCCAAATTTCCCTTAGCAGCTCCATCAAAGTTCCCTTTAATCCAACAATTGGGAGGAGTGTTCCATCTTATGCTCAGTCTTGGATTATCAATTTTTAAATTAGGATCTTTAGATTGCCAAGGAGTATCAAATTGAAATTTTGGACCCATTTTCCTTTGAGAAATAAAATTCTCCTTGAAGGCTTTAATGATATTCTGTCCAAGCACCCATCCTAGTAATTCTTTATTTCTGAATCTTCTATTATTTCTCTCTTTCCAAATGCCCCACCAAAGATGAGGAAGAGTTAATTTCTAGAGAAATTGAACATTAGGATCCTTCAAAGGACAGTTCCAACTTTTGAAATAAAGTTCAACATTGTTTTGGTGAACCCAGGTCAAGCTCTAGTAGTTAAGAATCTCAGCCCAAACTTGTTGAGTATAAGCACAATTCATAAAAAAATGATCTCTATCTTCAAAACCATTTTTACATAAAGAACACCTATTAACCACATTAAAGCCTCTTTTTTGTAGATTGTCCAATGCTAGAATTTTATTTTGAAGCATTAACCTATAGAAGATATTAATTTTTGGTATGAGAATCTTAATCCAAGCATAAGACCACAAAGGATGATCACCCTTTTCCCTAGAAGCAAAGATAGCAGAAACTTTAAACAGGCCACTTGGATCAACATTCCATATTATCTTATCTTTAAGAGATAGATAAAGAGAGACAACATTTAGAGACAGTTGAATTATATTAATTTTGTTGGAAACTATAATTGGAACAATTGTTATGTTGTCATTGATGTCAAACCTACTGATAAGACATTGTTTAACCTACTAGAGATACATTTACTTAAAGTGTAGAGTACCATATCTATTGATTGATGAAGATGGTTTGAAAAGAAGAGATGGCAAGGTGAGCTAGTGATGTTGTTGAGAAGAATGAAGTGTTAGAAATGTTTAGAATAACCAGAGGGGTGTGAATTAGTTACTCAAGGGCTATATGTACCACATGAACATTTAAACAATAAACACATCATTGTTCTTCTTATCCTACATATCCTACTATTGTTCAATCTCCACTATAAAACTATCATAAATTTTAATTTGCATTACATAATGAAAAAAATTCATAAAACATTCATCACAGTTTGACACTAGGATTTTATGTGGAAACCCAATTTTGGAAAAACCACTAGTAAGATGTTACTCTTTCTCACTCTTTCAAAGTGAGCTCTATTAGGAGCTAACATTGTTATAGGTTTACAATAAACACTGTTAAATGTGACCTATTTGGAGGATTTAATCACCTTGTTAGAAGTGGCCTTGTAAGAGGGATTTAATCATTCCATTTAGAATGTCACCTTGTTAAAGGATTTACATAGACTATTAGGTCAACCTCTATTAAAAGGATTTCAAATACAAGCTATTTACAATGATAAGAAAGAAGACAATAGGTTTTGTATGTGTGATTACAAATCACTTTGCTGGTTTAGATCTCTCTTCAGTCCTTATGTTGGTTCATTGATAAGCCTTCCATTTTCAACTCTAATCTTGATCTTCTTGGAAACTCTTCAAGTAATCAGTCTACACTTCTCATCAACACTTAAGCCTTCTACTCAAATACACTTATCGACAAAAAAATTTCATATGCAAGCTTCTCTTCTCTAACTTTACATTCATACTCACTTGTGTGCCTTTGATAAACCTTTCTTTGCATACATCTATAATCTCCTTGATCCTCTCACTATGTTTGGCTCTATTCCTCTTAAACTTCTCTAGAATCCTTCTATTGGGTCTTTACCTAAAAAATCATCACCTTGAATTAAATAATCCAACTTGTCATTTTGATCTTCAACACATTTCAAATCTCCCAAGAAATCAAATGAGTTGCCTTGATCTTATGATTCCTTTGAATTTGATCTTTTACTGTCAATTGACAATCTTTAACTTCTAACACTCAGTCATCATTAAAATACTCAGTCACTATCAAAGTTTTCTGGCTCAACATCACTAATTGTGGCTTGCTTAACACTGGCATTACTTGACACACCTTAATATTTAACTCTTTTTCTTGACTTAGCTTAGCTCTCTTGATGTTAAAAATTACTTTTCTTTATCAAAGTCTATCTAATTACATGTCCATTGTAACTTCCTTTTCATAACTTCAACCTTTCCTCTAGGTGTTATAGTTTTGAGTAACTCTCAAATCCTCTTTATCAATCAAATACATATGACATTTAGATTAGTTATCAATATGTCTCAACAATAGATTTGACATCAATGACAAAACAAAAACTGTTCCAATTGTAAGTTTCCAAAAATATCCCTCTTTAGCATTTATGGAAACATCTCAAATATTTGGAATCATAAATTAGTTACCATACAATCCAAAAAGAATCATTTTCATGAGTGAGCACTATCCTTACCATCCATTCAAACTATCAAACTCTCTCTATCAGTTTCCTCTCTTTCATGATTCTCTCCTTTTGAGGTTAATCTTTCTTTTCTTAGTAATCTTGTGACTTCCTAGTAGCTCTCTCTCTCTCTCTCTCTCTCTCTCTCTCTCTCTCTCTCTCTCTCTCTCTCTCTCTCTCTCTCTCTCTCCCTCCCCTATATAGATAATATGTTTGAGTAATCTCTCTCTCTCTCTCTCTCTCTCTCTCTCTCTCTCTCTCTCTCTCTCTCTCTCTCTCTCTCTCTCTCCTATAGCTAACATTTTTGAGTAATTTCTCCCTCTTTGACAAAAATTCAAAAGACATATAGCTATCTCATCTTCAAATTCTTCATACATCTGAATTATGTAAATTTTACATGTCTGGCTGATACCTGTCATCTATGAATGGCTTATCTTTTATGTTGTACTAAAGTATTCCACCTTAGGCATGTTCCTAAGTAGAACTATGTTGTACCACTATGTAGAATGTTCTATTTAGCATATGTGATGTAATGCACCTTAGCTTCTTAAGTAGCTTTGGTTAGGGGAATTATCCCTATTTTACCTCTAAGATATTCATGAGCATATTTGCATCATGGTTTTGTGAATATGTTAGCAATTTGTTCATTTGTATTCACATATTCTATCTTCACTTCTTTTTCTTGAACTAATTCTCTCAAGTAGTGATACTTGATAGAAATGTGCTTGGTCTTAGTTTGAATAACTGGTTTCTTTAAAATTTTAATGACACTTGTGTTATCACAATAGATAGCCACTGGATGTGTAATTTATTATTTCATACCTTTAGTAACTGCTTGATCTACATTATGTTTGAATAGTTCATTGAAGCTGCCACATACTCTCGATTTCAGATGTTGATTGGGAAATACAATTTTTCTTTTTTTGCTTGTCCATGAAACCAATCTCTTTCCTATAAAGAATGCACATCCACTAGTGTTTTTTTTGACATTAATATTTCATGCCCAGTCTGAGTTAGTGAAAACTTTCAATTCAAATCTATCACTTCTCTTGTAGTATAATCCATAATCTTTTGTACCTTTCAGATATCTCATTATCCTCTTTATAGCCATAATGTGATTCTCTTTAGGATTTGCTAAAAATCTTGCAACAATCCCAACTACTAATGCAATAACTTGTCTATTGTGAACAACATATTGTAACTTTCCTATCATGGATCTATATAGGGTCTAGTTTACATTAGTAGAATCATCAGTCTTAGATAGCTTATGTCCTCTAGACATGGTGTACTCACTGGTCTCGAATCTTCCATTCCAAAAGTTTTTAGTATTTCCTTGATGTATTTGGTTTGTGAAATAAAAATACCAAACTTTATTTAGCACACTTTTAAACCAACAAAGATTTGAACTCACCAAACATAGACATTTCAAATTCCTTTTTCATTTCATCAGAAAATGATTTACATAACACTTCTCTTTCTCCAAATATGATATCATCAAAAAATATCTCAGATAACAGTACTTCATTGTTCTTTCCATTTTTCAAATATAGATTGTTGTTATTATTTGTCCTTTCAAAACCATTTTTCATTAAATAGTTATGTAACCTCTCATACCATGCTCTTGGTGCTTGTTTCAATTCATATAGGCCTTTGTTCAGTTTACATACCATGTTCTTCTTGTATAGATCTACAAATCCTTTAGGTTATTGAATGTATACTTCTTCCACCAGTATACCATTTAAAAATGCATATTTGGCATCCATTTGATATACCTTGAAATTCTTGTAGGATGAGTATGCAAGAAGAGTTTTGACTCCTTTAAGTACGACCATAGGAGAAAAATTTTCTCCATAATCAACTCTTTTTTTTGTGCATAACCCTTGCATACCAGTCTTTCTTTATTTCTTATTACTTTACCATTCCCATTGAGCTTATTCCTAAAAATCCACTTTGTCCCAATTGCATTTTTTTCTTTAGCTTATGGAACTAGTGTCCATGTATTGTTATTTTTTATCTGGCAATTTTTTAAATTAATTTCTTCTATCCAATCTTCATTGTTCAAAGAATATTTTATTGGCTTGGGCTGAAACTCACATAATAATCATTTTTCACGTTTGAGTTTTCTTCTTTTCATAACACTTGATTCAAAATGTCAACTGATTTGGTTAGGTTTTTGGTATCTTCTCATAGATTTTTCTAATAAAAGTAGCTTTCTTCTAGGTCTTTAGGTTCATCTAGAAAAAAATCTCAAGTTCATTTCCTCTTTCTTGTTCTAGTTGTTGTTCAAATTCTAAATGCTCAACATTCACTTTTTATGGTCAACATTGCCTATTTGTGACTCGACATCCAAAGTTTTTTGCTCAATACCCATTCTTTGTTGTTTGACATTCTGTATTTCTACTCCATCAATTTCTGTTTGATGGCAACTTGGAGCTTGACTTGTCTATTCAATTTGAGTGCAAGGAACATCATCATCCACATAGATGAATGTACTATAGTCTTCTAGTTCTTCATTACATGAAGCACCATATTTTTATGCAAACTTATCAATTCTCACATTTTCACTTTCTTCAACTTTGTTAGTGTTAGTATTTAAACACTTATAAACTTTTCTTTTTGTGGAATAACCTAGGAATATGCCTTCATCAATCTTTGCATAAATTTTTCCATTCCTATTATCTTTTAGTATATAGCATCTACTTCCAAATATTTTTAAATACTTAAAATTAGGAGCATAACCATACCATAGTTCAAAAGGCATAACATTTGCACCTTTATTGACTTGAACTCTATTTAGGGTATAAACAACAACACTAACCTCTTCTCTCCAATATTTATGTGATATGCCTTTTTCCATTAGTAGTGTTCTTGCACAATCCATGGTTGATATATTCCTTCTTTTAACTATCCCATTATGAGGAGGGGTCCTTAGCGCTAACATCCATCTTTTGATTCTTTTTTCATTATAGAATTTATTAAACTCATGTGAAATGAATTCACTACCTCTGTTAGATCACCAACACTTATGACTCTTCCCTATTTCTTTTTAAACTCTAGCTAAATACCACTTGAATAACTAAAAAACATCTGATTTAACTTTAAGAAACACTACAATCATCAGTATAGAGTAGTCATCCATAAATAGAATAAAATATTAATGCCCAAAGTACCTTTTAACACCAATGGTCCACATAGCTTAGTATGAACCAATTCCAAAATATCATTGACAATATATGGTTTACTATTAAAACTAGACTTGATCATCTTTCCTAATTGACATTGTTTACACATAGCAATCTTTGGCCTCTTTAGTTTAGACAATCTTCTTACTTTCTTCATCTTACCATTCACCAAATTGTGAAAATTCACATGACATAATATTTTTTGCCATAACCAAACATCTTGTTTTTGTGCGAACATACATATCTCTTTTGGTAGGTCTAGATAGAATAAGTTACCTTTTGTCTGATCACTAGTTCCAATTAGCTTAGCATCACCATCATGTATCTTGGCCTTCTTGTTGTGAAATTCAACTCTGCAACTAGATTTATTTAGTTATAAAGCACTCAACAAATTGTATTTAAGTCCTTCAACCCAATAGACATTTTCACTTTTTATTTTTTTAGTGAATTGAATGGTGCCTTTACCTTTTATGAAACATAGGATATCATTACCAAATTTAACACATTGACCATTGTATACAACACTATCTTGATATTTATCTTCATCACCAAACATATGATTGGAACATTTATCCATCTATCAATTTTCTTCACATAAGAAATTAATGTATTTTTCTCATCTTCATCAGATTCTTCTTTCATAGCGACATGGACAACTTCATCATCATTACTCAAAGAATCATTATCAATCTTTTTTTTCAGAAATATAACAAGATTTTTTTGAAAATCTAATTGAAAAGCTCATTGTTGAAGATCAAAGAAGGAAGTTTGTTATTAAAAGAATGTTTTAAATCATTTTTTTGTCATTGATATCAAACCTGCTATTTGTAGAATTGACATTTGCTTATACTTGATCCAAGTATTATCACTTAGTTGATTGATGGAGAGGATTTGATCAATAAGATGTAATGAGAGTACTTAAGGGAAATGTTGAGTTATGATGTTGTAATGAAGTGCAAGGATTAGTTAAGAAAATGATTAAATAATGTATTGATAACATACTCAAAGATACAGAGGTTGGTCAAACTTAGAAACATTGGAGGAATAAGTTGTAACAAGGTTGACTACAAAAGTAAACTAAGTTCATTAGTGGGTGCCAAGCAAGCTAGTTGAAGTTGAGAAAATTCTTAGTTGGAGCCAAGCAACAGGAAGTTCTAGTGTGTGCTAAGTGATTTGTAGGTACCGAGTGAAGTTCAGGTGCCGAGCATCATAAAATCTTAGTTGGTGCCAAGTGGATTTCAAGTGCCGAGCATCAGAAAAAACATAGTTGATGCCGAGTAACATAGTATGTGCCAAGCACCAGTATTTCAATAGTGCCAAGCTGCTAGATTATTTTAAAGGACAAAGATTCGCCAAATCTTAGCTAACATAGTTGTTACCTTTAATTTTGTGAACCAAATGAAGGATAACGATGATGAGCTGGTGGCACATAATTCTATGTAAACAATTTTTCGGTGAATTCAAAGGGATTATTCAAGAAGTTTCTAGAGGAAACAAAATATGGGTTAGATACAATGAATTCTACCTAATCCATACAAATTGAAATTAAAGAATGGAATAATCAAGTGGGAAATAAACTCCAAAAATTCTATTTAAGGAGCCATAGACCAAGAAGAAAATGTTGCTGATGCTGCTACTGCTAAAGAGCCAAATTGTGAAGTGGTTAGAAAGGTGTCAAGAAGAAGAGATCTAGGTCAAGGAAGAGCACAAAGGCTCTTCTTCTACAAGTGGTCAAGGAAAGATGTTTGCACTAGTACATTGATCATGGAGACTTAAGGAGACTAAGCTCTAAAGAAGGGCAAGCTATTAGAGTTGTAAAGATTAAAGGCTAGGCAATGGTATGAGCTGAGAAGTGATTTGAGATCTGCAAGTTAAGTTGTATGCTATAATCATGTCAAAATCCCTAATTGTTACTCTCTAGCAAATGTATCAGTTAGGATAGAAGGAAAATCCTATGGAATTAGGTTGGCCTAATAGCCATTTGTAAATCCTTTAACAGGATGGTTAAATCCTTTAACAAGGTCACATTTAATAGTGTGTTTTAAGCCTTTAATAGGGTAGGTCTTTCACAGGGCATCACTTTAGAAGAGTGAGAATTGAGTAGCATGTTACTAGTGGTTTTTCCCAAATTGGGTTTCCACGTAAATCACTATGTTATGTGTTTATTTCTTATGTGTTATGCTTGCTTGCTGATTTACATTAACTTGCTGATTAGGAAAGTTAATGCTTGGATAAATGAATGGTTGAATGGGCTCACTACACTTAGTGAGAAAGTTTGAATAGGACATTTGGACCTTGAATAATTGATTAACCCCACCTCCCCCCAGTTATTCTTAAGCATTTCTAACAATTGGTATTAGAGCCATCTGCTGATCTAGTTTGAAGGTACTAGAAGTAGGAAGATCAAGATGTCCAAGAGAGAAGTTCCCAAGCTCAACAAAGACAATTTTGCTGCATGGCAGAGTTTGATGAAATTGCACCTTGGATCAATAGGTAACTATGAACAAACCTTAATTGAAATAGAACATGTAAATCCAATAGGACCTCTTACTATAGACGATTTGAGCAAAAGAAAGGAGCACAATCAAGCAATGTTGGAGTTTTCCTCTGCACTCAACTATGCATAATATAATGATATCAAAGATTGTGATATTGCATTCAAGATGTGGAAAGCCCTAATAGATATATATGGAGGAGATTAGAACCTATAGAGAGCAAAGAGAGAAATCCTCAGAGGGAAGTTTGATGACGTGAAAATGGAAGAAGGTGGAAATGCTGCTCAATATCCTACTAGAATAAAAGAAAAGGCAAGTGCAATAAGAAGTCTAGGCAGTCAATTGGAAGAAGAAATTTTCATCAGAAAATACTTAAGAACTCTGCTCCATATCTATGCCATTAGAGTTTTAGCCATCTAAGAGCTAAGGTCTGTACAAGGAAACACACTAACTTTTGAAGGTATAGTGGGAAGACTTATTGCATTTGAATTATCCAATTTTGATAACTACAAACCTGAGAACCTTGAATGTTCTTTCAACGACAAGATGACAATAAAAGATACCAAGGAGGAGACATCAAACAAGAAGAGAAGGAAAGGAAAACATGCATCTAGTGATAGCAACGGAAATGAGGAAGATGTAGAACAATTAGAAGCACTATTGGCTAGGAGATTCCATAGAGGAAAAAGTAAATTCAAAGATAAGCTCCCTATCATATGTTTCAATTGCAATGAAGTAGGTCATATTGCTACAAGATGTACACAGAAGAAGAACTACAAAGAAGGAAACAAGTACAAGAACAAAAGAGAAGATGATAGCAAATACTACAAGGAAAAAGGCAAAAGATGCTACATTGTTGAAGAAGACTTTGATGAGAATGATGATGAAGTAGTCTATGTGGCCATGAAGGATGAATCAAATAAGGATGAAGATGAAGCAACAACATTGGTTACCTGTGTGACCAAGAATAAAATATGGATCATAGAAAATGGTTGCTCACATCACATGACATGAGATAAAAATAAGTTCATTACCTTTACTTAATATGATGGAAATAGTGTTAGATTTGGTAATGATGCTCCATGTCAAATCAAAGGAAAAGGTTCTATTAAACTCATAGAGAAAATTTAATGTGATAATGCATACTATGTTGAAGGATTGAACTACAACTTGTTGAGTGTGTCACAGGAAATGTAGGTTGTAAAGTAGAATTTGGAAATAAAACTGCCAAGATCTATGACACTAATGGAAATCTGATAGGAAAAAGGTCAACAAACTAGGAGTAATCTATTTTACCTAGATATGGAAGATGCAACTTGTCTTGTTGTTAGACTTGATGATTTGTGGTTATGGCATAAAAGGTTGTGTCATGTCAACTTTCATAATCTGATTAGCATCAGCAAAGAGAAGAAGGTTAGAGGGTTGCCTAAACTAAAGAAACCTGAAAATACAATGTATAAACAATGTCAACTAGGGAAGATGACTAAGTGTACTTTCAAAAGTAAAAAATACACTTTCAAGGAAGTCTTAGATTTAGTCGATATAGACTTATGTGGTCCAACAGAAGTACAAAGCTACCTAGGAGACAAATACATAATGCTATTTGTAGATGAATATTCAAGTATGATGACTATTATGTTCTTGAAAAAAAAATCTAATCCATTTCAAATGTTTAAGTGGTATTTGGCTAGAGTTGAGAAGGAAATAGGAAAGAGTCTAAAATGCTAAAGGTCAGACAAAGGATTTGAGTTTAGATAAAAAGAATTTGAAATATTTTGCAATGAAAAAGGTATCAAAAGGAAAATATCAACACCAATGACTCCATCATAGAATGGTATCACTGAAAGAAGGAATAGGTTAGTGATTGACTATGCAAGAATATTGATGACGAAGAAAAATGTTGCACTGAAGTACTAGAGAGAAGCTATAAGTACTATTGTTTACACCCTGAATAGAGTCCAAGTTAAGAAAAGTACAAATGCAACACCTTTTGAATTGTGGTATGGTCACTCACTTGATGTAAAACATTTCAAAGTGTTTGGTTGTAAATGCTATATTCTTAAAGATACTAGAAATGGAAAGTTTGATGTAAAAAGTGATGAAGGTATATTCTTTGGATACTCCACTAGAAGTAAGGCATATAAGTGTTTGAACACAAACACTAACAAGATTGTGGAGAGTGCAAATGTAAATTTTGATGAGCGTGTAGAAATTCAGGTTGATGGAACTAAGCAATTAGAGGATTATAGATCCTTTTTATACTTCTATGAAGGAATGACTATTGAAGACAATGCTACAAATCAAGTTGGGAATCAATAATAATTTTTAGTATCACCCGAGTCACAACCAGTGAATGTTGAGCTGCATTTAGAAGTTGAGCTATAGAATGTAGGAAATGCACATCTTGATTCTGAAAATAGTATACATGAAAGAAATGATGAAGTATCAAATGGAGAAGATCAAAATGACTCTAAAGCTGATGGATCAAACATGGAGAGGAGGACAGAACCAAGGTTAGCCAAATATGTAAGAAGACATCACCTTGCTAATCAAATCATTGGTGACAAGGATGACATACCAATGACAAGGAATAGACTAAGGAATGAATCATGTTTGCTAAGCAAGTTTGAGCCCAAAATAGTGAAAGATGCACTACAAGATGATGACTAGTATAAAGCTATGGAAGAGGAGATAGATCAGATTGAGAAAAACAAAACTTGGACCTTAGTTCCTAAACCAATTGACAAGAATTTAATTGGTATCAAATGGGTGTTTAGAAAAAAACTTGATGAGAATGGTGAGATAACAAGAAACAAAGCTAAATTAGTTTACAAAGGCTATGCACAAGAAGAAGGATTGGATTATGGGGAAAAATTTTCCCCTATTGTAAGAATGGAAAGAGTAAGAACACTGCTTGCATATGCTACTTACAAAGGTTTCAAAGTCTATCAAATGGATGTCAAGTCTACTTTTCTAAATGGTATATTGGAAGAGAAATTCTACATTGAACAACCAGAGGGATTTGTTGATGACAAGAACAAGGATATGGTCATCAAACTGCACAAAGCACTTTATGGGTTGAAGCAAGCACCAAGAGCATGGTATGAGAGACTACACAAATATCTTGTGAAAATAGGATTTGAGAGAATAGATGACAAAAAAAATTTGTATATCAAGGCTGAAAAAGGTAAAGACATTTTGATATCTGAAATCTTTGTTGATGATATAATATTTGGAGGAAAAGATGTTCTATGCAAAGATTTTGTTGATCAAATGAAGCATGAATTTGAGATGTCAATGTTTAGAGAAATTAGTTTCTTTGTTGGATTGCAAGTACATCAATTGAAGCATGGCATATTTGTGACCCAATCAAAATACATCAAGGCGATACTCAAGACATTTGGGTTAGAAGATTCAAAACCAGTTAGCACACCAATAGCAATAGGACATAAGTTATCTAAGTATGATGAATCAGTTGAAGTAAATTAGACATTGTATAGATCAATGATTGGAAACTTGTAGTATGTTGTACATAGTAGACCAGAGATTACATTAGCTATTGGAATAGTGGCAATATTTTATGCAAATCCAAGCAAAAATCATTTAATGGTAGTAAAGATAATACCAAGGTACCTAAAAGGAACCGATGACTATGGTTTGTATTACAAAAGAAGTGAAAAGTTTGAGTTGAAAGCCTATACTATTGCAAATTGGGGAGGTGACATTGATGACAGAAAAACCACCAATGAAGAAGTAGTTTTCTTGCGAAAAAGATTGATTACATGGACTAGCAAAAAGCAAAGTTGTACCTTACAGTCCACTGTTGAAGCTGAATATGTTGCAGTTGCTATAAATTGCACCAATATTATATGGATCAAAAAGTTTCTACAAGGTATGAAGGAAGAGGTAAATGAGCCTATGATACTTTATTGTGATAATAAAAGTGCTATCAGCATATCAAAGAACCCTATAATGCATGCTCAAACCAAGCACATTGCAATCAAGTATCACTATGTAAGAGAGTTGGTGGAAGACAAATAAGTGAACATAGAATATGTTAGTTCAAAGGAACAAATTGCTAACATCTTAAAAAAATCACTACCTAAAGATGCTTTTGAGTATCTTAGAGGTAAGTTAGGGGTAATTCCCATAGCCAAGGCTACTTGAAGCAAAAGCAAGACTGCACTACATCAAATGAGCTAGTTGTTGCAGATTTTACACATCAATGTAGAGGATGTTTACTTTAGGATTCATGTCTAAAGTAATTGAAGTGTTGAAGTTTCAAATTAATCACAAGCAATGTGATAGAGGGAGAAATTGAATGAACTTGCAAATGATACACTTGCATGATAAGATGCTAATATGTCTTTGGGATTGTTGTCAAAGAGGAAGAAGTAGTGAGAAATTGATCAACAATATTTGATCAAAAGTATGAGGGAGAAATGTCAAGAAAATGTAGAATCTGATCAAATGAAGATAAAGGGAGAAGTAGATAGAAATTATCAAAATTTGATAGGAGTAGATGAAAAAGTTGATCAGAAGAATAGAAGATGAGCAACACAAAGGGAGAGAAACAAGGAACAAGGATACAATAGCTAAGAGGGAGAAGCAGAAAAAAAGCAATTAGGATAGTAGAGGGAGATGTGAAAATTGATGGTGATGGCAACACAATTTCCTTTTGGCATTTGAATTACTATTCTAGCCTATTTAGCTTATGGTTGAATAGTTTAGTCAGATGGTTGATCATTTTGGTTTGCCATCTATACCAAAGAGGGAGATTGTTGGAAATATGATTGAAAAGCTCATTGTTGAAGATCAAAGAAGGAATTTTTTTGTTAAAAGAATGTTTTCAATCATTTTCTTGTCATTGATGTCAAACCTTCTATTTGTAGGAATGATATTTTCTTATAAGATCCAAGTACTATCACTTAGCTGATTGATGAAGAGGATTTGATCAACTAGATGTAACAAGAGCACCTAATGGAAAGGTTGAGTTATGATGTTGTAATGAACTGCAAGGACCAGTTAAGACAATGGTTAAATGATGTATTGATAACATACACAAAGACACAAAGGCTGGTCACACATAGAAACATTGGAGGAATAAGTTGTAACAAGGTTGACTACAAAGGTTAAACTAAGTTCATTAGTGGGGGCCAAGCAATCTAGTTGAAGATGAGAAAATTCTTAGTTGGACTCAAGCAACAAGAAGTTTCAATGTGTAATAAGTGATCTTCAAGTGCTGAGTGAAGTTCAAGTGTCAAGCATTAGAAAATCTTAGTTGGTTCTGAGTGAAGTTTAGGTGCCAAGCATCAGGAAAAAAATAGTTGATGCCAAGTAAGATAGTATGTGTCAAGCACTAGTATTTCAATAGTGTCGAGCTGCTGCATTATTTTAAAGGACAAATATTTTCCAAATCTAAGCTAACATAGTTGTTACCTTGAATTTTGTGAACCAAATGAAGGATAAGGATGATGAGTTGGTGGCACAAAATTCTATGTAAATCATTTTTGGGAAAATTCAAAGGGATTATTCAAGAAGTTTCTAGAGGAAACAAAATATGGGTTAGATACAATGAATCCTACCTAATCCATATGAATTGAAATTAAAGAATGGAAGAATTAAGCAAGAAAGGAACTCTAAGACTTCTATTTAAGGATTCATAGACCAGGAAGCAAATGCTACTTATGCTATTGCTGCTAAAGAGCCAAATTGTGAAGTGGTTAGAAGGGTGTCAAGAAGAAGACATTTAGGTGAAGGAAGAGCACAAAGGCTCTACTTCTACATGTGGTCAAGGAAATATGTTTGCACTAGTACATTGAGCATGGAGACTCAAGGAGACTAAGCTTGAAAGGAGGGAAAGCTATCAAAGTTGCTAAGAAGTGATATGAGATCTACAAGTTAAGTTGTATACTATAATCAGGTCAAAATTCCTAATTGCTACTCACTAGCAATTGTATTAGTTACGATAGAAGGAAAATCCTACGGACTTAGGTTGACCTAATAGCCATTTGTAAATCCTTTAATAGGGTGGCATTCCAAGTGAATGTTCTAAAGTCATCTAACTAGGTCCACTTCTAATAGGGTGGTTAAATCCTCTAAAAAGGTCACATTTAACAGTGTGTTGTAAGCCTTTAACAGAGCAGGCCTTTCATATGGCGTCACTTTAGAAGAGTGAGAATTGAGTAGCATGTTATTGGTGGTTTTTCCCAAATTAGGTTTCCATGTAAATCACTGTGTTATGTGTTGATTTCTTGTATGTTATGCTTGAATGCTAATTTATAGTAACTTGCTGATTATAAAAGTTAATTCTTGGATGAATGAATGGTTGAGTGGGCTCACTACACTTAGTGAGAACATTTGAATAGGACATTTGGAGCTCGAATAACTAATTCACCCCCCCTCCCCCCCAATTATTCTAAAGCATTTCTAATAGATTTCTTACCTTTGTCATCCTTGCTTCTTCTATAGTCTTTGTCATCTCTTCTTCCTTTGTTCTTTCTTTCCTTCTTTTCATCCTTATCTTTTCTATCAAAAAATCTAAAAGCAATATGACCAAGTTTTTTGTATGAAAAACATATGATAGGTAATTTATCTTTGTATTTACCTCTATCTCTTCCAAACCGTTTTTCAATGAGGGACTTGAGTTCATCAATCTCATAAGCAAAACTATCACTTTCACTCTTCACATGTTTTCCTTTCTTCTTAGCAAGAATCAATTGTGACTTGAAAGAAGATTCATTGGTAGGAGGAGTGTAGTTATCAAAATTAGACATTTCAAAAGTAATAAGTCTACCAATTACACCTTCTAAGGTAAATTTTTTACCTAGTGTGCATCCAAGTTCTTGAATTGTAGACACTCTAATGGCATAGATAGGGAGTAGAGTCTTCAATACCTTTATTATCATTATTTCATCTTTAGTTGTTCTATTTTCTCCTTAAATAGCATTAAAAACCTCTTTGATTCTTGTGTAGTACTATACTATGTTTTCACCTTCCATCATTCTCATGTCATCAAATTTACCTCTCAAACTTTTTTCTTTGGCTCTTAGTACATTGTCATCACTTGCATATATGGTCCTCAATCTGTCCCACATCTTCTTTGCAGTATTAGAGTCTTTTAGGTCATCAAACTTGACATAGATTAGGGCTAAGACAATCTGCAATATTTCTTAATTGTGATCTACCTTATGTCTCACCTCTTTAGTAGTTAGAGGAGTGGTTATTACCTCTACATATTCATTGCTCAAGAAATTGAAAATAACATCACTAATATTAGATATGTGTAGCTTCATCAGGGTCTTCCATGTAGGAAACTTCTCCTTATTCAAATTGCATACATCTCTCTTGTTCATCATGATCTTTAGTGTTAAGTACCTTCAAAAATTTCTCTATAAGCACTAAGCTCTTATACTAATTGATACAAATGCTTAGAATAACTTGGGGGGGGGGGGGGGGGTGGTTAAATAAATACTGAAGGTCTATATGTACCACTTGAACACTTAAACATCAAACATATCATTGTTCTTCTTATCTCGCATATCTTATTGTTGCTTGGTCTCTACTATAAAACTATTATAAACTTTAACTTGAATTGCATAATTAAAAATATTATCATATGTAAAACAATAATAAGAAATTCATCATAGGTTGACACTAGGATTTTACATGGAAACTCAATTTGGAAAGACCACAAGCAACATCTCACTCCTTTTCACTATTTTGAAGTGAGCTTTACTAGGAGCCAACCCTATTAAAGGTTTACAATACACACTATTAAATGTGACCTAGTTAGAGGATTTAATCACCCTATTAGGAGTTGCCTTGTAAGAGGGCTTTGATCATTCCATTAAGAATGTCAACTTGTTAAAGGATTTACATAGACTATTAAGTCTTCCAATGACTTTTAGATCAACCTCTATTAAAAGAATTTCAAATAAAAACTATTTATAATGATAAGAAAGAAAAAAATAGGTTTATATGTTTTTTATTACAACTCACTTTTTTGGTTTAGATCTTTGTTAAGTCCTTATGATGGTTCACTGATAAGCTTTCCATTGTCATCTATGATCTTGATCTTCTTGGGCACTCTTCAAGCAATGAGTCTACTCTTCTTGTTAGAATCTGATAAGATTAATAACCCAAAAAACTAGTGCAAAGAGTAAATATCTAAACTATGAATGCAAATGATACAAAATCAAAATAGCATCATAGAGTTAGTCTCCAAGAGAGTAATGCAAATGCTGGAAGCAAGATAGAATTAAGAGGATGCAAAAACAAGAGATGCAAATACAAGCCAGGTAGCATGCTTATATAGGCTAGGAATAGGGAGGAGGTGGAAACACCAACCAATGAGGAGCAACCATTTATCAGACTAAAGATAGAAAAGTCTCTTCCCAATATAGCTAATGGATGCTCACATGTAGGAAGGTGACACCTCACAACCATTCACCTAATAAGAAATGCTTTATTAACCTGAGCGAGATTACTAAAAGTGTAGAAAAAACCTAGAAAAATAGGAAAAATAAAAAACTACACTAACACCCCCCATAAGCGAAGCCTAGGTGGATGCTAACCTAGCAAAGCTATGAGAGAAGGAAAATGGGTCTCGACAACAAGGCCTGATCAAGTACCCAGTACAAGAAAAAGAACTAGATGAAGGAAACTAAGCCTCCAATCTAGGAAATGTCCCAAAGAGAGGAACAAAAAAGAGCATGAAGCATCTC
Organism: Cupressus sempervirens; assembly: GCA_028749045.1. Lineage (NCBI taxonomy): Eukaryota > Viridiplantae > Streptophyta > Pinopsida > Cupressales > Cupressaceae > Cupressus > Cupressus sempervirens. The sequence goes on along the minus strand of CM053791.1, from coordinate 180,712,731 downwards.
TGAAGCATGAAGCTGCAAACACTGTTAGAAGAAACTGCTGGAACCCCCACTGAAATAGTGCATGACTAGGTAGAGAAGACAAATTCTGAAGAGCTAATCAATCGAAGAGGTGACCTCCAAAAGTAGGAATGAATGAGTGTCTATATAGTAGATGAACCATCTCACTAAAATGCATAGGTGCCTAGCCACTGCATCTGACTAGTACATAGGAACAAAAACTAAATACGTAGATCACTCAACCGAACCAAGGAAGCAAAAGAGCCAACAGGTGAAAACCCCCCATAATGTTGAACAGGGAGAGGGGTGACAGGAACACTGAAATGCAATGCCAAAAACATCTACAAGAAGAAGAATAAGGAACACTGACAATGTAATAGAAGTACAAGCATAGGATAAAGGGCGGTGTCACTGACACACTACATGGGCTAATGTCATGGAGGAAAAATTCACTTGACAAAGGTGGATGAGCACAAAATGGCAAAACATCATGACCCCCCATGGCACTTTATAACTGAGTGTGAGTACAAACAAACACAAGGTGTACAAGATCCCAGATATGCAAAAGAAGGAACTTTATCTCAGTGTGTTTATAGAAAAAGGAATGCAACAGAATAGAAGCATACAATGCTCAGAAGTCAGAAAGAAGAGCGAGCCAAAAGAACAGAAGAAGAGATTCCAAGACCTGTAGAATCCAAGTAATCTGCCAGAGTGCGAAAGTGCAAAACTCAAAGGAGAAAGAACCTAGAGTAAAACCTAGATAAAAGACCTCTGTAACTGAATAACTCACAAAATCAGCTTTCCAACGATATCTGGCGAGCCCGGAAAAGAGTCTGAATGAGCGAGATATGGCTCCCAGAAGGCAAAATAGAACATCTGGCTTTGACTGCCAAAATAGGCAACCAAATTGCAACAAAAATAAAAAACACCTATACCATCATCTCCGTCTCAAAACCAGCTTTCCGATGCATTTTTCAGATTGAAAAAATATGTCTGTATGCTCAAGTTATGGCAAAAACACCAATAGGGCCTCCTCATGAAGAGCATAGGCTAAACGTGAAACTTGGGCACAATAATCAAGGAAACAAATAGCACCACTGCGATCTACTCGAAAAATCATACACTTTCAAAAAATGAATATCCTCGATACGAGGTCGTATGAGAAAGTTATGATCTTCTGAAGTTTCCAAAATGAGAACTGTGCACAGTCACAGTTGAGAATCTGCAATTTTTGAAGAATTCATGCATGAAAATAAAAAAAACAACTCCACTAATGGATAGAGCACAAAAAAATAGCCAAGTTCATAACAAGAATCATCAAAATCAGAGTCCATATGAGCAAGAATGAGACATTTGAAAACTGCGTTCAAATCTGCGACTGCCAACAGAGAGGGGTATGGATGTAGCTTTGCATGCTCGATTCTGCAAAATATACAGCTTGCATGCAAAATCTAAAAGATACCCAGATGGTTTTTCGTTGTTGTGAACAAAACCCAGAAAGCATTTTTCTTGCTGATGTACAAAAGATGTTGTTATAGTGTAAATCAAATGCCTTTAACAGTAAAAAATGGCTCCAAAAATCAAAAAATGACCCCAACAACTAGAATATGACATGCAAATGCTGGATCAGCTTCCTAAGTCCATCAATGGCATGCTGGAACTTGCAAAACTGATTGAAAACTCCAAATATGCAAGTTGGTTGTCAGATTTGAAATTGAAACCCCAGAGAAAAACCATTTTTGTCAAAACTTTTCTAATTCTTAGGATCATCCAAAGATGCAAGAGAAGAGCATACTTCATTTTTCAAAAAACTACAATAAAGTTTATTTGCCCCCCCCGAATCTCTCAAATAAAGAAACTAAAATCTACTCTTGCAAATAGAAAATCTCTGATACCATGTTAGAATCTGATAAGATTAATAACCCAAAAAACTAGTGCAAAGAGTAAATATCTAAACTATGAATGCAAATGATACAAAATCAAAATAGCATCATAGAGTTAGTCTCCAAGAGAGTAATGCAAATGCTAGAAGCAAGATAGCATTAAGAGGACGAAAAAACAAGAGATGCAAATACAAGCCAGGTAGCATGCTTATATAGGCTAGGAATAGGGAGGAGGTGGAAACACCAACCAATGAGGAGCAACCATTTATCGGACTAAAGATAGAAAAGTATCTTCCCAATATAGCTAATGGATGCTCACATGTAGGAAGGTGACACCTCACAACCATTCACTTAATAAGAGATGCTTTATTAACCTAAGCGAGATTACTAAAAGTGTAGGAAAAACCTAGCAAAATAGAAAAAATAAAAAACTACACTAACACTTCTCATCAATTCTTAAGCCTTCTTCTCAAATACATGTATTAGTAACAACATCACATCTGTAATCTTCTCTTCTCTAGCTTTGCATTCATAGTCACTTGTGTGTGTTTGATCAACCTTCACTAATACATTTAACTCATTTTTTGACAAAAATTGGTTGAATTTTTTATTCATGTTGGTCAATTTTTTGACCAAATTCTTTGTCTCTATTTTTGTCATAAAAAAATTGACCAAGTCTTGTAGGTGTCAGAATTGTGACAATATAGTTGGTCAAAAATGGCCTCCCTTATTAATAAGACTATTGGTCAAAATTTTGACCAAGTTTGGTTGAAATGTCAAACAAAGCATCAACTAGGATGCCAAACCCACAAAAAAACCTAGTCGATGATTTGGTCAAAGTTTCCACCAAAGATTGGTCAAAAGTTTGACCAATATTGGCCCTTTATTAACTAGGATGCCAAACCCATGCCGATATCTTGGTCGATGCATTGGTCAACATTTTGACAAATCTTTGGAGGAAAATTTTGACCAAAATTGGTCAAAAGTCCCACCAATGTTGTGAGACATTGGCGGAAATTTAGACCAGCATTTTTTGTTTAAATTTTTTTTATTGGAAGATAAATATCCAAAGTAATCATCAATGATAGCCTAGTTAGCGATTAGTTTGGATATCTATCTTCAAATCTTTGGTGGGTCTACCACCACCTTGAGATGAGGTTTTGAAAACCTATATTGATGCATGGCACTAGAAGTGTCTACAGATGGATTAGTTTCCCATCTGTCAGTGTGTCTCATTCCATACATCTAGACCATGGAGAGGGAGAGAATATATGTTGGGGTCATAGTATGTTGGCCTACCTATATCATGAGTAGGAATGTGAGTTAACTTTATCATGTTCATTCTTACCTCCCGCACACCCAAATATGTCAAAGGTAAACCAAAAAAACATGATTGAATCCTCACACAAAATAGAGGGTACCCACCATGCTTAATATCGTATTAATAAAATGATCAAAGCTCCTAGGAACATAAGGCTTCCACTAAATCATTAATGATTAAGGAACCAAGATTAAGCTAGCCAATGCATTCATCTAATTATAGATGGCTTCTAGGAAAAGTTTTTTTGAGCATGTAGCATAATTCATAATTGATTCATTTTCAACATAACAATTATTCCATAGAAAACAATAAAATAAAAAACTTGCTTAATTAAATGAATCTAACTAGAAGAGAATTAGATTGCCTCAAATAGTCATTTCTTGAGGAGATGTAACCTCAGAATCATGAGGAATCTTAACACATCATCAAGTCATTCACTTTATTCCTTTGGAATAACACACAACAGATAGTTGTAGTAACAACTTAGTTAATTAAAAATTAAGGCAGAATTTAAGTATATCACATGTGCATTGGTTGATCCACCAACTATTGGTAAAATTGGACTTTATACACAATCTAAGAGAGCGGGCTTAGTTAAATATTAAATTCTACTAGGAGGACATGTCACACCTCCTTAACATTGAGGGTGACTTATTCCTTTATGAAACTTAAATGCCTCAACTAACTAACATTTGTCTTAGTCATGTTTGAACTCTTAATCAACAAACAAGAATACAAGAACATGCAAAAATCATTATACAAGTTAATGAAACATGATATTACCATACCACAAACTCCTCTAGATCCTCTAGGTGTTAATTCCTTCCAAGACAAAGTCAGAAAAGTTTTCTAGCAATTGCATTTGGTCTGTGTCCTCTAACTTCTTCCACAGAGGTTGCAAGGGCCCTCTTAACAAACAAGCATCCATTTACATTATACCAAATTAATAACAATATGATAGTATAATAACCATGGACAATTACATACGATAATCATTTATTATATATAACATACATATCATAATTTAGTGAAAATATTGTCCACACATTAAAGTTTGATGGAAGTAATGAAGAGAACAAAGAAGCTAAAATAGTACCAATTGCTAGACTCGAAACTTCCCCCATTACACTTTTAGTTTTCCCCACACAAACAAGGGTCTAAGATTAAAATATACCACATCACATCTATAACCTATGATTTTTAGCATAGTATCTTTTTATTGATTTTATTGATTTTATTTTTTTGGTCTGAGTACAATTTTTTTAAGAGTTTTAATGTCTGCCATCTCATCATCAACATCTTTTGCCTCCTCTCTTGCATCATTATTCTCATGGTCCTAACAATACATAATTTAACTAATAATATTTGAAATTTCATATCAAACACTACTATGATTTCAAGCTTACATGGAAAAACTAAAAATCAATCATTACCTTGTGTCGATGTCCAAAAAATAAGTAGGCATTTAGTATTTACTAGTCTATCTAAAAAAAAACTTATAAAAGTTGAACTAGACTTACACTAAGTGGCATATCACTGTCAGACAAGTTGCATTCTAAAGAAATATCCTTAAGTCCTCTTCCTATCACTGATATCTCTTGCCCAGTCAAAACCCACAATTCCTAGTAACATCAATTCATTATTACATAAATATCTCATACCAAAATGTATTGTTCCATTCAATTGCAATAACTCATTGTATCTACCTTGACTATTTCAAATGCTATTTCTAACATGACTAATAAATGTGTATTGTATGTCAAAATATGAAATAGTATGAAATTTTGTTTGGAAAAAAACATATTGTGGTTGTTTGGGCGAAGAAATCATTAAAATGAGTGCTCATCTTTGTAAAAACCACTCATTTGGAAGTTATCAAATTAGGAACTAGCATGGTAATGGGTTCTAAAAGACCATATAGCTATAATTAATTCCCTTTCTTTGTCAATAAAGATGTAAGTTAACTTGTATTGGCACCTCCAACCTTTACCTCAGAGATTTGACTACTTCTAAAGCTAAACCAAACAATGGATATATGGTGGCATGATGGAGTTTGGTGCTAAGACAAACATGTTGGCTCCAATTTCCTATATAGTAAAATAAAATTAGTACACCCATTATTCAGCATAGTAATATAGGATATCATTTTTCAAAAAACTCTTGCCATTATAAAATAACCAAGTAGAGAAAGGTCAAATCAGCTAATGAAATGAAAAAAATGATTCAAAAAAGATCAAAAATTAGATGTTGTAACATGCAGTAGGATTCAATTAATATCAAGATAAACATCTTACTTATGATCTTTAGTTATGCAGTGGAACACAAATAATCACTCCATGATCATAGGTCATAGATGGTTATGGCAATCTACATATATAATTATTGAGCCATCCAAGAACATAGAAATTTTATTCCCTCCCTATAATCCATCTTCATAAAATTTCTATTTTAGAAGTTTCAAATACATAATTATACCCTCAAAACAAGCTATAGAAAACATGAGCAATAAGAAAAATAACAAAATATAGTTGATGCAGGTCATTAATTCCTCCAAAGTAGATCACCTATGTATGAAAATATGAAATTTTAGGTGCTTTGTTGGGTAGTAGTTGTTACAAAATACATCTCATAATGAGTCTTCACGAAGTTGTTGATGAAGATAAAGTAAAAGCAAAGCTTGATGAAGAAAGATTGAACTAGTTGGTGCCATTTTATGTCCCTTGAAGATTGGGCAATTTATTTTCACAAGGATAGTAAAGGATAAGAATAACAAGGTAGACACTAAGGGAATGGTGAAAGGCCAAAAAAGATGGCACAATGATGATGAGAAGTTAGTGAAAGGGTTAGAGGTATCTAGGCTTGAGGAATTTGAAGATGAGGACAACATAAGAATGAAGAGTAATGTGAAAACTATTCCAATCATGTGTATGGGGACAACCTATACTAGTATGGAGGTATTGCTTTGGTTTTTGATACTAAGTATTATTGTGTTGGAGGTGTATCCTAATGTGGTACATATTTCAATCATGGTGGACTTTGCAAGGTTGTGTCAAAGTCACATAACTATAGGGTTGTGTTACTTCTTTTTCTTTATAATGATTTGGTCATTAGATCCAAAGCACAAGAGAAAGAAACAAAGATTTAGAAGAAAGGTACATGGTATAAACTTCCAAAAGGTATTTGAGAACATGAATAATTAGTGTGGAAAAAAAGATGCAAGCATGGACAAGCATGGAAAATAAGAAGGTGCATTCACAAGAACTTCAAGTAGACAAGCAAGCCTAGAACATCATGAGGCAAAGTGCAAATGTTCTTGATCACTTGACAATGTTTGTATTGTTTAGTATGGTGAACCTCAATACGTGTTGGTTGCAATTGTAAAGTTCAACTAAATATGTTTTGAATAATATAGATCAGAATAGAGTAATAGAAAATTCTTCTAAAACAATATCTTACATCTAAAAAATAAAAATAAAAATCTTTTAAAACAATATTTTAGATCTCAAAAGACCATAAGTGATACTAAAATACTCTCATTGATAACTCTTTTAGTAGATATGTAAAATAGTTAAGGGAGTGTTGAAATTTTTTTATTAGATTATAAAGACATGCTATTAAAAAAGAAGAGAGAAAATATTTGAGACCATATTTTAGTGATATTTTTCAAGTAGAGTTTCCCTGTTATTGAATATAAGTAGGTGATAGAGTTAAAAACATCAACATACTTTGAGTTGAGAATTTGCAAGATTATAGGTACAAGATGCAATAGAAAGTTAAAGCATGAGAAGCATTCCATTTCGATGGGATAGTTGCTGTAGAAATCTATCAAGATGTTTAAACATAAAATATATATTAGACATGCTTTAAGAGAGATTAGGATAAATAAGCCCACAAGACTAGCACATCTTTTCTACCAAGGTATGTGTTAAAGTTCCTAATACCTATATTAACATGCATAATAGTTTCTCTATATGTCTAAAGTAATCATCTCTATAGTGATTAAAGACAAACACTGATCTTTTGAATAAAACTGATGTTTCACCTGTATGAAAACCATGTAGATTGATCTAGTGCAAGGTAGGAGAACCCCCAAAGGAGATGTCCTAGCCCATAGAAAATAACCACACAATGGAAACTCAACATCAATGCAAGATTTGAAGCCAAATCACAATAATTTATTCAAATATATAATTAATTGCATGCAATGTGTCAGGCTGCAAGGCCTTCCAGGTTAAAGCCAAATATAAAGAAAGCAATAGTTCTACAAGATCCATAAAGATCCATCAAGATCCCATCCAAACTCTAGCTAGTCTAGATCCATACTTTGGTAGAAACCTCCAAGGAAGATCCAACTGGTATTTTCAAGCCCACCAAGTAATCTCCCTGTTTCCCAAATCTCAGCTATTAGCTCTCTTCAAAATTCACTCCTCTACCACCTCCTCTTCTCCAAGATGGATGAATAATGACCAAAGACTTCACCAAAACCCCTACTTATACCAATCTAAGCCACAAGTCCACCTAGAAAGCTAAAAATTAAATAAACCTAACATTAAATAGTAGAAGAGCCACAAGTCAGTTTCCAACAAAAATTAAATACCAAATGCCTTTAAAGACTTACAACATATTTTAAATGCATTAAAAAAATTAATCAAGACCCAAATAGGCCCACTCAACTCCATAAAAATCTCTTAATCATGTAGAATAGCCAACTACCCTAGGTGCAAAAAGATGTTCTTAGTAGTTGGAAAAGCATCTTGGATGATTCAACCCATAAATCCCAAACTAGTTCTTCACATACATGTCCTCTAAGTCTTCAACTTGTACACTATTCCCCTTGCTCTTTTTCTATTTATTCACCTCCATCCTTAGTGTTCCATAGGTTTTCTATTCATACTGATCACTAACCCATTTAGAATCTATCAATTCAATTTGACTACCAATACTCAAGTTTCATCTATCGACATCTTCATTCTGCAAAGAAATCAAGGAATGCTTATTGCCACTTTTCTCAATTGTAAACACATTCTTGACACAATCATACAGAACCTTGCAATAATACTGCTAAGGTCTACCAAGAAACACATGACAACTATTCATGTCCTCAATATCACACAACACTTGATCCTTATACTACATAATTTAGAAATCAATAAGGCATTTCTCCCTCACTTCCAAAGCATGTTCACCTCACAACCAACCAATCCTATAAGGATAAAGATGTCTCACTCTTTTCAAATCAAGTTTCTAAACCATCTCCTTAGCAACAAGGTTATTAGTACTACCACCATCTACAATCACATTGCAAACTTTACCACCCAACTTACAATGAGTCCTAAACAAATTAATCCTCTGACAAGATTCTTGTTTCCTTTGACTAACCAATACTCATGAAGCCAATAAAATCTCTCCCTATTCAGGTTCATTGTCTTCATCCTCATTCATATTAGCAACTCTTCTATCGCCAGAATTCTACAGAAACTAATAAGATCTATGTCCTTCTTCATGACATCTAAAACAAATACTTATAAACTCACCTCTACCTATCCTTCTCTTTTGTTCAATAGGTATTGGTTCATCTTCTGCACTTGGTTTAGCCTTTGTCAAGTAGTCTTGCTTCTCCTTCCCTTGAGAACTACCTTGATTCTTCCTCTTCAACTTTTCTTTTTCTCTCAAAGTATATTGATACCAACCTCATCCTGAATATTGAATCTCAAATCATTGATGTACTTAGCTACCTTTTCCTTTGACAATTATCTATGCCTAGATCAAATAGTCAACTTGTAGAAATCCTCAGTATAATCTTTCATAGTCATATCCTTCTACTTTAGATTCTACAACCTCTTAAACAACTCAATTTCATAATCAATAGGAATGAACTTAGCCTTCAACTTAGTCACCATCAATCTCCATCTAGTGATCTTCAATTCACTTTTGTCCCTTTGAAGTTCTTTCCACCAAAGAGCAACATGTCCCTTCAACTTAGTTTGTGCCAACCTTACTCTGAGTAGATCCTCAATATCATCAAGCTTAAAGTAGTCTTCCAATTCACCAATCTAATCAATCAGGTCTTCAAGATTAAAATTACTTGAGAAATTAGAAACCTCCATCTTGTGCTTCAACTTCAACTAAGATCTAGGTCTAGCAAACTAACCAACCCTATTTCCCATAGGTGTCTCCACATGATCAATTCTAGCCTCACCACTTGATCTAACAAATTCAAAGTCTTTAGTAGCTTCCTCATAACCATCTTTAATACCCATATGTCAAGGTACACCACCTATAGCACTTATGATCTCAAAGATTATATAACTCTTCATCAACACCATCTCAAATCTGAAACTAGCTTTAACCTCGTCTATTTTAGATCTAAAATTTGCTTTAACCTTCTCTGAGATCCTTTTTCCATGCAATGAATAAGATCATCAATTTCCCTAGGGTCCAATCTTCTCACAGGAATCTTCCAAGATTTTCACAAATCCTAATAAATCCCCTTCACAAGTCCTAGTGCAAACTGCCTCAACTTCAATGCTTAGTCTACACACTAAAGAATAACCTTAACTCTAATACCACTTGATGCAAAGGAAGGTAGGAGAATACCCAAAGGAGATGTCCTAGCCCCCAATAAATAACTACATAATGGAAACTCAAAAATAATGCAAGATTTGTAGCCAAAACACAATAATTTATTCATAGATATAATTGATTACATGCAATGTGCCAAGCCGTAAGGCCTTGCTAGTTTCAACCAAATACAAAGCAAGTAATAGTTCTACAAGATCCCTCAAGATCCCATCTAAACCCTAGCTAGTCTAGATCCACACTCTGGTAGAAACCTCCAAGGAAGATCTAACTCGTACTCACAAGCCCACTAAGCAATCTCCTTGTTTCCCAAGCCTCAAACACTGGCTCTCTTCAAAATTCACTCCTCTACCACCTCCTCTTCTCCAAGGTGGATGAATAATGACTAAAGACTTCAACAAAACCCCTACTTATACCAATCTAAGCCACAAACTAGCCCATAAAGATAAAATTTAAATAAACCTAACATTAAATACTTGAAGAGCCACAAGTCAGCTTCCAACAAAAATTAAATACCAAATGTCTTTAAAGGCTTGCAACATTTATTAAATACATTAAAAATAATTAACCAAGACCCAATTAGGCCTACAAAACTCCACTAAAATCCCCTAATTATGTAGGATAGCCAACTACCCCTAAATCCTCATCCATCATAGATGCAATAAATATTTGGTAAATTTTTAAGCTTCTAAAATATAATTTCTTAAGAAATTTTTATAAAAACACACAACTAAGTACTGAGAAAACATAAAAAATGCTTAAGTCAAAAACCTCAATTGATAACAAGAAGTCATAGTCATATAATCAATAATAATAAGATTAGGTTTCATAGCAATTGCATAGAATTCATCTACAAAAAATTCCAAAATTTGTATATGATATTTATTAACAATGTACATGACATCTTCAGGGATTTAGTTTTTGTAAATAATTAAGGTCGACATCTTTTCTTGCAATGATTTCCTTCAATTTGGAAATCTCTTCCTTGAGATCTCTAACATCCTTTCTTTCCTTATTGCTATGTGCACCACCCAAATCTAAGGTAGACACTCTCTTTGAAAATTTCAAAGTGCTGATTATCTTCAAGTTAGAGTCAATGTCTAGATTGGGATGTACAAACATAAGTATGTTTGCTTGGTCACCTAGGGAATCCTAAAGAATTTGGGCTAGTTTTCTATTGTGATATGGGATATGTACACTCTTATTAGCTAAAGAAAATATAACATCCCCAAGAGTAGAGAAATATAAGTCTTTCCCCAGTGACCTTTGACTTGTCAATCCCCTCACTCCCTGCAAGATCAATTAAATGAAGAAATCCTCTTACACTTGCTCCACAAGATAAGTATGTTCCTTTTGGTGCAACTCAATATTTTGTAAATATTTTTTCACCTTTTACCAAAATTTCATTTCTTACCTTTATATGTCCTAGATAGATTTTTTGATCAAAATAAGGAATTAAATATTGCATCTCTTTGTGTTCTGATAGAAAATAGCTATTTATCACTCAAGTCAAATAATCCTATTGTAGAATTGCATTCCTAGGGCTTAGTCACAATATTTAAATATCCATTGATCACTAGGCCTTGGTCCTATTTGAATTCATAAAGATATTCTCATTTTTGAGATTATTATTACATCTGTAGTGATGAGGTATCATATATTGGGGTATCTTTTAGCAATTTCAGTTTAGGCAACTTGAAGTAGGGTATGATATCATTATAACATGTAGCAATTGGATTCATCACTATGAAAAGAGGACTCATTATCAATATGGTGGTGAGAAATAGAATTTAATTATCGCTACAACTTATAGTGATATATCTTATCAATAAGTGGAGGATATGAAACTTTAGTATAGTGATGAGTGATAAGTCTTCATATGTCACTATATGTTATAGTGATCATGATCTATCACTGAGTCATGAGAGCATAAAAATGATATATCAATTAGCGATGAAACTTGGAGATTGCTATAGCATATAGTGATGGATGGTTGTATTATTAAAAGGGCATTGTTGTGATTTGCGGCGATAAGTTGAATGTGATCACTGATTGCATTTTGTGTTATGGAGATATAGAAATTAGCTATGAGCTATGGGATATCACTAACTATTATAGCAACATTTCAAGTGCCAATATCGATCAATATGTTATATCAACATTTTAACTACCAATATTGAACTATATGTTATATGTTATAGGAATCGGCAATGAGTTGTTGGATATTACTATACAATATAACTAATAGAGAGAAGGTGTATCAGATATCGTAAATGAAGGGTTTCTAGTATAAGGATAAGAGATGATGATATCTCAATTTTTATAGCAATAGACATGAAGTTAAAAGAATTTCACTATTTGTGAGAATAGGCTATAGGGATCATAATATCACATATTTATATCGCTAAAATTTGTAGTGATCAAATGTTTAAATATGTTTCACAACCATGGAAATAAGTGCATGAAATGACTTCTAATAGTGAGTTCATTTTCTACAACAATAAAAACGGCTTTATGTTTCAATTCATGTACAAAGTAAATTCATGAATGTAGTCTATTTGGTAATAAAAGACAATCATTACTGGTTTGTTCTCAGAAATTCTTAAAGGAAAATTATGAGATTGTTGTTTGGTTTAAATATTTACAGAGAGTTGTACTCGGAGAAACTTTTAGAAGGTGTGATGGAGAGTTTTGATTCTATAGAGAAGAGGGATAAGGATAATACAAAGAATAAAGTAGGTGATGAAGTACAACCAAGGAAATTGAATGAAGACCTCATTAAATAGATGGCTTTTGCAAGTGCTAAGTCAAGAAGAAGAAAATTTGCATCACCAGACAAAATTGAAGAGAAGTACAATAACATTAGATATGTATGGACTAGGACTAGGGATTATGAGCTCTTTTTATATCATTATGTGAGGAGAAATCACAAGGAAGCTATCTATCATCCTTGGGAGATGAATTTAGGAAAATTGACAGTGGGAAATGTGTTTGTGAATGTGGAGTTACTCAAGGTCATTATTAGAAAATATAATGCTAAAGATAGATGCATATATGACAAGGATAGGGAAAAATTTATGAAGATATCTATTAAATCTCTAAATGAAACTTTTAGACTCACTGATAGTCAAACTAAAAGGTTGTCATTCTTAGAATTGAAAAAATGAGTATGAGAGGTTAGATATTTCATATATGCAATGGAAATTTATATTGCAAAAAATAGAAAAGGAGCCTCTAACCATAGTAGATGGACCTCCACTCAAACATCAAATTGTTTAAGATATACTTAGACATGAGATACAAATCATGTGGACAAGTATGATGGATAAAATCACCTAATTTGATGGAAATTGGGCCCATGGTGTCAGCATTAGACATTCAAATGTTGGAGACCAGGCCCTATGATTACAAAAAGTATGTTGTTGATAACATTCATGCTTCTTTTGTTAATTTTGAAGATGTTGAGTACCCTACTTTTAAACATTATTCCTTGCTTATCCATATGATTTTATATTTTGGGAAAATGAGAGGATTTTGGAGTGAGGGCTTGAAATTAAATTTGAGGAAGTCTAATGGGGAAATGAAGCCAGTAAAATGTGGACACTGGTATGGGATTATCAGTTTAGTGCTTCTTGTTAGCTTACATTTGAGGATCATTTTGTTCAACCTTTATAAAATTTGTTTGGACACTAGCCTTTTCCCTTAATTAGCCCTAATATTACAAGATTTTTAAGACCTAGGGTTAATGGGTTGGGAGAGAAGATCAAACACAATTGGGGAGACTGGTATGCATATGATTAATTCACTTGTTTCATAGTATTTGGGTTTGAAGGAAGGCCATACTAATTACCAACATCAATTCTTGATAGAAATACATATCTATAAAATATAAGGTAGATGTCTAAATCTAGAAAATAACATTTTAGAGGTAAACAAAGAAAGAAAACTTTCCTTCCAACAACTTTATCATTTGGAGACTATATTATTTTTGCAACTAAGTCATATGACAAGATTGGAGAGAAATTGTATAATGAATATCACATGTACACCATGCATTCCTGGAGTCATTATGATCTAGGATGATACATTCATGCCTATAGGAAATCATAGAAATTTTGTGGTTATATTCACCAAGGCATTGAATATGAGGAAGGTTTCAAGAATTTGGAGTGGGATAAAGTACTACAAAAGATTTAGGAACAAAATAGGGAATTGGAAGAACAAGGGGAAAAATCCAAAGAATAGTTTAAAGAAGACATTCTAAAGATTCCAAATTCCCCCATTCCAATTTCAAGAACTATAAACAAGTCAGTGATAAAATATATAGTTCACTGATATAACTAAGGTGGGGTGGGGTGGTGAATCAATTATCCAAATATTTTCACAATTATCAACCTTAAACAAACATCTAGCCATATGAGTAATATAAAATAAAACCACAACAAGATACTCATACACAATAACAATAGATATGTTAATTATGGAAACTTTTGATCAGAGGGAAAACCCTGGTGGGGATGGTACCCAAAAGATGATGTACTAATATAAATATTCCTTGTTAGAGGATGGACCTTCTTAGGATTCTATGAATACATTCAATACATATGAGTCCCCATTATGAGATTCCAACTCTCTTAGGAGTTGTGCTAAACTTGTTAGGAGTTGTGAAAGACAACTAGACCCACTTCCCAAATAGATTCAAGGGAAAGATCAATGAATCCACTATCCAAATGATCTCTATATTATTAGTTGTAGAATAATATAATGGTATTGCATTGTTCCTTCCTCTTTCTCTTTCCTATCAACTAGTCCTCTACTCCTAATCTTGTAACCATATCACAAATCTAACATCACAAAATTCCTTGGATCATTTACATGCATTTAGTAAGCACTCTTCTTCTTTATGCATTTTGCACATCAACAATGATCACAATGCTTGAACACACTCATTACATTCAAGGAAAACATCTTTCCTTTATACCATACTAGCATAATAATTCCTTAGGTCAGTCTTGAGGCTTTTTAAATTAATTATATAATAAGATAAAGATTAAATAGAATTACAATAGCATTGTTAGCTCACAATCTATACAAAACTTCATACGTGCAATACTAGGGCTTGCACATTCACTGATATCATCAACTGACTATACCTTATCACTGCTTGACTCCACATCTATTCATTACATCTTAGATTTAGACTCTACGTAATTGACTACATCATTACGTCCCTATGCCATACATGTTTGTAGCTACACATTACCAAACAATCAAACCATTTTCCATACCACCAAGATCTTTGTTTGCTACTCATCTAGTCTTTATAGAAACTATGCTATATTTATGACAATGAAAAATATAGTCATGGATGCAACATGTCAATACTCTCAAATGCTCAATATAGTCCCCAAAGTAGTATCATTAGTATTCATGCTAGCAATCTCCTCCTTTGGCATTTATGGAAATATAGATGAAGAAACATCTAAGTTCCAAGAATGCCAAACAATGTTTTGCTACTACTACTGACCAACATTAGTTGTCCACACACTAAAAGGAATCTCAAACACTATATATTGGTACATGTGCATACTCTTTCTTCTTAAACATCAATTTTTTACTTCACACTAGACAATTCACAATAGATTAGGTGCACATTCTTGCTTCCTTTCTTGAATCTTTTTAAATCTTTCTAAAGAGATATCTCCCCCCATACTTAGGAGATTCTCTCCCCATACCTTAGGAGATTTTTTTTTTCAAGTATATTCTCCCCCATTGAAATCAATGTCAAAGACATCAATATCAATGTTACTAAATACCAATTACCAATATGTTGCACCAAGTCATCAACTAGCTCGAGTGTCCAAAGACACTATTCAATATGAAATACCAAGAGTCCTTAGTGACTTAGATCATCACAAATACTCCCCCATATAGACAACATTTCCATTTAGTTTAGGCTAACAATAGTGCTCTATACTACTAGATTGATGCACTCTCTACATCATCTACTTAGAAGTAGGTAGGGGCATAACTCCAAGCATAACTCTTTAATTAATCAAAAGTATTTTTAGTAAAAGGCTTCATAAACATATCTATAATCTATTCTTTATTACTCACATACTCCAATCTGATTTCTTTTACTACTACTTTCTCTCTAAGCACATGATATTGGAGATATGCTTAGTCTTAGATTGCAATACAAGATTCTTATACATACCCACTGTACTTGTGTTATCACAATAAATGATAATAGGTTCTTCAAACTCAATTTTGATATCCTTCAACATCTACTTCATCTACATAACTTAATTACAATTATTTACTACTACAACATAATCTACCTCAAAAAAACTTTGCAAAATATAATCTTACTTCTTGCTTAACCAAGAAACCAATCTTCCTCCAACAAAGAATGCTCCACCACTGGTGCTCTTTCTTTCATCCATATTGCTTGACCAATCCATATTTGTATATGCATATAGGGTGAAATCATTCAATCTGTCATACCATATTCCATAGTTAGATGTCCCTTTCAAATGTTTGAATATTCTCTTCACTCCTACAAAATGATATTCCTTAGGATTAGCTTGAAATCTAGCTACAACCCCAACTGCATTTGCTATATTTGGTTGGTGTGAGTAACATACTGCATACCTCCAATCATGGATCTGTACTTCTTCTACTCTACTATTGATGTCTCATCTTTACTATATAATTTGTGACAAGTTATCATAGGTGTACCAACTAAATTACAACTTTTCAAACCAAACCTTTTCAACAAATAATTCAAGTACTTATCTTGTCAAATGAAAATACTAGCACTATTTTGTACAATCTACAATCCTAGGAAAATATTCATTTATCCTATCATGGTCATTTCAAACTCATTCTTCATTTCTTTAGCAAAATTATCATTTGCTTCATCATTACCTCCAAAAATGATGTAATCAACAAATATTACAATAACTATTTTCAACTTCCTTCAAACACAAGTTACTATCTATTGTACCTTTAGCAAATCCAAGCTTTTCCAAGTAACTGTCCAACCTTGTATGTCGGGTTATAGGTGCTTGTTTTAGACCATATAAAACTTTAATTAATATATATACCATGTCTTTGTCTTCTAATAAAGGAAAAACTTCAAGCTGCTCAATATATACCCCTTCTTCAAGTTCTCCTTTCATAAAGGCTAATTTAACATCCATCTGATAAACCTTGAACTTCTTATTCATTGCATAAGATAGGAACATACTTACTAATTCCATTCTAGCTATAGATGGATATGTCTCATGGTAGTCTATTCCTTCTTGCTATAAATATCCCTTGCATACAAGTCTAGCCTTGTTTCTAACAACTTCACCTTGCTTATTCATCTTGTTTCTTAATATCCATTTGGTTCCTAGCACATTCTTATCTTTAGGTCTAGGAACTAGCTCTAGTGTATCATTCTTCACAATTTGATCCACTTCTTCCTTCAGTGCTTGAATCTAATGATCATCTTTAACTGCTTCATCTACACTCTTAGGTTCAAATTGAGATATCAGACATATCTCCTCATTTACTCTATTCCTTGTCATCACACCTTTGTCTTTACTTCTAATCATCTACTCAAGAGGGTGATTCTTTGTCAGATTCCTATTAGGGGTAGGAGTTGACATCTCAAATCTTATCTCTTCTCTTAGTTCATATCTTTGTTATCATTTTTGCTCAATAGTTAACACATCATTTTGTAAATCATCGTTAGTCTCAAAGAAAACTTTAGCTTTCCTTTAACAATTCTAGAATTATGTTCTTCTTCATCTAAATTATAATCGACCATCTTTTCTTTAGTTCCAAACTTTTCATCAGACCTTACATTTGTGCATTCAACTATTGTCTTATTTCTATAGTTGAAACATCTGTAAGCCTTGCTTTTCAATGAATAACCAAGAAAGATACCTTCATCACTTCTTGGATCAAACTTACCAATGTCAACATCTCTCTTAATGTAACATTTTCTCCCAAATATTGTGAAATAGTTAATTGATGGTGAATGACCAAACCATAGTTTATCAGGTGTCTTGCTCATACCTTTTCTAATCTGTACTTTGTTTAGAGTATATACTACTATATCAAATTCTTCTCTCCAAAATGTCTTAGAGAAATCATTCTAAAACAACAATGCTCTTGCTTCTTTTGCTAGTAATTTATTCATCCATTTAGCAATCCCATTTTTCTCAAGTGTTCTAGGTGAAGATAGTTGTGTTTTGAATTCTCCTCCTCTATTGGATCTCAAACATTTTTTCTTAACACTAGATTTATTCTCAACTCAATTCTTAAATATTTTAAACTTCTCAAAAGTTTAAGATTTCTCCTTAACAAATTCTACCTAAATCATTTTGGTGAAATTATTAACACAAATCATTAAATATCTTTCACTATAGAATCATGTTGTTCTAGAGGGACCACTCAGATTTGTATGAATGATCTCTAGCTTCTCTGTGGTAGTGAACTTCTTGCTAGGAAATGATACTTTCTTCTACTAAGACAAATACATTCCTTACACACAACATTAGTAGGCTTAGTAATCTTAGGCAAGTCCCTAATTGCAAAAGTGCTACTAACCTTCACAATATTATCAAAGTTTATGTGACAAAATCTTCTATGCCACAACCAACTACTATCCACTTTAGATACCAAACATGTCATTTCAATAGGATTCAACTGAAATACATTACCTCTAGATCTAGTGCTAGTTCCAATCATCTTACCATCTTTTTCTTTGATAATGTAGGTCTTCTTAGTGATTTTTAATAGATAACCCTTGTCCACCAACTTTCCAACATCAACAAGTTTTGCTTCAATCCATCAAAAAAATAAACATCATTAGTGTTAGTTTTACCATTAAGAATAATGGATCCAATTCCTATTATATGATAGGTTGCATTGTTAGCAACTCTAACAATACCTCCATCATGATTCTTGAACTTAACAAACTTATTTATATCACTAGTCATGTGATGTGAACAAGCACTACTAATTACCCAATCAGATTTCTTTTGCACTTGGGAATCTGGAGCTCTTTCTTCTCTAATTTCTCTATCAAGATCATCTTCCTTGATAGCCACAAATCCTAATTCATCATTAGTCTCACTTTAACTTTTTCATCAAATTCTTCATCTTCATTTTCATATAAACAATTTCTATCTCTATCTCTTCTAGGATTGAACTTTCCCTTATACTTTTTCTCACTTTTAAGACATTTAGATGTATAATGTCCAAATTTATTACAAGTCCAACATTTAAATATTTTCTTACCACTTTTTTCTCTTCTCACAAGAAGGGCTATTCCTTCCCCAATCTTATTGTCTTCATCATATCTGCTACTACTAGCAAAATCCCCATGATTGCTTACACTCCTTGTAAAATTAGGTCAAATGTTCAGGGCACTAAAAGCTATTTTGACTCTTGCTAAATCTCCAAACTATCTTAGATCTAATTCTACTAGTTCTAATCTTCCAAGTAATTTTTCCTTTGTGAAATTCTGAGGGCAGGGCATTACTACATGAATCATCTGAGCTACTGGCTTGAATGGTGGTGTCAAAAATTTCAAGATCTTCAATTTAAATTCATCATCTTTCTTGGTTCCACCATGAGACCAAATTCCTATAATTTTTTTTGATATTTTCCCAACATAACTTCTTATAGATTCATCTTCCATCATTTTAGCATCTTTAGATGTCCATATCCAATTTTGTAATCTCATTCTCTTAGCATGATAATCACCTTCAAAAGTATTATAATGCTTTTCAAATTTCATTAGATGTTACAAGTGACTTTACCTGAGTGTATTCATTCTCTGGAAGATCTGTTAGTAAATCTTATTTTTCTCTCATGTTACACATGAATATATATCTCTCTTCTTCACTACATCCTTCAAGCTTTTCTTCTTCAATTATTGTTTTCTTTCACTTTGTCAAGATCTAATATCCTAGACCCATGCATAATAGATGAGTCTTCATATTCTCCTTCTAACTATCATAATTGGCACCACAAAATATAGGACAATCTCTCCTTCTAACTATCATAGTTGGCACCACAAAATATATGACTATCCTTTCTGAAAAATATTTTCCATCAATCTCCCAAAGATGTTAAGCTTATCCTTCAAGGACTTGATGCTCTAATACCAATTATTAGAATATACAGTCCACTAATATAGGTTGGGGGGGGGGGGGGGGGGCGGGGGAAATCAATTATCCAACTATTATCAAAATTATCAACCTTAAAAAAACTTAACCATATGATTAATACAAACTAAAACCACAAAAAGATACTCATACACAATAACACCAAATATATTAACTAGGGAAACCCTTGATTAGAGGGAAAATCTTAGTGGGGATGGTACTCGTAAGATGATATACTAATATAAATATTCCTTATTAGAGGATGGACCCTATTAGGAGTCTATGAATATATTCATTACATATGAATCCCTATTAGGAGACTCTGATTCCCTACTAGGAGTTGTGCCAACCCTATTAGGAGCTGTGGTAGACAACTGGACCCACTACCCAAACAACTTCAAGGGCAAGATCAATGAACCCACTGTCCAAATGATCATTGTATTATTACTCGCAAAATAATAGAATGATACTATACTATTCCTTCCTCTTTCTCTATCCTATCGACCAAACCTCTGCTCTTTCTTATCTTGTAACTAGATAAAAAATATCACATCCAATAATCCCTTGGATCACTTACATGCTATTAATAAGTACTCTTCTCCTTTTTGCACTTTGCACTTCAAAAATAATCACAATACTTGAATACACTCATTATAATCAAGGCCAACATCTTTCTTTCATATCATATCTTCATAATAATTCCTTGGGGCTTTCTCAATGAATTATAATAAGATAATTAATTAATTATAAATATAATGACATTGTTAGATCATAGTCTATACAAAAATTCACACACACGATACTAGGGTTTGCACACTCAATGACATCATCAACTGACTATACTCTATCACTGCTTGACTGTGCATCTCTTCATAACATCTTAGATGTAAGATAATCAAAAAAATTAGGAACTACTTTCCCAATAGTTTATCTCTAAAATTCTCTCTATAAATAAGGTACATCTTCTATATGTCTTTGACTCAGACTCAACACACTTGACCATGTCATCAGGACACTATGTTGAACATGCCCATAATTGCTCATCATAAGAAAATAAAATCATTGTTTGTACCACCAAGATATCTCTGCTACTCAACCAGTCTTTATAGAAACCATGCTATGTAGAAAATTATGAGAAACATAGCCATGAATGTAACATGTCAATACTCCCCAATTCTCGGGATACTCCCCAAAGTAGTATCATCATCATTCATGCTAACAACTATTAATTCAACCCTTGGAGAATGATGTGTGTATCCTTGACATGATAAATGCCATGAAGGATCAAAGAATTTTGGAGTCAAGAAAATTTGTGAATGATGATGCTTTTATCAAATCCGAGGAGTTTGTGGCTATTTTGTATAAACATAGAGTCATATTATTGAGATAAAATATCAAAAATATCTATAATAAGAATGAGAAAGAACTAATGAAAAATTTGAATGTAGATATTGAAAGGGAAGTTGAGCATATGAATCTAGAAAGAGGAAGGCAACTATTGAATGAAGCAGGGGTGATGGTTCTACCTATTTGGGATTTGAGTGAACCATACATTTCTAACAATTTAATTAAATTTGGTAAACAAGTTATAAAACTTGATGTACACGGAGTCAAAGATGTCATAATTAGTTCAAGATTTGTGGAAGATGAAAAAAAAATGTTTTTGTGGGCCTTATAACCCCCACACAAAATGCCACAAATTATTGATGTTTATCAGTGTTGATCTTACATTGGTTTTGAGAAGTGAGTGTCAATATACTTAAGCCATTTAATTAGTTCATGCTAATCTAGTAATACATGGTGAAAAAAACATGTAAATATTAGACCATGCCAAGTTGTAATGAGTGCCTAGTCACTCAAGCACCAAGAAGATAAACCATGCCCAATGATTTAGGAGCCAAGTAAACAATGGATGCTAAGTTTTTCAGGAGTTGAGTAAATAGTGGATGCTGAGTAATATAGATACTGAGTCATGGTAAATAAAAAAATGCATGTCAAGCATTAGGGACTTCATATTCCAAGTGAAACAGTTTTGACATATATTTTTTTAATGGCACAAAAAATTATGTAAACCATTTTTGAGCTGACTTAAGATTATATTTAGATATTTTGGAGATAAAGATGAATCTCTATTTGGATTCTCTATGCAATTACATGAAACCAATTAGAAAATGGGAAGGTTTAACTAGAAAAATGAATGAATCATAGCTATAGATTCATACCTAGCCCTAAGCCACCAAAGTCTTCTTAAGGAGGACAAAGCCCTAAACTCTTTAGTGAGTAAATGGAGAAATTATGGTTGTAGACAGATAGAGGAGCAAACAAGATAGTTTGTAAAGCATCCAAGGTGACTTATAAGTTATGAAGAAAGAATGAATTGAAGAATTAGTTAGAGAAAAATAGAGGATAGAGAAAAGGATACAACATTTAGAAATTTGATCATGAAGGATCAATAAGATATTGTGTAGAGGTGATCTGCTACTAGGCAAGAAACTACCAATCACAGGATCTATGATGAGACATTTTAATAGGTAACTTAACTTAAATCTCTTAAGAGGAGTAGTCCTAAAAGGCTATATGAAATCCTTTAATAGGGTGCTTACTTAGTTGTAAGTTGAAGTCCTCTAACAAGGCACACTTCTAATAAGGTGTTAAAATCCTCTAACAAGGTGAGATCTAATAGTCTTTGTAAGCCTTTAATAGGGAAGACCTTTCATAGGGTAGATCATGTTTCATGGTCAAAACATGGTGACCTTCATTAGATACACTTTATTACTATAGTAGTGAATATTTGTGGGTATCATCCCTACGCCAGTTTTACCTTCTCACTTTGAGGGTACCTGGGTAATCATATCTAGTTTTATGTGTGTGAATGCTTACATGGTTAGATGTTTTAGATGCATAGGCTTTACATGTTATTTTAGCTTACTTGTTAATGCACGTGATGAATGAATGGTGAAATTTTAATGGGTTTAAGGTTAAACTATTGATTAACCACACCACCCCCCCACTCTTTCCACTTGTAATTCTAACATTTGGTATTAGAGCTTTCTTCTCTAAAAGAGAAGCTTTGTAGCTTTGAGGAAAGATCTTGAAATGGAAGTCTACAGGTTGGGAAAGACTATTAAAAACTAGGATATTGAAATACATCTCATACTACATCAACTAAATGAGGCAAGAGAGGAACTAAGAAAGTCCTTGAAGAGAAAGAAATAGATTGCCATTATGGAGAATGACACACTATATAAAGAGATAGACACTACTAAGCTATTTGTAGATGGTGACTCTAATGAATTTGATGAAGTAATTGTAGATCTAATGGAAAAGACTATAGTCAAAGCTAAGAAAATCATAAATCTCAAGCTAGATCAAGAATCAAAAGCTATACTACTATGTGATGACTGAACAAAAGAAGAAAGCTATAGAAGACAAGGCCATGATCAAAGAAGAAAAAAGAATTCTGGCCAACAGACTAGAAGAGAAGTCAACAAAGCTAACCAATATTTCCAACATGTAATTGGATACACTAAGTCAAATGATGAATGTCAACTATGAGTTGAATGTCAAGGACACTAAGATAACTACATTGAAGTTATAGAATGAACAATTACAGAGTGACCTAAAGAGAGAAAAGGAATTTGTTGAAAGTTTCAATATCAAATGAAGCCATCAAATACTTTAAGAAATTATTGAGATCCCCTAGATCCAATAATGATACATTAGGATTGGGCTACACAAGAACTAAAGAAGGAGAGTCATCCAAAGTTGTAGAAGAAAGGAACATCACTCCAAACCTACTTGTCATAATTGTGGTGAGAAAGGACATACTGCTAATATGTGTAAGAGAAAGAATAAAAATTAGAAAGTAAAGTCTAAGAACATGACTCATGGTCATAAGTGCAACAAGCAAGGTAATCATGTACATGAATGTAGAACCAGGACCATGCATACACAAAGATTTGAAGGATATTGCTACAATTGTCAGAAGTATGGACATAGAGATTTTGAATGTAGATCCAAATCCACATGATCATCAAACAAGCCAACAAATGTAAGAAACAAAGGGAACTCTTACAACTGGGATTATAATACAAGATATAGCTAACATTATTTTCAAGAATATGGATATGTTCTTGAGAATTGTATTAGGACACACTTTAGTGGCAATTACAAAGGATGGTTGAGTTAAACTACATGTTTTAGCTATTTGAAGATCAGTCACATCAGTAAATATTGTCCAACTAGATCAAAGGCACCAAGTTGTAAATTTGATATAGGTAAAGGCAAGGTAGATGTTGAACATATCAAAGATCAGATGAAAAAAACATGGAAGAAGAAAGGTGTTTGCAACACATCAAATGGAGAAGGGATTACTTCACCTAATGAGTCAAGTGATCACACCTCGTCAAACTAGGAAAACAAGAGGTATGCGAGACTGACATTAAAAGGTTATATCATGTGTTACTTCCAAAAAGAGATAGTACTGAAAAAAATACATTGGTATAAATAAAGATGCAAGATGATATTAGGAATTCAAGACAAATCTCAAAAAAAATTTCGAATATGAAAAGTTTCCTATATGTGTCGAGTGGAATGTTAGTTGATGCCAAGCCATCAAGCTAGTTAGTGGATGTCGAGCTAGTATTAGCTACCAAGTGGTGGAAATATCAATGGATGCTGAATGAACTCAAAATTCGTTATTGTCGAGCTTACAACTATGTAAGCACTTTGCATTAAATGCAATATTTTCAAAGGGTATATGATTGATTTGAGCTCATTTTTCATCATTTTGAAATTGAGAAAGAATGAGAAGAGCTAGAAGTGAACTAAAATTTGTTAGAAGTGATTGTAGAAGATTTGTGCAGAGATTTATCACCAGTTTGTCAAATTTCCAAGGTATTTATCAGAAGCCAAGCTATGTAGTTTAAATTTTCTTAAATCCTAGCTTGTCACAATGAGATCAAGTTTGAAAAATGTTGAAGGGAAAGAAGTTTTAAATGTTTTTCTAGTCAGTAATGAAGTTGATCAACCTATATTTAAAGCCATTCCTGACATCGCCTATAAACAAGACCCTTATAGCACATTGTCAATGATTCCATCAAATGTGATAATGGTGCAAGATGTGAGAAAATGCTACAATTGCAAGATAGGAAGTATTAGTGACATGGAGATAAGAGGTGTGTATAAAAAATTGTGTGAAAATGTTGTTTTGAAAGAGGAATACAAAATTGTTGAGAAAAAGGGTTTGACATGAGCTCTAGATTTTCTAAATATATTTAAGACTGAGTGGATAAAAATTGTGCTAAGCCGAATTCAGATGGTTCCTTGTGGCTAGAAGGAGGACCAATCAAAATAACCAAGAGAATAATTCATAGGGTTACTGGCTACCAAACCCTAGATCAACCAAAGACACTTAGGAGTGATTCCAAGGAATTGATTGAGAAGAATACTGAAGCAATCTAGAATAAAAGATGTATGACTATAGATACTGTTGGTGTTTGAAAATGTTACCAGTTTTCAATTACCTTGATGAGAACAAAACACATCTAGGGGTAGCTAACTCCCATTTTCAACATGCCCATTTAGACACCAGGCCAACTATAAGGCATGACCTTTCTTCTTCTTCAGGCTCTGCAAAACCTAGGCGGGTGGACCTGAGATTCAAATGATACCGTACCAGTGCAAAAACATATCCCTGAATCTATTAAGCAGATTTAACCCTCATTTCTCCTAAAGACTTATGAAATAACATGGACCTACAGTAGCTAGGTGTAGATCTATGGATCTCAGAAGCTGAGTGAGGGCATTCTATTATAGCTCTTTCAACATAAAAGGGAAAAACAATTGAATAATAATGTTGATTTTCAGCAAACCATGACATGAATCAAAATAAGCCTATGATCCTTCAAGATTATTAGTGCCTTATTTATTGGGTAGTCACACAAATCCCTAACACACATCCTAGAAAGTCATTGATATATGCCATATATCAGGACTTTCTTGATCTATCTATCCACTTTATGAATCAGACATCTGCATCCTTCTGAATCTCATACTTGACCTATCCCTTCCTGAGATCTACAATCCTATGATGATGAATTAAGCATTTAAATAACCCTTTGAGTTACCAGCAAAATAAATCAACATACACAACCAATAGATTGCAACTGAGTTTCATATTCTTTGTTTACAAAACACAAGAGATTATAGACAACATGAATGGGAGAAAAGACATCAGAATGAAGATTAACTTGTTGCTGCCTTATCATTCATTTCCTTGAAACAAATTACAATAAGATGCATGAAATTTAAATGTAAAGCTACCTATTAGATCAAAACTATCTATTTTCTTATTTCTTTCTATTCATTACTTGAGAAATTTGCTGAAGAATGGTATCACAGATCTAAGAGAACTCAAGGTTGGAACCATGAATGGTCTCTCAGTTACAAAAAACTAGAACCCCCTAAATGACAGAAAGAAAGAAAGATATAGCAAGGAGATGAATTCTCAGATTGAAACTGAAGATGACAAGTGTCCATTTGGAATCCCATCTTGTGCAACTGAAAACCTCTTTCATCCTTTTACCCATCTGATCTAATTTTCTATTTAATCATTACATTGTAACTAACTTGCAAAATATTTCTGTTGAAATGATGTAACCTTGCTAAGTCACCAAAATATCTAATTTACCCATTTAAATGCTAGTGAAATCTCAATTTTCACTGAATGAACACTATCAGAATTCGACCCAAACTGCATTTCAACTATCTTTTAACCACATTCAAGTCATTTTTTACTATAATTCAATTATGAACTTTCATACCTAAATACGGTTACAATCTGGGAACCTGGGAGAAAACTTGGTATAGCTCAAAGACATTGCTACCTGTGCATAATTTGACTCCAAAAATGGATAGCTCGTCTTTTCCCAATTCTGGCGGTATATAACATTGCCTATTTCAACTTCTAGAAACCCATTGAAAGTCCATTTGAAAACAGTCTCCTCTATTATAACTATTAGGTCTACAACTCATTCAATTTTAAAATTTTGAAAAATTTAAAATTTTCTAAACATAAAATTTTAGAAAAATGCCCTTTTGAAAATTAAAAATTCTGACATGCATTTTTTCCTGAGAAAGAAATAAAAATATTTTTTATGACTTTCATATTTTCCCTTGGCTTTTAAATCTGAGGTGAAACCTTTGTTGACCAAGCGCCATGTGGTGCTTTGTGATTGGCTCGCCATGTGTACAATGACCATCCTGCTCTAAGCCTAGTGCCACGTGGCATGATTTCGCATTCTCGCATTACTTATCGAACATGCATCATATTTTTGCAGGGAAGCACCATCCGTTGGATCGTGACACATGTCACAATCTGGTCACTTCCCGCTTGAACCTGCCACTATTCAACTATGATTTGGGTCCATTGCCACCTAGTGCCCAGGCGCCTTCCTGAATTATTTAACGGGCGAGCAACTTAATATTGTGGTTTGGCACAATCCGTTGATCTTCAACACATGGCAAAATTTGGTTCAACGACACCACTTCAACATTCTCGCATCTTCATTTGAAATTTTACATTATTTGCCTCTAGTTGACATCATCCATGATTGGCTAGGACCCACGCACTCAAGCCTTGCCTTCAAAAGGCTCATGCTTCAATTCACAATGTAATGTGAGTGCAATTGTATTTAAAAACTTTAAAAGCTTTCCTCCTACCGAATGTGGGATATTAGCTTTTATTGTGTTCTTCATTGTCCTGCGCTGACGTGATCTCCAAAACTGGCATGGGCATCTCTTAAGGTCTACTCTATCAAACTTTTTTAGGTCGATCCAACTCCCCTAGCTCCACACTGCTCTGACTTGTGTGAGATTCCTTGGTTATTGGTGTCTCTATTCTTATTTCTTATGCACAAACTTCTCCATTTTCAAAAAATGGCTCCTCTCTAATTGGCGGTTTTCTATTTTAACTCGTGGCTCTTTCTTGTTTAGAGGTGTGAGTTGTCTCTTGCAACCTAGAAATCCCCTACCGCTGGTTGTCTTTCGCTCCCTCCAATGGCTTTTTTGTCCTCCTCCACTCATGTTGCATCTCTCTTTCATGGGCATGCTTTCAAACTAAACCACCTCCTGATCTTCTTGACGTGGGCTATGCATGGATCCTTTTTAGACTTTGACCCACGATCTTACTTTAGCATTACATGCTGCGTATGGTGCTGCAGTAAAGACTCGGCTCCAAATTTTATGTGTTTGACTGCATTTTTTGTATTGTCGTGTTCCCTTGATGTAGTCCCCTCTCATTTATGCTAGTCAGCTTCATCATGGTTGGGTGGCTTCCTTGTTTGTTGGAAGCGTGGGCCTTTTTTCAACTCCACTCTACTGGCAACATTTTTCTAAAAATGTGGGGCTTTGAAATCGTGCATCGACTTCCTCAATGTATGCTTGTTGTTGACTTTAAATCTCGTATGATTTCATTTTATATCGGCTGGTCCTGAAGTTCTTTTTAAAATGCATGGAGGATGCATCTGCTTAGCGGCTTCTTTCAAAACTTAAATCCCTTCTAACACGTGAGACCATCGCTAGATGTTTTTCATAAAACGTAGATCTCTGCATTTTTTTTTTATCCATTGCTGAACGGTTTTCTTTCTAAAATGTTGCCTTGAAAGCTGCCTTTTCTGGCCTGCGATCTTGGTTTTTGTGCCTTTCTTGACAGTGCTTAGTGCCTGCATGGCTGCTCCCCTTTCAGGCTTCCCATACGAAACCTATTATCTGTTATATCTCCACCATTGCCTAAAGCAAATTCATATTCTAATTAGAAAGTTATCAACTCTAATGTTTTCAGATGGGTAAGTTCTTTCACAGATTTTAGCAAGCAATTCCATTCTAAAATTTCACTTTCAAAGTTTAGTCGTAGCATTTCCAGACCTTTTAACAATCCAAAGAACCTTAACAGTTCATTTAGATCTCTCATAGATTCATCTTTAGGTGAGTCTATAAGATAAGGCCTAACAAAGCAGAGTAGCTCACTCAGCTTGAGTGAAACTTGGTTATTATCCCTTCACCACAACCTCCAAGGCAATTCTCCTATAAGCTTTAAAATGTACAAATTTTGTAAAGGAACCCATTCAGGAAACTTATAAAATTCCACGATGCTTAATCAATCAAGTGGAAATAGTCAGGCCCCAAAGTTGGTCTGGCTAAAAAAAATTTCATTTCTGAACAACTGACATAGCAAATTGATCCATTGATCTTCTCGAACTAGAGCATTAATTTGATCATTAAAATCTCATTTACTCACTTTGTGCAAACTGTCTAATTGGTGCTAGATAGTCCGTTGACTTCCCTTAAAAATTGATCCAAACAGATAACTGTGCTTTGAAATCTGAGATACTGATTCTCTCCTCCGCATTCTTACACCTTGTTGAATCTCCTCTCATGAAGAATTCTAGGTCAAAAGATATTCTCTGTCAAAGTTGACCTCTCAGAATCACCTGCAGATAGACATGTCAGAATACCATAAACTGGATTCAGAATTGGCCTTGAAAATTGGGCAAATGAGCACATGGGGAAATGAAAACTGGGGCATCGATTCTCTATCATGAGGAAATTATGGATCTACAATTTAGGCTCATGAACTGACAGAAAACATTTTTTGCAAATGGAATTGACCTAGAAAAGTATGTGAATGGATTCATCATGACTTACAAACTGACACAATTAAAGTATTTTCAGAGGACAAAACAGGGGTACAATCCATTCAATCTTACCAATCATGGATCATGAGATATGATGTTACAAACAGGGGTTCCAATCAAATTGCAATTGCTGACACCAGTGAAAACATAAAAATTACGTTTGGAATCGTGTTTGAAAACTTATCAAACAGATTCTTCATAAGCTGAAACTTGAAACATAAAAAGTTTCTAATGTCTACAATGCAACGCAAAAGGAATTTTATCATTTTGGTCAACTGGTCAGAAGTTATAACTCATCAAACAGGGCTTCCCAGAATTATGTGCAAATTGCAAAAGGATGAAAATAGTAACTGACCAACTTTGAGGGATTCAAAACCTAGTCAAACGGACTCAAAATGACTCAAAATCTAAAACATAGGTTTTTGGTTATGGATACTAGACACTCCCAAAGTGGCAAGTCATTACGCAATTCTGGGTGCAAGATATTAAGGCATAAATAGGCCTTCTTATTGCTGTTTGACACTTGGTGTAAAATGCAGATTTGAAACTAGCTCGAAACAGGACTTCTCCAAATAGCTCAGAATGATGGTTTATCTTCATAGAACAAGTAGATGCACTAAAAGGAGGGTGTTAGAAACATTAAACACCTAAGGGGCCTCATAGGCACAACCAGGTACACATGCAATTATGGGCATTCATAGGGCTTGATTTTCTCTAAATTTCAAATGGATGCTCAAAATGGGAATACAATTTTGAGTGCCAACAGATACCATCATTGATCTATTGCTAAAATTTTTAGTAAGGGTAATCTCACATATATTCTATCAATCCAATAGATTGAATAGTGTACCCTACATAGCTATTGATGTTGGTTATAAAATTGTTAAAAAGGATCATACATATGGTCTTGCAGAACTTTAGCTACAACAACTTATGGAGAACCTTGGAGCAATAAAGAGAACCAAGAGTGCACAATGCAAGTTTGGTTCTATACTAGTTTGTATACTCTTTTATGTACAAAACACATTTTCCTCATTTGGAATAATAGGATGGAAGACCAACAAGTCAGTGGCAACACAAATTGGAGAATACAATGAAAAACTAGGAGAAAAATTTGAAACCATAATGACTAGTTACTTTGAAGGTTTTAAGAAGTCAATGAAGTAGAGACTCAAGATTCCAATTTCCTTAGTTGAGAAACATTATAATGATGTATGTTTTCTTGTTGATGCTAACTACACATTTGTGCAAGCTACCACACCAAGGGTAAGATGGATAAGACCCTTAGGTTATGTAGGTTATGAGGTAAATGTAGATGAAGCCTCAACAACAATAATAGCCCTACTTATAGAGGAAGTAGACAAGACTGCTAAAGTTTTGGGAAATTATGAGATGGTGAAATCAAAGATTGCCATGGAACTAAAAACTACCTTTACAATCAAGAAGAAGGATAAGCTGGTTAAGAAGCTAAAAGCAAAGTTTGGAGAAAGTGCAGAGAAGGAAGAGGAAGAAGATAAAGAAGATGAAGAGGAAGGACAAGCACAAGCTCAAGAACCTCTAGCTTTGACTCAAGGCATGGGAGAAGATAAAGAAGAAGAGGAGACTATAGGTGTCCAGGGAGAAGAAGTTGAGGAAGCACCTACTTCTGCCAAGTCAAAGAAGAGAAAGGAAAAGGCATAGCCAATGGAAAAGAAAAAGAAAATTATAAACCCTAGTCAGCCATAGCCTATTATACCTACTACAAGGGCCACCACATTTGTAACTACCCAAAAGGCCAAATAAAAGACCAAGGCGATAGAGCAAGGAGGATAGGAACATAAAAGAATGAGAAGGAAGTATGGGGTTCAATTAGATTCTAATGAAGAGATGACAAAATCGGATGATAACAACTAATTCAAGGTGGTCAATCACAATCCTCTCTCAAATATTGAGATCTTATGTGAAAATGTCAAGAGTAATGCTGATTTATTTGGTTTTAGACATATTGATTTTGATAAATTGGGGAAAAAGGAAAAAAACCAAGTGGAAGAGGCATTATATGCCATGATGTCAAAGTTTAAGAACATTCCACTAGAATTTTCCACCTCAATACCTAAAAGCCTGTAAGATTAGGTGAAAAACTAATCTCCCAAGAACACCTGCATGCATAACCCTATCACATGGATGAAGCAAAGAACAGAGGCAAGGAAAAATCAAGGGGGCCAAAAAGCCAGATCCATCTTATGAACATGCAAAGAGAAATATCTCATATAATCGAATAAGTGAATGTTTAAAATACAAAGAGGTGAATCCTTATAAAGGAATCACGAAACCCAAAAAGGGAAACTAAAGCCTAAAAAAGCTAGGGTTGCACAATATAATTAATAAAATATTAATTATATGCACCTTCAAGATAGCTTAAGAAAACTAGAGTAATAGGAAACTTAATTAATTAAATCAAAGTGATTTAATTAATAAGTTAGAACAAATAATTACTCTAACACCCCCCCTTAAGCGAAGGTTGGGAGGAAGCTAACCTAGCACAGCTATGAAAGAGAATTGGGTCCCGACAACAAGGCCAGATCAGGTACCCAATCACAACAAAATCTCTATAAAGAGGAGAAATAGAGAAAACCACATGGGAAAAACCATACTCCAAAAAGAGATAGAAAAAATGTTCCAGAAGAAGGAACAAAGAGATCATAAGAGAATCATTGAAGCATGAAGAACCACAAAACTCTATCAAAATGCTGATCTGTAGAACCTCCATGGAAATAGAAGGCACGAACCATCAACCAAAGAAGCATAGAACATCAATATAACCTCCCCTTAAGGCAGGTGAGGTGACAGGCAGCTGAAAAGATGGGCCAAGAATCTCCTACAACACAAGAGCCAAACACATTGAGAGTGAGGTACAAAAAACCAATAAAGGCACGTGTCATTGACACTGCATGAGGAATTAGAGAAAGAGGGCCTATAAGCGACAAACAACTATCCCCCCATGGCACTTTATAAAATAGTGCGAGTACAACGAATCACAATGATGAAAAGGATCCTGAAATGCAAGAGTGGCACTTTATCTTAGTGTGTTGCATAAAGATGCTTACAATGAATATCAACAATGATAAAAAAAAACATAAGGCTGAAACAATAGAAGGTAGAGCCCAAAACGAAGCAACTGAAGCAACAAAATCGATCTCCGAACCTGAAACAAACAGAATATCCACCAGAATGCTAAAATGAAAAAGACTGAATAGGATGTGCCTGGAACAAAATCTAGAACAACAACCAGCATCACTAGAAAGAGCACAGAAAGATCTTTCCAGCGATATAAAGAAGTCCAAAATCGAAGATCGAATGCTTGAGATACGCCTCCCGGAGTGCAAAATAGAACATCCAGCTTTGACTACCAAAATAGGCAACCAAACTACATCAAAACCCAAAAAAAACTCTACCAGCATCTCTGTCTTGGAACCAGCTTTCGGGCGCATTTTTTGAATTGAAAAAATATGTCCGTATGCTCAAGTTACGGAGAAAAAACCTCCAGGGCCTCTGAAAATGCAAAATTATTATTATTTTTTTTTAAAAATAATAAAAAACAAAAATCTTTTAAAAAATCCCTCCACCGCTGGCGGAGCGGCGGCCGGGCGACGGGAGGTTGGAGGGCCGCCGCGGGGCGGACCGCCAGCGGTAACCGCTAGCGATGGTCGTCAGCGGTGACTACTAGCGGCTCCGCTGCGGTTAAATAACTATCGGCAGCTAAGACAGCCGAGTTTTTTTTTTTTTTTTTTTTTTTTCATTTTTGACGCCTAGTACTGCATGCAGGGGGCCGTACGGCCCTGTCAGACAAAAAAAAATTGCCTCCCAGGCCAACGGTGTCCAAAATAGACAAATTTTATATGGATTCTGACTGCAAACAACCTTCCGAATCCAATGGAAGCTTCCGTTTGAGCACAAAGTGCCCCAATTTTTTTTTTTTTTTGTTCATACAGCCTCCCACTGCTCCAAAAAATGCAGCTTCTGAAATGCTTCAACAAACCATGAACAACAAGCAGCAAGCTAGCTCTGATACCATGTAAGATTAGGTGAAAAAATAATCTCCCAAGAACATCTGCATGCATAACCCTGTCACATGGATGAAGCAAAGAATAGAGGCAAGGAAAAATCAAGGAGGCCAAAAAGTCAGATCCATCTTATGGACATGCAAAGAGCAATATCTCATATAATCCAATAAGTGAATGTTTAAAATACAAAGAGGTGAATCCTTATAAAAGAATCACGAAACCCGAAAAGGGAAACTAAAGCCTAAAAAAGTTAGGGTTGCACAATATAATTAATAAAATATTAATTATATGCACCTACAAGATAGCTTAAGAAAACTAGAGTAATAGGAAACTTAATTAATTAAATTAAAGTGATTTAATTAATAAGTTAGAACAAATAATTACTCTAACATATATGATATTGTTGAGCAAAAATGGCATCATTGTCTAAACATGGAAAGAAAAATTAGGGAAACCACATTAGCCCAAGTAATGCTAGAATTGACAAAAGGAAAAATTGCTAAGGCTATCAAGAAATATGTAGTTAGGTTCACACCTTACTACAAAGCCTTCAACATTCTCCAAAATAATATTGAAGATGTTGTCAAGAAATCGACACAAATATGAAAAATCATTTATACGTTGACCACTATTAAGAAAGGATAAATTGACCCTTCAAAGGGTAATACTAATGATAAAGATGATGAAAAGGAAGATGACAAAGACAATACAATTGGATAAGAGACAAAAAAGCAAGATGATGACATGGAAACAGTTGAGCAATAGCAAGATGAATAGATTGTGTAGGATACACATGTGTCGAGTGTCAGTCCTCCCCATGACACAACCAAAACCATTGAAAGGATAAATGTTAAGGATTTATTTGACCCATTAGTTCAGAACATCAATCCTCTTACAATAGAAGATATTGGATCAATCTACATTACAAGCCAAACTATGTTGTAATCCTATTTTGGTCAATGTAGAAAAACTACAAAAGTTAGTAATTGATGTTACAATGGAGAAGGTGAATCCACAAGAACCACCATCCATCATCTCTTTAGTTACTCATGTACAACCTTTAATCCAAATGATAATAGATACATCTACTAAAGTTGATACAACTGAGAAGAAAGAAAAATAGCAGGACAAAACTACATGACAACAAAAGGAAATAGGATAGATAGATTCATATGTACCTACAACATAAGAACAAGGTGCTAGCCAAGTCATAGTAATAGACCAAAGAAAGCCTAAAGAGATAGAACCAAAGGTAAAGGAACAAGTTTTGATCCAAGTACTACTAGCTTTACCAACATCTGTCACTCCTTCTACTCAAACTCTTAAAAGGCTAAGTAAAGATGCTTTCCCCATTACAAATCTTAGTGCCAAGACCAATCTTATCAAATGTAGAAAAGGTAATACATTATGGAGACATAAGACTTGATGAAGACATTTTGATTCCAAAGTATGATTATGATACTATGACATTGGAACAAATAAGCATTTTACAACAAGCCTTAGAAAGGAAAAAGCATTAGGAAATGCTTAGGAGAGAACACATGTAGAAGCAAGCACTTCAAGATATAAAGGACATCTTTCTAGATGCATTTAGCCTGCCAACTCCTAATGAGACCAGGCCACTAATAGAATAATTGATAGATATAGTGGAGAAGGTTAGTAATAAAGACCTTGATAAAAATGCAAAACTATTAGAATGGTCTAAAAAGAAGTTTCAAGGCAAGGTAAATGATAAAATATCTAGTGAGATAGCACTACAACAAGTTGCATTGGCATAAAAAGGTTGAGGATATGAAGAAGGTACTTGAGAATATGTTGTCATTATACACAAAACTATGTAATCCTACACTCTTCACCCAAGAGACCAAAAGTCACATTCTAAGTCTAGAGAGCAAAATATCTGCATCACATACAAGCCTACCTACAAATCTAGCTTAGAGGGAGAAGCATTTCAAAAAAATTCTTTAGACACAAAGTTAGTTAGCTATCTTAATAGAAGATGAGACTAATATTAGAGCCAAATTGACAAGAATTCAAGCTACCCTCACCCCACATATGGAGATAATGCACAAGGAGCTAGGCTACGCTAAAAATCTATTGAAGAAATGCACCAATCTTTCTACTTTAGATGGTCTAGCACACCTTGTTGCTAAGATTGAAATCAAAATTATGTCATTGGATGTTGCATGTGATAACTGGGATGTAGATCTAAGGATAATAATGGATGTCTATACATCCTTTCATGGACAAACACAACATAGGTGTATAACCCACTTGACATAAGTGTCACAAAGGGGGAGATATAATAAAGGGAGAGATATAACATGAAAAATATAATATGGGGGAGTATGAACAAAAGGGAGATAAATAAGAAAGGGGGATCATTGTAGTAGAGTTATATAATTGGGGTGATATAGCAATAAACTAAACAAAAAGGGATAGATATTAGCTAGGTTAGAGCATATTAGATGAAAGAGTATCAATATCACAACATATTGAAGTCAAAGTGTATTAGTAGAGCAACATTTACTAAGAGAGGAGAACAAATTTTTTTATACAATACAAACATATTAACTTAGGGAAAGTTATCAAATTTTGAGGTATACAATTTAGTATAAAATTTTAAAAATTTGAAGTTTTGTATATAAGTTGAGTCATGGATATGTTATGCTCTAGAAATTAAGGATAATGTTGTATATTTAAGTTTTTTTGACACTCATGTCAAAGGGGGAGATTGTTGATCTTAGATTGGCTTTGACAAGTGAGTGTCAACACACTTAAGCCATTTACAAGTAGTTCATGTCAAACTAGTAATACATGCTAAGCACAGGATGCAAATTTTAGACCATGCCAATTTGCAATGAGTGTTGAGTCACTCAAGTGTTGAGTCACTCAAGTCTCAAGTCACTCAAGTAAATAGTGGATACCAAGTGATTCATGAGCTGAGTAAATAGTGGATACCAAGTGATTTAGGAGCTAAGTAGACAATGGATGCCAAGTAATGCAGGCGCCAAGTCATAGTAAATAAAAAAGTGCATGTCGAGCATCATGGAATTCATATGCTGAGTGATATTATTTTGACATATTTGTTTGAAATTCACAAACAACTATGTAAACCATTTTTTAGCTAAATTAAGATTATACTTTGATATTTTTGAGATAAGGACGAATCTCTATTTGGATTTCCTATGCAATTAGATGCAACCAATAAGAAAATGGAAAGGTTTAAGTGGCAAAATGGATGAATCTCAGCCATAGATTCATACCTAACTCTAAGCCACCAAAATATTCTTAAGGAGGACAAAACCCTAAACTCTTTAGTGAGTAAACAGAGAAATTATGGTTGGAGACAGATAAAGGAGTGAACAAAATA
The DNA here is from genome assembly GCA_028749045.1 of Cupressus sempervirens. NCBI lineage: Eukaryota > Viridiplantae > Streptophyta > Pinopsida > Cupressales > Cupressaceae > Cupressus > Cupressus sempervirens. The sequence continues at coordinate 180,675,671 of CM053791.1, read as the reverse complement.
GTTTGTGGAGTATTCAAGGTGACTTAGAATTTATGAAGAAAGAGTGAATTGCAGAATCAGTTATAGAAGAAAAAAGGGTAGAGAAAAGGATATAACATTGAGACATTTGATCATGAAGGATTAATATGATATTTTGTAGAGGTGATCTATTATTAGGCCAGCAAGTTCCATTTGCAAGATCTATGCTGAGACATTTTAATAGGTAATTTCAGTTAAATCTCTTAAGAAGAGTAGTCCTAACAGGCTATATGAAATCCTTTAATAGGATGCTTACTTAATTGTAAGTTGAAGTCCTCTAACAAGGCACACTTCTAACAAGGTGTTGAAATCCTCTAACAAGGTGAGACCTAACAGTCTTTGTAAGCCTTTAATAGGGAAGACCTTTCATAGGGTAGATCATGTTTTATGGTCAAAACATTGCGAGCTTCATTGGATACACTTTATTACTGCACAAGTGAAGATTTGTGGGTTTCATCCCTGCCCTAGTTTCACCTTTTCACTTGGGTTTCTAGGTAATCATATCTAGTGTTGTGTGTGTGAATGCTTACATGGTTATATGTTTTAGATGCATATGCTTTACATGTTATTTCAGCTTACTTGTTAATGTGTCTAATGAATGAATGGTGAAAGTTTTATGGGTCTAAGGTTAAACTACTGATTCTACTCCCCCCCATAGAAGTTTACTGTTTCCACTTGTAATTCCAACAATCAGGATTTTGGTCATATGATGATATTGAAAGTAGAGGTGAAAGACCCTAACAAGGTTTTAGGTATGCAAGTGGACATGGAATTGTATAATCAAGAAAGTGTGAACAAGTGACATTTGAAAGGGATAAATGGAAGCCATTATATGGAAATATGTTAAAGTCAGGGAAACCTCAAGTACAATCAATGATACAATTATTTGTTGATGCTTTGAGAATTGAATAAAATAAATTGCAAGAAGAGTATGCAAAATTTAAATATGTTTCAATGATTAGAAGAGAAGTCTCTGATATTCTAATCAAAAATCATTTTAAGAAGTTTCTTGACAAATTTGGTCAGGTTTGGGATATTTATGGTACTTATAAACCCCTAGCTTTGAGAAATAATAAGATTTATACGAGCTTGGTCAAAGAAAAGAATACCTTGGGAGAAGATGAAAATATTCAAGAAGCGGAAAGGTTGATTGAGGATCATACTCCATATTCACAAGAATTTAAGTTTTCTTTCAAGTTAATGGAGGAAGTGGTTACAGAACATAGAGTTATATCTTGGCATGATGAAAAAGGGGACACTATTGACTGAGAAGGATGGATGGATGTGTTATGTGACGTAAGAAAGAGCCCTAGAAGTTTCACAAAACATTGAACTAGAGATGTTAAAGTCCAACATGTAGATGGAGCAGATATTAAAAATCAATTTCAAGGAAAGAGAAGTAATCAATGATGGAAATTTACTAGGAGATATCAAATATGTAGAACACATTAGGAAATGCAATGATTTTATTGAATCAATTGTTGGAATTTATAATAGGAAAAGTAAACTTTTTCCCTTAAAACATTCACCACACATCCATCTCATACATTCACTAAGTAAACTAAAATACCATATAAAGCATGTACATCTAAAACATGAAAGAAGGTAAACATTCACATATGCATGACACTAGATATGATTAACCAGAAACCCTCCAATGAGAAGGTAAAATTCGGGCAGGGATGACACCCACAAATCTTCACTACTATAGTAATAAAGTGTATCCAATGAAGGTTACAATGTTTAATCATGAGACATGATCTACCATATGAAAGGTCAGCCCTATTAAAGGCTTACAAAGATTGTTAGGTCTTACCCTATAAAAGGATTTCAACATGATGTTAGAAGTGTGTTTGGTTAAATGACTTCAACTCACAATTAAGAAAGTACCCTATTAAAGGATTTCAATACAACCTGTTAGGACTATTTGTTAAGAGATTTAACTAATTCACCTACTAAAATGATTCAAAAATGATCATGTGGTTGGAACTTGATTGCCTAATGATAGATCACCTCTATATGGATGTATTTTTTATCCTTCTTGTCACATCTCTCACTGTTGTATCCCTTTCCTTTCCTTTGTTATCCTTTAACTAATTATGCAATTTAGTCTCTATTCATAACTTCTTAGCCAATGTGAATGCTCTTTTTGCACATGCAAACTTCTCTCTTCACACCATGAATAGTTTAGGGTTTGTCCTCCATAAGAAGACTTTGGTGACTTGGGGTTAGATATGAATCAATGGCTATGATTCATCCATTTTTCTACTTAAACCTTCTCTTTCTCTAATTGGTTGCATGCAATGCATTGTGATTTCAAATTACCATTCATCTTATCTCCAAATATCATAATTCAAAATCCTTGAGTTAGATAAAAAATGATTTACATATTTGTTTGTGCCATTACAAAAAACAATAAAAAAACTATCTTACTCAGCATTGGATGCTCAACATATACTGTTCTTTATACTCTAGCTCGACATCCACTATTTGGTCAGCTCCTAAATCACTTAGCATATACTGTCTTCTTGACACTTGAGTGACTTGGCACATGAGTGGCTTAGCACTCACTGTGGACTCAACATGCTCCATTATATACATATTGTGCTCAACATTTACTTACTTATTTGACATGAACTGAGTAAATGACTAAAGTGTGTGGACACTCACTTGTTAAAACTAATTCGAGACCAAAAATTTCCCCCTTTGACATGTGTTTCAATTTTTTTTATCATGAAATAACATCCTTTATTCTTGTGAGCATAACATATCTCTTGTTTGGTTTATATAAAATACTTCAAAATTTAAAAATTTGGTAACAACTTGTACCTCAAAATCTGATAGCTCCCCCTGAGTTGATAGGTTTGTTCTATATTCAAAATTCTATACTCGTGAGTAGTAAATGTGTCTCTACTAATGTTCTTTATCTTCATGCTATTCATGCTTTCTCCTCCTTAGCTTATTTTTTCTTTTCTCTATCCCTTTTATTACTCTCTACTCTATATCTTCCTCTTTTTATTTCTCCCCATTGCTCATCTCCCCAGAATGTTATATCTTCTCTAGAATCTATATATCTCCCCAGTTTATTTCTCCCCCTTTTTGACACTTATGTCAAATGGGCTATACACTAATTATGTGTTTGTCCAAAAAGGATTTATGGACCTCTATTATAATTTTGAGAGTTGTGTCCTACTTTTCAAATGCTACATCCAAGGATTTGATTTGGATAGCTAGCTCAATAACAAGGTGGACCAGACCATCCAATATTGAAAGATTTGGATCTTTCTTCATAAAAGCTTTGACATAACCTAATTCCTTGGGAAATATCTCCATATGTGGGGTCAATTTTAATTTGATGCTAGTTTGTTTAGCCCTTATTTTGGCTTCTTATTTCAATAATACAACTAATTGACTTTGGGTTTGTAGCAATGTTCTGAAGTGCTTTTCACTTTGAGTTGGTGTCATATGTAATTTTGCACTTGATGCACTAATCTAACTTTCCAAGCTCAAAATATGATTTCTAGCCTCTTAAGTGAAGAGTGTTGGATTACACAATTTTTTGTATAGTGAGAAAATGTTCTCAAGTTCTTTCTTCACACTTTCTACTTTCGTTGCTAATGCAACTTGTGGTAGTGCAATATCACCTGGTATTTTCTCATTAACTTTGCTTTGGAATTTCTTTTCTGACCATTCTAGAAATTTATAATTTGTGTCTAGGTATGTATCACTAACCTTCTCCACTATAAGTGTTAGTTGTTTAATGAGTGGCTTGATCACATCTAGAGTCAAAAAACTAAATGCATCTAAAAAAATGTCTTTGATGTCTGAAAATGCTTGCTTCTACTTGTGCTCCTTTATGAGTAGTTCTTGTCTTCTCTTTCTTGCTCAAGCTTCTTGCAATATGCCCATATGCTCAATTGTAATTGTGTCATAATAATATTTTGGTAACATTAGTTCTTCTTCAAGGTTGACATCTCCATATTGTATGACTTATTTAGCCCTTGATGAGCTTGGTCTTGGCATTGAGTTATGCAATGGTGTTGCAGATATACTTGGCTTTTGAAGAGTGCAAGTAGGAGGGCTAGATTTTGGTAGTGTTACCAGGGCGTGAATAGAAAACTGATCCTTCACCTTAGGTGTCAATTCTATCTCTTTAGGCTTGTCCTATTCTTCAACAATGTTTTGACTTGCACCTTGTGCTTGTTTTGTGGGCACAGATAAATCTATCTAACTTGTTTGACTCTGTTCTTTAGTAGTGGCTTGGTTTTCCACTACATCCTTTTTAGTTGTATCAACCTTATTAGATTTAACTTCAGGTACTTTATCCAAAGATTTTATATTAGTGACTTTAGGGGTAATCTTTTGTATTTACCTCTTCCCTTCATGTTTTAGTCACTATTTTCTGTATCTCATCTACACTCACCAATATTGGATTATCACATAATTTGTCCTATAGTGTAGACTAATCAAGTATCTTCATGAGATCTTCCTCTATAAGGGGATTGATGTTCTGAGCTATGACATCAGATACATCCTTAACTATAATTTTTTCAATAACTACACTTGTTTCATGTTGGGGGCTGACATTAGGCAATTGTGTATCTTGTACACTCTATTCCTCTTACTTCTCTACCTTTGCTATTTCCTTCTCATCTTCTTTCATTTTTGTTTCACCCCCATTTTTTCTTCATTATTACCATCCTTCACCTCAATAGGCTCTTGTTCACCTTTCTTTACTATAGCAAGTCCATAATTTACCTTCCACATCTATGTGGACTTCTTAACTACATCTTCAATATTATTTTGTAGAATGCTAAAGGCTCTATATTTAGGTACAAACATAACTGCATATTTCTTCATGGGCCTAGCAATTTGTGCCTTGCCGAGTTTAGGCATCACTTGTGTAAGTGAAATCTCCCTTATTTGTCTTTCCAAGTTTCAACAATCGTGCCATTTCTTCTCAACTCTCTCATATAAGCTCTTTATCATTGAGTTGGAAATTTCTAATGGGGTTTTCTTGAAATTTTCCATCATGCCATATATAGCTTCCTCTACTTGATTTTTCTCAACTTTCCCAAGATTATCAAAATCAACATGATAAAATCCTAATAAATCTACACTATTCTTAATAATTTCACATAGATTTTCTAAGTTTGATAGAGGATTGTAACTCATCACATTGAATTGGCTATTGTCATCTAATTTTGTTTTCTCCTCATCATATTCTGGTTGTGTAATGTACTTCCTTCTTTTTCTTTTCTACACCTCACCACACTCTTCTATTGGTTTTGTCTTTTTCTTTTTCCCTTGGTGTAGTAACACATACACTAGCCCTTGTAGTAGGAGCATAAGGTTTGGGCTAACTCGGCTTGGCTACCTTCTTTTATTTTGAAACTAGTTGGGCCTTAGCCTTTCACTTCTTTTGGTTTATGGAGGTAGGTGCTTCCTTGGCTTCTTCTCCCTCGGTACCTTCAGTCTCCTCCTCTGGTTGGTCTTCACCCATTCCTTGTGTTAAAGCTAGAGGTGCTTGTACTTGGGTGTCTTCTTCCTCTTTTTCCTCCTCTTCTTCTTCTTCTTCCTATTCATCACCTTCACCAAATTTAGCTTTTAATTTCTTAAAAAAATTCTCTTTCTTCTTGATAATAGAAGAAAATTTAGTTTCATGACAATTTTGGATTTGGCCATTTCATAGTTTCCAAATGCTTTTGCATTTTCATCAACTTTTTCTAGTGAAGTTGTTATAGCTATAGAGGCCTCATCTATATTGATTTCATATCCAAGTGGCCTTAGCCATCTCACCCTTGGTGTTGCTTCTTGGAAAAATGTATAGTCAAGATTCAATAGAAAACAAATATCATCATAATTATTTTCTACTAGTGACACTAGAATTCTCAATCTCTTTTAATTGATTACTTGAAATCCTCAAAATAGCTAGTCGTAACAGATTGAAAGTTATCTCCCAATTGTTCAATGAATTCACTAATCTATACTGCCACTGACCTATTGGTTTTCCATGAAACTGTACCAAATGTGGGAAAAGTGTTTTGTACATAAAAGAAAATACATATTAGAAGAGAACCAAATTTGCATTGTGCACTCTTTGTCTTCCTTATTTCTCCTACATTTTTAGCCAATTGTTGTAGTTGTAACTCTGCCAGATCATATGTGTGATCTTTCTTGACAATTTTGTATCCAACATCCACTACAATGTAGGGCACACTATTAATTTTTCTAGATTGATAAAACTTATGTGAAATAACCCTTACTGCAAACTCTATCAAGGGATCTTTCATATTTTATTCTATATAGCTCTACTATTTTTCTCAATAACTTCTTTTGAGTTACTTCTTAGGATCTTAGGACAATCTAGGGTTGGATACCCTATAACCCTATGGATTATTCTTTTGGTTATCTTGACAAGGCCATTATCTAACCAAAATGAATTGTCATGAATTCTACTTAGTACTATCCTAATCTACTCTATTTTGAACACATTTGGGAAATCTAGGGCTTGTGTTAACCCTTTCTTTTATACAATTCTGCATTCTTCCTTCAATACACTATTAACACAAAGTCTGTCATATACTTTCCTAATCTCCATATCACTAATACTTCAAATTTTATAGTTGTAGCATTTCCCAACATCTTGCACCATTAAAACTTTCAGTAGTATGATGGATAACACACTTGAGGGGTCTTTTTTGTAGGTGAAATTTGGTATAGCTTTGAATATTGGTTGTGTTGGTGTTTCAAAACATTGGAGGGTTTTCAATTATCCAAATGAGAATATGACATATCTAGGGGCAGCTAACTCCCATTTTCAACATGACATTTCAGACACTAGGCAAACTATAAGGCTAGACCCCTCTTCTACTTCAGGCTTTGCAAGACCTAGGTGGGTGGACCTCAGATTCAATTGATACCGTACCAGTGAAAAAAATATCCCTGAATCTATTAAGCAGATGAAAACCCTTATATCTCCTAATAACTCATGAAATGACATAGATCTATAGTAGCTAAATGCAAATCTATGAATCTCATAAGCTGAGTGAGGGTTAAACATTTAGGTCCTTCAACATGTGAGGGAAAAATACATTTGATTAATAATGTTGAATTCAGCAATACCTTAGATATGCAGCAGTAAGACCTAATGATCCTGTAAAATGATTAGTGCCTTAACCATTGGGAAAATCTATGAATCAAAAGCACACATATGCATATCTGATACCTATTTGTATCTTTAGATATTTGATCTATCTATTCAACTTGTAAATAGACATCAATGTTCAATTTAAACCTCATTCTTACATGAAATCGCCATCAGTAACCTCACAACCCTGTTGATTTCCCTGAAGCATTTACGTAACCCTTTGAGTCATAGGGAACAATGAAATAACATACAACCTTAAGGGACTGCAACTAGAACCTAAGCTCTATGTCAAAGATTATAAATGATTGAAGATCACCGATAAAGGAGACAAGATTCAAGATGAAACTCAACTTATTGTTCTTTGTTTTAATTTCTTTGAAATTATACATTCATATGCATAAAATGAAAACACAAAAAAACCTAATGGATCTTAACTATCTATATTATCCTTCCTAATGCTTTTCATACAAGAGAGAAAGTGCTGAATCAATGTGGTTTCATAGTAAACACTAGAACCCTGCTGGTATTACCCAGAAAAAATTGCCAACCCCTAGAATGAAAGAAAGAAAGAGAGATATAGAAGAAGATGAATTCTTGGATCTAATCTATGCATGACATGTGTCCACTTGGAATCCAATCTTCTGCAACTAAATAACCTCTTTCTTCCTTGTCCCATTTTGATTTGATTTGGTTTCATCATTTCTACAACTGACTTGAAAATATCTTCTGTTCAATGATGAAAACTTGTTGAGTCATCAAAATATCTGAAAGCTTCATGAAAATGCTCATGAAATTTAAGTTTTTACTGAATATGGGTGACCAAATTTGACCTTAACTACATTTTCACTATCTTTTAACCATATTTAGGTCATTACCATGTCAAAAATTAGTTCTGAACTTCCTGACCTGAATATAGTTGTGAAAAGGAAACTTGAGAGAAAACCTTGAATAACTCAAACACACTACTTCATGTGCAAAAACTAACCACATAGTCAAAAAATTCAGATCCTCCTAGTTTTGGTGAAATGTAACATCACTATATTAGCCTCTCGAAAATACCCAAGAAGTTAGTTTGAAAATCACCCCTCTGGTATAAAGTTTAGGTCTGCACATCCTCTTCAAAATTAGGGTCAACATGGTTTGACCAAGATTACCTGCCACATTGTGGCCTCTGATTGGTCCACCAACTCACCACATCATCACTGGGATAAGACCTACTTTGTCATCACCTAAGTGGGGCCCATTGACATGTGTTAGCAACCCTCAATCCTACATTTGTTAATGGACTTGCATCTTCATCTTGCGATATTGCACAGACTGTCAATCTTTCCATGTGTCATCATCTAAATACATCTCACCCAAACTCGCATTTTTTTGCCACATCACTACTAGTTGGGACCTGAGCCACATGGCGCTTGCTCACATGCCCACAATATCTAACTGGTGGGCATCTCCATTTTGTGGGGATGCACTCACCTCAAGATCTAGACACGTGGCATGATCATAGTGCATCTCACCACATCAGTGTGCATGTATGTTTATCTAAATTTTTTCTTATATCATCTCTGACAACCGACTAACATCATCAGTGGGGTCCCTCACATAGGTCAGGCTTCCAAAAGCCTCTCTCTTGAAGTCACTTGATTATTGAGTGATTTAGTATTTAAATTGTTATGAAAGCCCTCCCATGACAAATGTGGGATAAATAATTTAACCCTATTTTTGCTCTGCTTCCACACGTGAGCCCTTTTAACACTGGCATCCCTACTTTAGCACATTGACTATGGTTCTTTTCAATGCGAGGCTCCTCCCATGTGCTGGATGGCTTCAAACTTTGGCCTGCATGGGATGCCTAATGCGTGAGCCTCTAATCATGTGTGAAGTGTTTCCTTTTAACAAGTGTGGGGTCCTTTTCATGCTATCTAGGTTCTTGCTTGTAGTGGCTTGTTTTTAATGTGTTTTTCCATTACTTATGCCTTCTAAACTCTCCTACAGATTCTGCATAGTTTTGGCATACTATTTCCTTTACTACGGCTGAGCCTCTGTTTCATATGCTTGCTCTTTACTGGACATGTAGAGTTCTTTGCTCTTGCTATGCATGGATTCTTCTTATTTCACTTGCTGCCTTGTCTTTGTGAGTGTTGGCTGGTCCTTGATCATGGCATGGAGATCTTTGAAACCATGCCCACTTTCAAACATGGGTGTCTCTCTTCCTTTTTATATTCCCACTGCCTGCTTCTTCAAATAGTGGCTTCTTTCCTTGTAGAATGGACCTCATGTGGTCTCCTTTTAGTTTCTTGGCAGCTATCTCTTCTTTAAAATATTTTTACTTAGTCATGGACTCCCTTTAATTGCTCATAGATTTGCTTCAAACACGTAGCTTGGGCTCTCTTTTGAAAAAGTGGATTGCTATTTCCTTTGACCAGGGTGAATGACTTTGTCTCAATGCTATGTTCTCCCCTTCATGATGGCTTTCTTATTGACTATGCATCCATGTGTGATCTTTGCACTCCTCTGTGTCGACACTTCTACTGATTCAACTTGCTCTATCTCTACATGGCTTTGCCTGGTATCTTGAGTGGGTTTGATCTTCAGCCGTGGAGCTTCTCCTTTCACATTGTTGACTTCTTCAACTCCTTAATGTGGGCTCTTCATCCTTCAACTATGTGAAATCTTCTTTTTATAATGCATGGACCACATTCTTTAAATATTTTGAAGCTTTATTCAAAAATTGTAGGCTCCCTCATTGTGTGGGGTTTTGTTTGTAGATGCTCTATTTTAAACATGTTGGTGGTGATGTGCAAGTGGTGGGTATAGTGTTCACACAATTCATTGCATGGCCTTCAAAGCCACAATTAAAGCACTAACCACTCTTTAAAACTTTCCACGTGATAATTTTAAAAGAGTAGGTGGTAGTATCCCATTAACTTCTTCTAGTTTGATTTTCTCTTTGATAAACAACCCTCTACATTGGGTGATGATAAGTTAGTATCTCCTTTTCAAAAATTACTACAATTGATTATTCATGCAAATCCCATATATTCACTTTCAAATGAGATGGTAATATATCTATTGGAACAAATGCCTTCATTACTTGGTCAAAACAAGTCTACCTTGATGCCTCAATCATATCATCACCACCTAAATAACCCTTTCCTTATGATATTTTAATAAACCAAATTCATTTCAATCAAAGCCTGATCATACCTTACAGATCTGATGACATTAGTCGGGCATGAAAGTGGGTCTAGGTAAAAAAAAATTCATTTTTGGACACTTGAGTCTCATAACTAATCCATTCATCATCTGCTAGTGATCAAAACCAAATTTTATCAATGCTCAATCAATTGAAACTCATTTTACCATAGAATCTGCAAACTAAGAATTTCATGTCAGGAGGTTCATTGACTGGTCTTGAAAATTGATCAAAACCTCTGACTGGGCTCTAAAAACTAGCACACTGACTCTTTGCTCCACGCTCTTTCACCCTCTCAAATATTGTCTCATGATGAATTTGAGGTCATAAGATATTTTCTATCACAGTTGACCTTTTAGAACTTCCTGCAAGAAAACATGTCAGAAAACACTAAATTGGGTTCGGATTTGGCTTTGAAAACTAGGCAAATGGACACCTAAGAAGAAAAATTGGGACATGAATTCACTGTTATCAGGTGAGTATGGATCTATGATTTTGGTTCATGATGAATAATAGGGCGCAAATGGCAAGTGGTCAAAGTGGGCTACTCAGATTTTGCAAACTAGAAACAATGGCAGAAAGACATTTTTTGCAAATGGAATGGACCTAGAAAAGTGTGCAAATGGATTCGTCATGACTTGCAAATTGACACACTTGGAGTATTTCCAAAGTCAAACACAATATTACAATCCATTTATTCTTACCAATCACAAATTAAGAGTTATAACATCATGAACAGGGGTTCCAACAAATCTGCAAATGTAACATCAGTAAAAAGATAAAAATTCCATTTGGAATCACGTTTGAAAATTGATCAAATGGATTCGTTATAAGCTAAAAATTGAAACATAACAAGTATCTAACCTATGCAATAAAATACTAAAGGAAATTTCACATTTGGTCAACCAAGTCAAAGTTATAACTCATCAAACAGGCCTTCCCAGAATTTTTAACATTTTGCAAATTTGTGAAAATAGTAAACTACCAAATTTGAGGGATTCAAAACCTAGTCAAATGAATTTGAAACAACTCAAAATTAGAAAGATAGGTTCTTTGGTATGGATATTAAACATTCCAAAATCAGCAAGTCATAAAACATTTCTGGGTGTGAGATATTCACTTGCAAACAAGGCCTCCTATTGCTGGTTGACACTTAGGTGAAAATGTAGAATTGACAAGTGCTCAAATCAAGACTTCGTAAACTAGCTTGGAATGTCAATTTAACTTCATGGAAAATGTGGATAGGCTAAATGGGAGGTGTTAGAAACATTAAACACCTCAAGGGCCTCAAAGGTACAGTTAAGTACACATGCATTTATGGGGCTTGATTTGACTCAAAATTCCAAATAGACGATGAAAATGAGAACTCAATTTTGAGCACTGACAGTGGCTCTGTCTGGGGATGCATGCACCTTGTGGGCATGGAAACATTTCATATCTCTAGAGTAAGTAGACCACACACCTTAACTTCAAAACTCCTCTTGAACAACTTTATTTAAAACAAGAAACTACCACTAAGATTATGTACAAACGATGGCCTCGGGCCATTGAAAAGTTTTCAAAACTCCTTACCTCTGTCATATACCTGATTTTCATTTACATTCTTTTGAGTTAAACTGAAATTCTCATTTTTATGTGTTTCACCCAACATATCAGCATTTGCAATCAGCTCATTAGGCAAAAAAAAACTATCATCATTATCTTCATAGTGCGTATAAAAATCAGACATACTTTCTACACCTTGCTCACTATGAAAAAAAAGAATTAGCATGATCATAACAGCTAACATCAGACTAAAACTGATCACTACTATTTGACCCATGGATTCCTTCATTTGGAAACACAAAAATGTGGTATTCTAATTCATTCAACGAGTTACATGGATCAGATTGTAACTCACCTTGTGCCTCCATATATGAGGAGTATGGAAAATCTAATTTCTCCTCACTTGCAACATCAGTACACCATAAATCAGACTGAACAGATGCTGCATTTTCTTCATGTTACAACAAATGATTAGATATCAAATTACAAGAATCATCATGAAAATGTTTGTTCTGAATACATTGGTTAGTATCAAATTTTTCTTTAAATGACTTACAAGGATAAATCACTTCATTAGTAGTTCTTTCCTTGTCATATGAGCTATCAACATGTATCTCATCCTTATGAAAACAAGAAAACCACGAACCAGCAAAAAACCTTATCTCTATATCTTCATTCTCAACATAGAAGTCGTTATGTATGACATTATCATCACATACACCCCCCATACTCAACATAGCATATTCTGAAACTACATTTTCTTCAAAATCAAATTTAGGGGAAATGACTTCACCACATGAATTTGCATAAGGTGTCAAAACACAAGCATCCTTAGATTGGTTAGCATACCTTTCAAAGTCATGAGCCAACAAATCGGAAATCTCATCAACACTTAATAAGATTTTAGCCCTAGTCTCTTTTCCTTGGCTGTGACTATTATCCGGATGGCTTGATAAATTTGTAACAATAGACTCATTAGTAATATATTCTGAAAAAACAAAATTCTAATCATCACATACATCTTCCTTTTTAGAAAATACCACAACAAATGGCATTGTAACACATTCACACTTATTACTAGAAGAAATACTATTACTACTGTCACATTGTTCTTCTTTTGTATACTCATCATCATAAGAAGATGAATCTACATTATGCATATTATCAGATTGCTGATTACTATCCTCTGATTCATTAAATTGAGACTCCTCATATTCATTATCACTTTCAATAGACTCATTGCATTCACTACTATTAGACTCATTAGCCTTCAAAGCACTTTCAACCTCCATGATAAAATCTTGGAATTCAATAATCTTTTCTAATCTTGAATTGGCTGACGAATCAACTGAATGCGGCATAAAAACCTCTAAGAGCACCATTGGCCATGAAGACTTCTTCAGTCTAAAGGATTTATCAAGATTCATAACTACTAATTTTAACTTCATGTAAGTTTAAAATCCATTGAGACTCATGATATCACCAATTGTATTTCTTGTGTCAATGACAGTCTCATTATGAATTTCTCTTTTCAGCCAAGCAATATCTTCATGAATAATTTCAAGAGTTGGTATATCATTTTTAGATCTAAACTTAGAATCCATCTCTTGGAATTTTAAAACTCCTACCTCTATTTTCCTAGTGCCGAAACCACTAGATGGAGGCATCCATTTCTACCATTTAACTTTCATGAATGAAAAAGACATGAAAACTAAAATACCTTTATGTGTTGCTATTTGAAACCTCGGATCTGCTAATTGGCATAGGGTGCAAATATGAAATCCTTCACATCGTAGATAAAGTCCTTTATAGAGTTTCCACCTCCTTGAAGAGAAAAAAGAAATCACAATAGTTATTCACCATTTGAAATGAATTTCTTCAGCAAATACAAGCAACTACATAAACCATTAATCAAGAAACTTATAATTTCTCTTTCCCAAAAAACTAGATCTACCCAGAAATAGTGAAAGCCTTTGATATTAAGACAAAACATGCACTGGTACAAAGATTTACTTTAGATTCGCCACTCACACTTAGTGAGAAAAGATTTTAAACAATTTTACCATTTGTAGATTTTGAACCAGGATTTCAATATGGAAAGCTTGCAGATCACTAACACCTTAGAAAGAGAATATACTTCATTTTTAGATTCTTGAATCTAATTTTTACAACAACAACTCACAAAACTGAATTGATTGAAGGTATACTCATTTCTCAACACAAATTACAACCAATTCAAGAACTACTGCTATAAGAGAATAAAGCATACTAGGGAACATGAAAATATAGTAAGGAAATGGACTGAACACATCACTTACTACTGTATAAAAACTTTCTCCATGTCATTCCTTCTATTGTGTTGAATTCCTTTAAATTCTCAAGATTTGTCTATCATGAATCTCAACACAAGAAACCAGAAGAGTCACCATTTTTTTGGTGACTCAAATGGGCAAAATCATATCTTATCTCCCTAGTGGAGTTGCCATTTTGTTGGTGTTTGAAAATGCTAGAGGGTTTTCAATTATCCCAATGAGAATATGACATATCTAGGGGCAGCTAACTCCTATCTTAAACATGCCATTTCAGACACCGGGCCAACTATAAGGCTAGTCTCTTCTTCTACTTCAGGCTCTGCAAGACCTAGGTGGGTGGACCTCAGATTCAATAGATACTGTACAAGTGCAAAAACATATCCTTGAATCTATTGAGCAAATGAAAACCCTTATATCTCCTAATAAATCATGAATTAAACAAATCTACAACAGCTAAATGCAAATATTTGAATCTCATAAGCTGAGTGAGGGTTAAACATTTAGGTCCTTTAACATGTGAGGTTAAAATATGTTTGATTAATAATGTTGAATTCAACAAAACCTAAGATATGCAGTAGTAAGACCTAATGATCTTGTAAAGTGATCAGTGCCTTAACCATTGGGGAAATCTATGAATCAAAAAAGTACATATGGATATCTGATACCTATTTGTATCTTTATATATCTGATCTATCTATTCAACTTGTAAATAGACATCAATGTTCAATTTAAACCTCATTCTTACATGATATCCCCATCAGTAACCTCACAACCCTATTGATTTTGAAGCATTTACATAACCCTTTGAGTCACAAGAAATAATGAAATAACATACAACCTTAAGGGACTGCAACTACAACCTAAGCTCTATTTCAAAGATTATAAAACATTGAAGATCACTAATAAAGGAGACAAGATTCAAGATGAAACTCAACATGTTGTTCTTTGTATTAATTTCCATGAAATTATACATTCATATGCATGAAATGAAAACATAGAAAAACCTAATGGATATGAACTACCTATATTATCCTTCCCAATGCTATTCATACAAAAGAGAAAGTGCTAAAAGAATGTGGTTTCACAGTAAACACTAGAACCCTACTAGTATTACCAAGAGAAAATTGCTAACCCCTACAATGAAAGAAAGAAAGAGAGATATAGAAGAAGATGAATTCCTAGATCTGATCTATGCCTGACATGCATCCACTTGGAATCCAATCTTCTGCAACTAAATAACCTCTTTGTTCCTTTCCCCATTTTGATCTAATTTGGTTTCATCATTTATACAATTGATTTGAAAATATCTTCTATCCAATGATGAAAACTTGTTGAGTCATCAAAATATCTAAAAGCTTCATGAAAATGCTAGTGAAATTTGAGTTTTTTTTTAATATGGATGACCAAATTTGACCTTAACTGCATTTTCACTATCTTTTAACCATATTTAAGTCATTATCATGTCAAAAATCTATTCTAAACTTCCTGAACTAAATACAGTTGCAAAAAGGAAACATAAGAGAAAACCTTAAATAACTCAAATAGACTACTTCCTATGCAGAAACTAACTGCATAGTCAAAACATTCAGATCCTCCCAGTTTAAGTGATATATAACATTGCTATATTAGCCTCTCAGAAATACTCAAGAAGTTAGTTTGAAAATCACCCCTCTAGTATAAAGTTTAGGTTTACACATCCTCTTCAAAATTGGGGTCAACCTAGTTTGACCAAGCTTTTCTGCCATGTAAAAGCCTTTGATTGGCCCACCAACTTTCCACATCACCACTAGGATAAGACATGCTTCCTCATCACCTAAGTGAGGCCCACTAAAATGTGTTAATAGCCCGCAATCTTGCATTTGTTAATGGCCTCCCATCTTCATCTTGTGGTATTGTGTAGACCATTGATGTTGCCACGTGTCATCATCTAGATACATCTCACCCAAACCTGCATGTTTATGCCACATCACTACCAGTTAGGACTCATGCCATGTGGTGCCAGCCTGCATGCCCGCAATATCTAATTGGTGAGCATATCCATTTTGTGGGCATGTGCCCACCACAAGATCTAGAAATGTGGCATGATCATAGTACATCTCAACACATCAACACACATGTATGTTTGTCTAAAATTTTGCTCATGTCATCTCTGACAATTGGATGACATCATCAGTGAGGTCCCTCACATAGGTTGGGCTTCCAAAAGCCTCTCTCTTGAAGTCACTTGATTATTGAGTGATTTAGTATTTAAATTGTTATGAAAGCCCTCCCATGAAAAATGTGGGATAAATCATTTAACCCTGTTTTTGCTCTACTTCTACACATGAGCCCTTTTAACATTGGCATCTCTACTTTTGCACATTGACTGTGGTTCTTTTCAGTGTGAGGCTTCTCCCATGTGCTAGATGACTTCAAACTTTGGGCTACATGGGATGACTAATGCATGAGCCTCTGATCATGCGTGAAGTGTTTCCTTTTAACAAGCATGGGGTCCTTTTCATGATGTCTGGGTTCTTGCTTGCAGTGGCTTGTTTATTGTGTGTTTTTCTATTGCTCGTACCTTCTAAACTCTCCTATGGATTCTACATAGTTTTGGCATGCTTTTTCCTTTACTACGGCTGAGCCTCTATTTCATATGCTTTCTCTTTATTATATGTGTGGAGTTATTTGCTCTTACTATGCATAGATCTATCTTATTTTAGTTACTGCCTTGTATTTGTGAGTGGTGGCTGCTCCTTGATCATGGTGTGAAGATCTTTGAAACTATGCCCACTTTCAAACGTCGATGTTTCTCTTCCTTTTTATATTTCCACTGCCTGCTTCTTCAAATAGTGGCTTCTTTCCTTTTAGAATGTGCCTCACATGGTCTCTTTTTAGTTTCTTGGTGGCTATCTCTACTTTAAAACATTTTTACTTTAATTGCCTACGGATTTGCTTGAAACATGTGGCTTGGGCTTTCCTTTGACTAGCATCAATGACTTTTTCTCAATGCTATGTGCTCACCTTCATGATTGCTTTCTTACTGACTATGTATCCGTGTGTGATCTTTGCACTCCTCTACATTGACACTTCTACTGATTCCGCTTGCTCTATCTTTACGTGGCTCTGCCTGGTATCTTGCATGGGTTTGATCTTCAGGCATGGAGCTTTTCCATTTACATTGTTGACTTCTCTAGCTCCCTAACATGGGCTCTTCATCCTTCAACTATGTAAAGTCTTCTTTTCATAATGCATGGACCACATTCTTTAAAGCTTTTGAAGCTTCCCTATTCAAAAACCATAGGCTCCCTCATTGCGTGGGTTTTTTTTTGAAGCTACTCTATTTTAAACATGCTGGTGGTGATATGCGAGTGGTGGGTGCACTGTTCACATAATTCATTGCATGGCCTTCAAAGCCATAGTTAAAGCACTAACTGCTCTTTAAAACTTTCCACAGGATAATTTTAAAAAAGTAGGTAGCAGTATCCCATTAACTTCTTCTAGTTTGATTTTCTCTTTGACAAGAAAACCTCAACACTGAATGATGACAAGTTAATGTCCCCTTTTCAAAACTTACTACAATTGATTATTCATGCAAATCCCATATATTCACTTTCAAATGAGATGGTAATATATGCACTGGAACAAATGCCTTCATTACTTGGTCAAAATAGGTCTACCCTCATGCCTCAATCATATCATCACATAGGAAGCATTCCATTCTCAATAGTAACATGAAAAACTTAGAGATATTCTTGAATTTCAAATAACATTTTGCATCTTTATTCATTCTTATATAGTCTTTTTTAGTACTAAGTCCCTTTTGCAAGCAATGTATTATCTAACTTTTGAATATAAGTTGCACATACCTCTTAATTTCTTAGTTTGATGAGGTGTGATCACCTGACCCATTGGGTGAAGTGATCTCTTCTCCATTTGATGTGTTGCAACCATCCTTTTTCTTTCATGTATTGTTCATCCCATCTCTAACATTTTCAACATCTAGCTTGCCTTTGCCTTTATCAAATTCACAACTTGGTGCCTTTGAGCTTGTTGTATAGTAGCGACTGACGTGACCAATCTTCAAGTAGCTAAAACATGTGGTTGGACTCAACCACCTTTTGTAGTCACCTCTAAAGTGTGTCCTTATAAAATTTTCAGGAACATTTTCATATTCTTGACAATAATGACAACTGCATCTTGCATTATAATCCTATTTATAAGAGTTGCCATTGTTCCTCGCCTTTTTTTTCCTATTTGATGACCACATTGGTTTGGATTTGCACTCAAGAGCTCTATGTCCAAACTTCTAACAGTTATAAGAATATCCTTCAAATCTTTGTGTGTCTATGATCTTGGTTCAACATTAATTTACTTGATGTCCTTGTTTGTTGCACTTGTAGTAGTGAAACACACTCTTATGCTTGACATTCTAACTTACAATGTTTCTCCTACACACATTAGAAGTATGTCCTTTCTTATGACGATTATGATAAGTAGGTTTAGAGTTCTTACCTTTGTTGTTCCTTTCTTCAACATTTTTTGATGACTCTCCTTCTTTAGTGCTTGTGTATCCTAGTTCAAATGTGTCATTATTTGATCTAGAAGGTCTCAATAATTGCTCAAAGTATTTGATGGCTTCATTAGGCTTATTGAAACTTTTATTAGATTCATTTACCCTTTCTAGGTCACTTTTCAATTTCTCATTCTATAGCTTCAATGTTGTTATCTCAACGTCCTTAACATTCAACTCATAGTTGGCATTCATCATTTGACTTAGAGTACCCAATTGCATGCTGGAAATCTTGGTTCGCTCTAATGAATTTTCTTCCAATCTATTTGTCAAAACTCTTTTCTCATCTTCAATCATGGCTTTGTCTTCCATAGCTTTCCTTTTCTATTTAGTCACTTCACATAGTAGTATGGCTTCTAATTTTTTCTCTAACTTGATATTTTTGATTTCCTCGGCTTGGGCACTTTTCTCTTCCATTAGATCTGCAATTGCTACATCAAATTCATTGGATTCTCCATTAGCAAATAACTTAGCAATGTCCATCTCTCTGTATTGTATGTCATTTTCCACAATAGAAATTTCCTTCCTTCTCTTCAAAGATTTCTTTAGTTCTTCTCTTGCTTCATCTAGTTGATGTACAATGAGTTGTATTTCAATTCCTTGCTTCTCAATGATCTTTCACAACTTGTAGACTTCCATTTTCAAGATCTTTCCTCAAAGCTACAAAGCTTCTCCTTTTGAGAACTGGATCTAATACCAATTGTTGGAATTTACAATTTCAAAAATAAACTTCTGAGGGTGGGGGGATGAATCAGTAGTTTAAACTTTGTCTCTTAAAACATTCACCACACATCTATCTCATACATTCATTAAGTAAACTAAAATACCATGTAATGCATGTACATCTAAAACATGAAAGCAAGTAAGCATTCACACATGCATGACAATTGATATGATTACCCAAAAAACCTTCAATGAGAAGGTAAAACTGAAGTGGGGATGACACCCACAAATCTTCACTACTACAATAATAGAGTGTATCCAATGAAGGTTACAATGTTTGATCATGAGACATGATCTACCTTGTGAAAGGTCTACCCTATTAAAGGCTTACAAAGAATATTAGGTCTTACCCTGTTAAAGGATTTTACACCTTGATAGATGCATGGTTGGTTAAAGGACTTCAACTCACAATTAAGAAAGTACCCTATTAAGGATTTTAATATAGCTTGCTAGGACTATTCTATTAAGAGATTTAATTGATTCACCTGCTAGAATGATTCAACAATGATCATGGGGTTAGCACTTGATTTCCTATTGACAAATCACCTCTATATGGATGTATTCTTGATCCTTTTGATTAGATCTCTCACTGTTATATCCTTTTCCTTTCCTCTATTCTCCTTTAACTAATTCTACAATTCAGTCTCTATTCATAACTCCTTAGCCACCATGAATTCTCTATTTGCACAAGCAAACTTCTATCTTTACACTGTAGATAGTTTAGGGTTTGTCCTCCTTAAGAATACTTTGGTTACCTAGGGTTAGGTATGAATCAATGGTTGTGATTCATGTATTTTGCTACTTAAACTTTCCCATTTTTTAATTAGATACATCTAATGCATTAGGATTTCAAACTAAGATTTGTCCTTATCAAAAAAATATCATAACTCAATCCTTCAGTTGGCTCAAAAATAGTTTACATAGTTTTTTGTGCCATTACAAACAACTATAACTAAAATGTCTTACTTGGGATTTGATGCTTGACATATATTGTTCTTTATACTCTAGCTTGACATCTATATCACCCAACATCAATTATTTTCTTGACTCTTGAATCCCTCGGCATACATTGTTTGCTTGAAACTTGAGTGACTTGGCACATGAGTTTCTCGACACTCACTATGGACTCAACATGTACTTATTTTACATAACTAAGTAAATGACTAAAGTGTGTGGACACTCACTTGTCAAAACCAATCTGAGACCAACATCATCATCATTGGAATTGACAACATAAGTTTTTTTATATAAACTTGTTTTACATTCATATAGTTAATTGTTAATGAGTCAATTAGTTTTAAATTTTGTAAGCAAATGGACATAACATTTCACTATGTAACTGCTGTCGTAGAGGTTTGCACCCTTCTCCAAATTTTTTACCTAAGGACAACCTTGTGAAACATGGAAACAACCTCCAAGATGTGGGACTTGAACTATGAGGTTCAGTCTCCGGAGAAGGTTGACTATTAGGGTGTGCCTAAATACTCTTGGAGAGGAAAAGGTAGAAGGAATGCATAGATGCAAATCTACCTATTCTAATCTAAGGGGGCGATGCACCAAAATAAAGTGTTCAAACCAATCTCTACTCATACATGCACTATTGAACCATCATGACACCAAAAGATATACACATCCAAACTTGCTTTAATCTAACAATCACATGCAAATCAGAAAACCCAAATGAATGACACAAGGAAAGAGAGGATTCACTTATATACCATTCATAGGCCAAAAGAGATACAGTCATGTAAGATTGCAGATCTCTACAATACACCATTGAGAGGAAAATAGTTCTTGCACTTTACAGCAATGGTTGAAGGAGATAAGGAAGAATGTCATACAGTTCAGAGGCAAAGGGAATTTATAGTGAAATTGCAAAGCAATATCAAAGAAGTCAGCGAAGAGTTGACTTGTACAAAATCTACAAAAAATTTCTTTATAGCTCAGGCATAACTGAGATATTTTCTAACTAAAGTTACTCCACAACCACCATCATTAATTCTTACAGAGAATAATCATGCAAATCTAGGGAAAATTGAACCTTGGCGTAGACCTAAGTACAATGAAATCTGATATTTTGTTGAAGTAGGACCTTGAGAAGATAGAAAATAGTGCCATTAAACCATTCTAACCAAGTAGATGGGTAGGAGCAGAGGTGATGGAGTGTTCTCCTTCATTTAGCCAGCATAGCATTCACTCAGGAGTGGTTGGAATTGATCATGAGGATCAAATCGCCCAACAAAACTCGATTTCCTTCATTTATAGCTCATTAGTCAGCAAAATGAATATGTAAACTAAATCTTACAACCACAATGGGCCACATGGGCCAATGGTCTTTTATTTTTCTACCACCTCACAAGGTCTTCCTGAGTTTGACCACCAAACCAACTGACTGCGCCACCTCCTCAAGACCCTGACCGTGGTGGTCACATAACTACCAACCTTAACTGTTAATGCCTTTCTGCTAATTTCCTTAGTTGGGCCCACCGGGACATGTGTCCTTCAGGCACTTCCCTGCATTGTTTAATTTCCTCACATCTTCATAATGCAAGAAAGTGCCAATCGTTGATCTCCATGAGATCAACAATCATGAAAGATCTTATCATACTATGCTTGCCTCCTTAAAGTTTCTAGGCCCATGAACCACTTTGGCAGCCACCTCAGTGACCTGGCCCCATTTGACATCACCCTACAACATATGGAACAAACCTGACCCCAAAAGGACATACAACAGTGAGGCGCTTGCCCACATTCCTTAACATTCTTGCACTTTCATGATGCAGGGAAGCGCTAGCCCTCAATCTCATTTGAATCTACAGCGATTAAAATCTTATATGACTACATACCTAGTCAGCTGGTGGACCAATGAGATTCCTTCTTTGTACTTTGACTCACTTGACAACTGCCATGGAAGATGAGTTATTATTACCTTCTGAGAAAGGTGAGCCCATGATGTTACACTGTGCCATGTGTCACAAAGGGGCTTGCTCACATTCCTTAACATCCTTGCACTTTCATATTGCAGGCAAGCGCCAACCATTGATTTATTTGAATCTGATGGTGGAAGGTACAAATAAGAAGATGTGACATCACTAAAACTTTAGCTTTTATTCCTTGAAGCTCGCGAGGACATGTGGTGATCAAGTGCTTGCTCACATTGTTAGGAAGTCTGAGAAAACATAGAATGTGAGAAAGTGGGCACCAATCAAATTGCAAGCTCACTCAGTAGCTTTCTCCTCTATGGCCCACAAAAGAAGATGGACCTGTTTATGAGCAATGTTAGTATGCTAATAGAAACCAAATTTAATTAAAGCTTCTACAAACTAAAAAAAATTCATAAACTTCAAGATAGACTAAGATGAGCTCTCAATTGAGAATATGAGCCATTAATGAACTCTCTCAATGAGAAGCTCTCTTGTTGAGTGGCTTTGTCTAAATAGATAGGATGTATGCTCAAGCTTATGCTTCAAAAATGGCTTCAAATGGAGTTGGAATTTGGGTGTGAGTGTATGGTTTTGATGTAAAATGGCTTCTTAAAATGGCATTACGACTTTACTTCATGGATTGTGTTATTTTGCAAAGGGGAAGGATCCAATTTATAGGCAAGAGGCTTGAGGGATTGAGGGCTAAGATGCAAGGATGGAAAAAAGCTCATGGAGGGCTCAGATTGCATGAGAAGAGAGCACATGGATTGTGCTTCCTTACAGCCAATCAGGTAGTGACACATGTCATAGGATGAGAGGATGGAGGAAAGGGGAAGGATGAGTCAAAAAAGGAGGCTCAAGGGATAAAATCATCATAAAGACCCTCATAATGGCTTGTAAGAGCAATAAAAGGGCTTGGAAGAGTCATTTATGGCCTAGTGGGCTTCATAAAATTTTATGGTTGAGATATTTTGAGGGAGATGAGAGCAATTTTGACTTGGGCTTTATTAGGAAGGTTTTAAGCTTGCCTAGGCTTGTGCAAATGATTAGAGGATGGATTAGGATGGTTTAGGATTAGCTTAGGGATAGGCAAGTGGATGGCATTTAATGAGGATAGGTGAAGGAGGAGATATTTGTTAACTTTGGCTTGGGTTAGTAAGTCTTAACCCATGTTTAGGGAATGTGACAAGGTTAGGAGGGGATTAGGATTAGGTTTAAAGACATCTTCTAGAAGAGTCTAGACTTTGGATGAGGATAAAGACTTTCTAGAATAGTCTAGAACTTCCTAGGATGAGGATGAAGACTTTCTAGAAGAGTCTAGAACTTCTTAGGATGAGGATAAATTAGATTTTTAGGAAATAAATAAAGTTTTATTTATTTCAAGGGTTTGGGTTGAGGAGATATTTATTAAAACATTTTTAATAAACATGAAGATTAATATTTAATCTTAATTAAATATTTTGAGTTGGGATTAGGGGTAGGAAATGATGAGATTAGCCTTTAATCAAAATTAAAGAAGGATTAGAAGATTTTGGAAGAGGTTAGTGGTCGTAAGGAAATCGGCCAAGTTTTGGGCAAAAAATAAATTTTTTATTTATTTTGGGTTTTTTGGTCAATTTATTAATTAAATAATTAATAAATAAGGAAATAATGTTTAAATAAGATTTAAACATTTTAGGGAGGGATTCCTTAATTAAATATTTTTAATTAAGATAAAGGGATTTAATGGCATAAAAATAAATAAATTAAGTAAATAATTAATTAATTAATAAATGATGATGTCTTCACGAATTTTTCAGAAAATAAAAATACTTTATTTTCTAAGGTTTTTAGGTGTCTACATTTTGCCCCTCTTTGATGTGATGCCGCAAGTGGCATGGCATCAAAGATAAGAAAATAAGATGCCCAAGGCTAGAGCAGAAGAGGAGAGAATGGACTGCAAGATGCCCCCTTAAGAAGGCGGCGGGGAGAGAAAGTGAGGCTTGATGACTTCTTAAAAAGTACAAGAATCTGAGATGAGCAAGAAGACTCAGATTGGCTTAAGAGAAGAGGTTTAGTTAGCTCAAATTCTCACTATGGGAGAATGATAAAGGGAGAATCAGAGGCACAAGATGAAGCAAGCTTAAGATCTCAGGGATTGCAGAGGATGAAGGAGCGGAGAACTATAAAAGGAATCCAGGATGGGGAGATGGATGAGGGGATTAAAAAGCTGATGCAACAAGATTTCAAAGAGTCAGATTGGCAGAAGATGGGTTTCGAAAATCCCTAGGACTAGGATTGTGGATCTCGAAAGATGAGGCTTGGTGGATTGATTTGGATTGGTGGATCCCTAAGACTAAGATTGTGGATCCCTAAAGCTAAAGGTGAGGAGTGATTCAAAGAGATACTGATGCATAAGTTGGTGTAGGAGAGACGGATGTTGGATATGGATGGAGGATAATGGAGATGAAGGGAATCCATTGAAGCTTTTTGAGCGAGGGGATACTTCAGAGAGAAGTACCACCATGTAGTTGAGCACTAGATTTGCTATAGGACTGTTGGTTAATTGCCAAGGTTACCAAGAACATCAAGGCCTTTTCACCAACCATCCAGAGGACTGACGAACTGACTCAGAACAAACACACAAGGATTTCCCCAGCATCACACATGAATCTCGAAAGAATTAGAGTGGGACCGACACTGGGTAACCCACAAGCAGAAAAGAAAACAAGCAAAAGACATGATCAAGACCTTACACTTAGATTGCCCCATTCACAGCATACCCTGATATTAAAGATCATGGAAACCTTGAGGAGGGAACAAAAAGATTTCTTGGAAAAGATACTTCAAGACCCAAAAGGGGAGATTCCAAATCAAAAGAAAGTGAAAATCCAAAAGAGAACCATTTGCCAACGAGATGGGTAGGACGAGGTACTAACGGACCAAGATCAGACATGAGGAAAGCTATATCCTACAAGGATCTATCAGAGAGCACCTAAGCTAATGGATCTAGATGAGTGATGCATCTGGCAAGCTGAACTAAGAAGGATAACACTTTGGTGACAGGAGATCTAGCTAAAGGATGCATTGGGATAGCTAACCAAGGGTTGTGCGATGGGTGCAAGATGTTGATCAAGGACAAACTGACACGAACACTGGATAGATACAATGGTACTAAGCTAAAGAGGATGCATAAGCTGACAAACCAAGATATTTACAAGTTGAAGTTGACCAAGATATTTACAAGTAGGCAAAAGCTTAGGATGATAGGATAGCGGGATGGTTCGATGTTGTGCAAGATGCAAAAGCTAAGGATGGGGTGATAGCAGAAGATAAGGATTTGGAGAGGATGCATCCAATGATGATGAGAGATTTTGTGACCAAGGATAGCTAGAGGAGCAGGATGAGATGGCTGGATAGGATGGTAGATAGCTAGGATTATGATGGATATAAAGAGATGACATTGGGTTTGCATGAGGATAGCCTAGAGCTAGATACCAATGACAAGGGAGGATGGAAAAGACAAGATCTCCAAGGAATATAGTGCCCCTAATTAGAAGATGACATGTGGAAGGAGGTCTTATGATGGATGTGATAGGATTGAAGCTAGGATGGAAAAGCTGAAGATGCTAGGGAGATGGATGATAGCTGTGATGGTCGGCTGAAGCTGCAGGAGATAAGTGGATGGTGTGAGATGGAAACTGGAGGGTGGAGGATAGGTGGATAGATTGGAAGATGGAGGTGGATGTCAAGAGATGACCAAAAGCATGAGGGTGATAGGCTAAGCTGGGGATGGCTGGATTACGCATGATGCTTGTTTGCCAAGTTTTCATCATGGTACTTGTCCAAGGTGCCTGAATTGCCAAGTTTTCACCAGTGGATGCTTTATTTATCTTTATTTTTTTGACTTTTTGAGTTTGGACTTAGCTAGAATGATTTTAGCTTTCTTCAGCTATTTTTGGCTTTTTTGGGATTTTTAACTGGTTGTTGGAATGTTTAATTTTGTTGCTAGCTATTGGTACACCGAATGTGTGATTTATGCAATAGATTGGATTAGATGGGATTGATGGTAGGAGATGGAGGGATGAAAAGGTTGGAAAGGAGCATGAGATGGGGATGCTTGCAGGATCAACATTGGCACATGTTGGGACAGGTGTGAAAAGAGCATATGGGGGATAGATGGTAGATGCAAGCTTGGTGGAGGATTTATGGAAGCACACTTGGGGATATAGGCACCCAAGATGGAGTTAGGAAATGGGGGACACGAATCACTAGATGGGGGATTAGCAATGGTGGATGCCATTATGCATTGGGTTTCAACTTTTTTCTTTGGGATCCACATGGTTTTGGATTTTCTTTTCATAGGCTTTTGCATTATTTTGCATTCTTTGATTGGATTTTTCCTTTTTGGAGTATGTCTTTTAAAATAGACATATGATTGCCTAGGATGTGGATTGTTAGCTTTATGCATTTTGAAGTTGGCATTCACATTGCTATGGTAAGCTTTGGGAAGATGGTTAGGAGAAGCTTTGTGAGATAGAGAGGATATGGAAGAGCATGTAGGGGGATGATGATGGATGATGTGCCCTGATATGTGCCTTTGTTGATCTTGCGTAGGAATGGAGGGAATAGGATTTTTATGATGGCTGATAGGAGGATGGAGGATGGTAGATTTTGGGACATAGGGACCCAAAATGGATTTAGCAGATGAATGGGGGATATGGTAGGTTGTTTTGGGTTGCAAGGATGGTGGAGGGGGGATGACATAAGATTTCTTGAAAGAGTGATGGGAGGCTGGCATGGTGGGTTTGGAGATAGGCTTGGTTTGGGGGTGTGGTGTACCAACACTTTTAGATGGTGAGCCTTTGGATACATATCCAAGACCATGAAATCCTGGATTCTTTTGCGCAATAATAGGTGTTCTGATTCCTTGTTCTTGTGGTCCTAAACCTTGACCTTGATAATGCCATCGATTGAGCATTTGAACGAGCTAAGGAAACGTTTTTCTTATAGAAAATGGTAGAAGTGCTTTATTAGATGTACTGCAGTGGGGAGATACTATTCTTAATTCTTCTACTGAGAGGAGGCCACCATGAATGAATGTAAGTGGACCAAGAGGGTCGATTATAGATGGTGGAATAGCTTGGATAGGTGGTAAGATGGAAGCATGGAGTGGAGGAGATGGTAGGATAGGATCTTGATTTAGCTGATGGGATGAAAAGATATCCTACAGTAGAGGAGGTATGACTTGAGGTTTTGGAGATGGAGGGGATGATGACTGCACTATGGATGGAAGACATGATACGATGATATCTTCTTTTATGCTTTTGGGGATGTCAACATGCTTTTGGGCAGGATCTTGATAGGATTGGTTTGGAGTGGATGGTGCAATAAGAGGTGAAGGGATGGATTCTTCAAAGGTAACAGATGTATAGATAGGAGATTTGGTAGTGGAGATGGGTGAGTAGAAGATGGATGCATAAGGATCATTATCGGAGATTTTGGAAATGCTTGGAGGGGATGTGGTTAGAATTTGGAGGGATTTGACAGGTGGTGGGATCTTGATGCTCACAGGAAGTGGAAGGATTTTAAGAAATTTGATGGATGGTATGGGGATGATAGCTATGGGAGATGGAGGTGATATTATAGATGGGGAAGCTTCATTACTCACTACTTCACATGGTTGGATTAGATGACATGGCTTATCGACTACTGGAGGCAACTTTTCTTGTATTTTCTTTTGGAGATTCCTTGGAGACTTGTGTGTCGGAGGTGGAGGTGAATTGATAGGAATAGCTAGTGTGATGGGGTGGAAGATTGGAAGCTTGGTTGATTGGGTGATGGAGGAGAAGCTGGGATATCAGATGGCATGACTAGATAGTTTGCAATAACTCTTGGACTTTGGGGGATGGTTGGTGGAATGTTTCTAAGGCTCTCAAGATACCCTTCATAGTCAACAAGATTTTCATCATCATTGGAATAGGAGGTGGCAGGAGCAAGGACAATACGACTGAATACATCATGATAGGATTGATACTTCATGCTTTGATGATGAGTTTGATGGGGATGGGGTCTTGCATATGGATGAACATTGAAGCTCATGGTTGGATTTGGATTAAGCGCAGATTTTGGATTGGTTGATGAAGGATTTCCTAGGGAGAGTCAAAGCTGTATGACAGACCTAAGGATGATTGGCTGGAGATTTTTGGCTTTCCTGTGGATGGAAGACTTCAAGGGCATGCTATCAAAAAGTGAGATTTTTTCTTTCCTATGCGCTGGATTGGTGGAGATTGTGTCAACATAGGGATAGACTAATGATCCTATGGGTATGACACGAGATTGACCACTTGTGGATCCCAACCTTTAGCTCAAGGCAATGAGGGATAACAAGTGACAAAGCTAGATTACCCTAGACAAAGCTCTATCAAAGGGATAACCTTGGTGAGGCTAGTGGATTGGTTGGATTGATTGGATAGCAAATTCTAGCAGAATGACAACAACTCTCTAAAGGCTTGGGTGTGATTTTGGATTGGGTTGCTAGCTAGTTGGGGGGGATGATTTGGAGAGACTTTGGATTTGGGATTGTTCTAAAGAAAGGAACTAGATAGATTTGGTTGCAGCAGGGGAGCTTGGATGATTTTCTGATGAGGCAGTGACTATGCTAAGTATGTCTTGAGCTGGCAGATTTTTGTTTTTTTGGGATTTTAACCAAAGTTGGCAAACATTCATTCAAAAGCTATGAACAAATAAGTAGACAAAATTTTGGAGCAAGCATCTCAAACACACCAACATCCTAGGAAGCTTTTTACAAGGATGAAATTTATTATAGCTAGGTAGTCATCGATATACGCAAGGTACATGAGGCCCAAATCTGTAGATGAAACCAAAAAGATGAAACCAAAGAGAGGAGCGGTAACCCACTTCTCCTCTTTCACTTCTCAAGGGTATAAAGTTCCTTGAGGCTTAGCTCGAGTGACAAAATCTTGATTCCAAGAGAGGTGTCTTTGGATTCACCTCCCGATCTTTATACTCCACCGGAATGTTGGAGCTGAGGTCGTCCCAAGGGGTGATGAAATCCCCAAGCAGGCCTCCTAAAAAGTGTAAAACAAGACCACATACATGATCTTGGGCTTTAAAAGACACACGTTTATTCTAATTGATGATTTAGATTTTGTAAGCTATGATTGAAGACACTTGTGATTATGGCATACAATGTTCATTCCAATTTGACAACATCGTAAGCATAATGAAAGTCGAGAGATCTTCAACATAAGAAATGCGAGCGTCATTGAAAATGCATCCAAACCATGCAATGTTCATTGATTGTTAGGCATTCAAGATTGAGTGTGAGTTTTTTTTTAAGCCCAAAATAAAGATGTGTGAAACTCAATTGCCAAGCGCATTCCCAAAGGCCCTCCACGTCAAGATTTGTCCAATTTTTATGCCCAAATGAAGTGTGAGTGAGATTAATGTGCATTCAAGGAATTTTCTAACTTAGAAAAACCACTAAAGACCCAAGTGAGTGGAGTTTGATCTTTGTGGAGCACGTAACACCCGCTTAGGTAGACCCATCCCCATAGATGGCACTGAGATTACAACCAATGGTTAAATTTATGGGTGATTAAAGAGGGTGAGTCCAACTACAAACTTACTCAAAGTGTCTTTAGTAGTTTTTATAACTTAGAAGATTTCAAAAATGTGGATTCTTTTTATGCCCCAAAAGATGATTATTTGATCTATGGCATTCAAGATTGGATTTGTTGTTTTAATCATGCATTCATAAAAAAAACAAACTTGATTTTAATCCATGGCACTCAAGAGTGATTTTAGCAACATGCATTCAAAGACAAGTGATTAAGCATTCAAGTTTTTTCCTTTGAGCATTCAAGATTGAGATTTTGTGTGTTGTTTTAAGAACTTTGAAGTGCTTTGTTTTAACCTTAGATCATTCAAGATTGTTTTGGACTCAAAAGTGAAAATGACTCTTTGGACTTTGGTTTTCATTCAAGATTTTGTGTTCTAGTTTGCATATTTTAAGCTCAAAAATGATATTCCTAGATAGGTTTGATACATTAAAAACCTAAGAAACATTCAAGATTTTGCAACAAGACATTTGTTTGGAATAAATAACAAAGCTTTTAGGACAATTTTTGGCAACCATTTAGGACTCTTAGTTTTCATGAGATTTTTAAAAGAAATTTAAAATATTTGCAAATGAGGTTCATTTTATCCTTGATTGATGCTTTGAGTTTGATTTAGATTTTAGTGTGCACTTAGTGTTGATTTTGAACCTTTTGAAATGGAAACTAGAAGTTCTTTTTAAATTCTCAAAAATGAAGTGTTCCTAACTTTGCATGAATGCATCTAAAACCTTGATGTTGCAAGGATGCAAATGATTGGATTGGTTTAGTTTCACTTGTTAAAATATTTTTTCTTTTTTGCAAATTTTTAATTTTTTAATGGATTTAAGTATGATTTGGGGGTTCATTTTAAGCACTAAAAAGAAGTGTGTATGATTTTGCTTCCTTAAAAAAAAATGGCCAAGATCTCCCACAAGAAGAAGAAGAAGAAGTAGATGGAATAAGAAGAATATAGACAAGAAGAGGAAGAAGAATTCCAAGTTCTTTGTCCACCTATAAGCTTGAAAATTATGCAAACACTATGAGATAGATTATGAGTTCCTTTGTCTTTTTCATGCTCATGTGGACCTACAAAACCAATTTATACAATCCTACCAATCACAAAAAAAAGCAAAATTAGCCAAAATTAGCAAATGACATACAAAACTTGACTAAAAAAGCTAATGGAGATGACCCATGCGGGGTCCCACTGGGCATGCCAAAATGTATATGAGCAATGTTAGTATGCTAATAGAAACCAAATTTAAATAAAGCTTCTACAAACTAAACAAAATTCATAAACTTCAAGATAGACTAAGATGAGCTCTCAATCGAGAATATGAGCCATTAATGGACTCTCTCAATGAGAAGCTCTCTTGTTGAGTGGCTTTGTCTAAATAGATAGGATGTATGCTCATGCTTATGCTTCAAAAATGGCTTCAAATGGAGTTGGAATTTGGGTGTGAGTGTATGGTTTTGATGTTAAATGGCTTCTTAAAATGGCATTATGACTTTACTTCATGGATTGTGTTATTTTGCAAAGGGGAAGGATCCAATTTATAGGTAAGAGGCCTGAGGGGTTGAGGGCTAAGATGCAAAGATGGAAAAAAGCTCATGGAGGGCTCAGAATGCATGAGAAGAGAGCACATGGATTGTGCTTCCTTACAACCAATGAGGGAGTGACACATGTCACAGGGTGAGAGGATGGAGGAAAGGGGAAGGATGAGTCAACAAAGGAGGCTCAAGGTATAAAATCTTCATAAAGACCCTCATGATGGCTTGTAAGAGCAATAAAAGGGCTTGGAAGAGTCATTTATGGCCTAGTGGGCTTCATAAAGTTTTATGGTTGAGATATTTTGAGGGAGATGAGAGAAATTTTGACTTGGTCTTGATTAGGAAGGTTTTAAGCTTGTTTAGGCTTGTGCAAATGATTAGAGGATGGATTAGGATGGTTTAGGATTAGCTTAGGGATAGGCAAGTGGATGGCATTTAATGAGGGTGGGTGAAGGAGGAGATATTTGTTAACTTTGGCTTGGGTTAGTAAGTCTTAACCCATGTTTAGGGAATGTGACAAGGTTAGGAGGGGATTAGGATTAGGTTTAAAGACATCTTCTAGAAGAGTCTAGACTTTGGATGGGGATAAAGACTTTCTAGAATAGTCTAGAACTTCCTAGGATGAGGATGAAGACTTTCTAGAAGAGTCTAGAACTTCTTAGGATGAGGATAAATTAGATTTTTAGGAAATAAATAAAGTTTTATTTATTGCAAAGGTTTGGGTTGAGGAGATATTTATTAAAACATTTTTAATAAACATGAGTATTAATATTTAATTTTAATTAAATATTTTGAGTTGGGATTAGGGGTAGGAAATGATGGGATTAGCCTTTAATCAAAATTAAAGAAGGATTAGAAGATTTTGGAAGAGGTTAGTGGTCGTAAGGAAATTGGCCAAGTTTTCGGCAAAAAATAAATTTTTTATTTATTTTGGGTTTTTTGGTCAATTTATTAATTAAATAATTAATAAATAAGGAAATACTGTTTAAATAAGATTTAAACATTTTTGGGAGGGATTCCTTAATTAAATATTTTTAATTAAGATAAAGGGATTTAATGGCATAAAAGTAAATTAATTAATTAAATAAATAATTAATTAATAAATGATGATGTCATTAGGAATTTTTCAAAAAATAAAAGTACTTTATTTTCTAAAGGTTTTTAGCTGTCTATAGGACCCACCTGCCACGTGTCACAAAGGGGCTTCCCCACATTATGTAAAGGTAGTGCATTTTGAGAATGCAAGAAAGCACCCACCATAGATCATGAAAGATCTAACAGTGTGAAAAGTTGTAGGCCAGTAGAATACCATAAAGTTTTAATCATTTTATTATTTTGTATTTCTAGGGCATATTAAATACTTAAATATGGAAAATGACCATTGGGTGGGCTCAAGTATTCAAAATTAAATTTTTGGTGGGAGGCAAAAATAGGTAATAGTAACCTATTTGATACCTATAATTATAAGGGACAGATTTAGAATAGGATATCATGTCATATAGAATTACTATCAAGACATTATTCTTATAGTTATACAGAGAGAAGTTGATTCTATTGTTTACTCTAGATTTTGGCTCGAACTACCCACAAGTTTATAATAGTAACAATAGCTTGAAAACACAATGCGATTTACTAAGAGTAAATTAAAGAAAAATATTAGATAAGATCTAGTCGTATGCTCACTATAATCTAAATGAACTTTTATAGCAAATTATCTTGTATAGAGAATGGAACAAAACATACTGCAAGTTGCATTTTTGAAATTAAAGTATTAAATATAGAAATAGTACTATAACAATATCAGATAATTATGACCCTTAGGAACAATTTAACATCTTTAATAAATCTTTGAATCTAGTACTTCCACAGTTGTTCCAGTCATCTTCAACATTCTATTTGGGACAACTTCATCCTTTCAAGTCTTTAGTCCCTACTTTTGGTTGAAATTACAAAATATCAATATGTTTTGCTACATTTCTTCCAACAACTCTCCCTAATCACTTCATGAAATTTATAGCATTCAATTCATAAATTAAATATAAAGACATTTGTTATCCTAAATAATTTTGACAAAAATGAATAGCAGAAAATAAAACTAAAATTATACATCTAAATGAAATATATAATTGTATGCTTACATATCTATACTTTGAGAAACAATAACTATAGTAAGGCATGTGAATAATTATAAATCATCAAATAAAAAACAAAAACATTAAAAAGAAGAATTCAAAGACTAATATGCAATATTTTGCATCATTCTTCTCATTAGGACTTCCTCTTCTCTTGTGACACCTACCAAATCCTCTTACCTTTGGTTGGGGAACTTTTGCATCATCGTTCTCATTTGAGCCCTACTTTTCCATGATGGAATTAGAAGACTAGTATGCAACAACTATGGAAATTCTTCTAAAATAATAAAAATAAAATAAAATTGGTAAAATCTTCACCTCATATTCCAGTATAGATATTGGTGAATCAACATCTCCTTCAACCTTGGTAGCCACAACATTAACCATTTTCAAATTGCACATGACAAAATGGAAATTAAACCCAAAACAATCAAAAGAAAGCAAAATTACAACCATCAAAATATGAGGTTTTTACATTGGTTATGGAATAAACTAGAAAAAAGAATGCATATGTAACCTTTTAGCTATAATTAATCATGAAAGACTAGGAAAGAGGTAACACCTCTGAGGAAATATTGGCAGTTCAAACTTATCAAATGGAAGAGATATAGGTGTAGACCAATTCAACTTTCCACAAGCTGAATTGGATTCCTTTGAAGATGCTACGTCCAACTTTAGGCACATGTCACTCAAAAAATAAAGCTACATGCTTTAACATTTATGATAACAACATTAAAATAGATATACTACTTCAAGTTATTTATCATTAGCAAGAAAATAAATATAAGCTATAAATTAAGAATAGCTCAAATAAAAAAGAGTTCATTATTTTCAAAGATTCATTGAAAAGATTGTGAATTAAAAATGCTAGAAAATCTAGTAATTTTATGCTTGATTGCAACTTCAATGCAAACATTGGGGACTTTAGTTTAGCCCAGATGTTGGAGCATAATAATTTGTCTCAAATTAAATTTGATGCTTGAACACTTGGTTACCTACTCCCTAGTCTATGATTATAGGAAAATAGCCCTAAATTAGATGTTTATAGTTTTGTGGCTATGGCCTTGGAAATTGCTATAGGAAAGAGAATAGTAGACATGAGCTTGCAAGATCATCGTATGAGGCTTGTGGAGTGGGAATGAGATCTCCATGGTCAAGGAATTTTTTTTTTGATGCTGTAGATATAAAGATAAATGGAAAGTTTGTGAAGGAATAATTGGTAGGGATAGGGTTGTGGAGCTCTCATCCAGATGCAGCTAAAAGACCCAAAATGAGGCAAGTGATAAAGTTGTTAAAGCTGCAAGATCAAGTACATAATCTTCCTCTAGAGATTCATACCCATACCATAAAGTATCATCCCATAAACTTGACCTACAATGATTGAAATTGATTAATTAATGAAGGTATATTAGTTTGAGCTTCACTTGGTTTTGAGAATACTTTAATATTCTTTGCTTAGTGAGGCCAACCACATGAAGGTGGAAGCTCATCTAGCCTTACACCCTCTTGTTGGAATCATTAATGCTGATTATATTCCTATGGGGTAGTATTGTAGGAACATATTTAGATCATTATCATGATGATATGTTACATTCATGACTATGTTTTTCATTGATGTCAACATAGTAGTTTTTTGTGGTATCTCAAAGAACAATGGAAAGATCAAGTTGGTATGGATAGATCATTCAGTACTTTTAGTAGTGAGGTTAAAAGGAGATACTAATAAGTGTATCATAAATATAGCTAACCTTAGAAGCATAAGATATTAAGTCTAGAAAAATCTATGCAAGTTTGAATGAAGACTTTTCTGAGATAGAGTTTACATAGGCATGTTTTAGTAAACTTGTTATATTTTTTAGCAAACTTATTATTCTAAGAAGCCAAAGTTATAGATGTGAAGAAGAAAATTTGGAGATGATGTAGCAAAGACTACTAATCATAATGATATGTCTGTACAGAAAGATACTCAAGTTACAAGGTAGAAGATTAATGTTATCACTAAGTGTAATGTGTTTTTAATGAGGTCCTATAATAATTAATTGAGAAGGTGTAACAACTTACTCAATGGATTTTTTTATGGATTTGATATAAATGAAAGAAATTTTCCTTTATGATGTATGATGGATGTATGTAGATGTACAAATGATTATAAGAAACACATAGAGCATAATGTGAAGATAAGTAGAGCAGAGAAGAAGTGAAGGAAGCTTTATTACTAAGGTTTTATTCTGTGATCCAAAGCTTGATACTTGGATTCAAGGTTCATGACCTAGTCTACAAGGTTTGAGAGTGATTGGTCTAATTGACAGGGAAAAGGAATTAAGTTAAAGTATAGTACAAACAATTATTCTACAAGGAATAGTTGAGAGATCAGTTGTACAATGAGTTCAGTGATCTCGTTGCAGAAGCCATTTGGATAGTGGATCCTTCTATCTTCTACAGCTCCTAATAGGGTTGGAATATTATAACAAGGATTGAAAGTCTCCTAACAAGGACTCATATATACTAAATTTTGTAATAGACTCCTAACAAGGTCCATCCTCTAACAAGGAACATTTTTTTTAGTACATCATCTTGTGGGCATCATTCCCACTGGGGTTTTCACTCTAATTAAGAGTTTCCCTAGTTAACATATCTAGTGTAATTGTCTATGTGCATCTTCTTATGGTTACTATTTACTTTGGTTGAACGGTTAAGATTACTTAAGCTGGATAAATTTTTTAATTATTGGATAACTAATTCACTACCCCACCTCTTAGTTATCTTGGTTGACTATTATTTTTAACAATTGGTATCACAACATTATGTCCTTAAAGATAAAGTTTAATGACTTAAGGAGATCCATGACAAACATATTCAGAAAAGATAGTTCTACATCTAACAGAAGAAATTTTAATACCCAGATGATGGAAATTCTTGGTGAGTTATGAGATTTGTGTAAAGAGTAGAGCATTAAGTTTTTAGATCCAGAATCCTTCTATTGTATACAAGAAAATGAAAGCACAAGTAAAGATAGATCCAAATCCAAAGAAGAAATGAAGATCAAAGTAGGTATTGATCTGCTTATGAAAAGGTATGGAAATTTTTGCTTGTTGGACATGCAAAGAGTTTGGTCATTTTTCATATACATGCCCTAAGAGAGTAAGAAAGACTAGGAAAAGTTCAGTTTTAGATGAAGATGAAGAATTTAAAGCTAGTATAGAAAGATTCTTGAATGATTGTGATAATGAGATTGAATTGGTTAAGGAAAAGGAAGTAGTAGAAGACATAGCTTTGGTAACTATTGTTGATCCAAAGGCTAACCATGGAAATGTGGAAGTTATCATTAACAAATCTTTGTATAGAATGGGAATCAGATTAAAGAGAAAAGGTTCAATCCTAGTGCAGAAGAAAGAGTTGAATTGAAGACTCTTGAACAAAATGATATAGTAGAGATGAGAAACATGTCAATAATAGAAGTAGAAAGAGCTATGTTAGCTAAGAATGATGTATCCAAGATGTTTTGGAGAGAATCTATGAATACAAAAATCTACACTATGAACAGAGCGCAAGTTAGGAAAGAAGCAAACAAGAACCCTTATGAACTATGGCTTGGTCACTCACCGTTAGTTAAGTATTTTAGAAATTTTGGTAGTAATTTTTATATCAAAAGAGATGACAATAGTGGTAAGTTTGATTCTAGAAGTGATGAAGGTATGTTTCT
The DNA here is from genome assembly GCA_028749045.1 of Cupressus sempervirens. NCBI lineage: Eukaryota > Viridiplantae > Streptophyta > Pinopsida > Cupressales > Cupressaceae > Cupressus > Cupressus sempervirens. Next base: position 180,638,264 of record CM053791.1, on the reverse strand, counting down.
TGGTTATTCATTGAAAATGAAGGCTTATAGATGTTATAATCTAAGTACTAAGACTATTATGGAAAGTGAAAATGTAAGAGTTGATGAGAAATTTAGAATATAAGAAAGTGTACTTGATTACAATTCAGATGATGATGTTGTTAATAAACCAAGGAATGATGAAATATTCTTTGAGACTTAATGAAGGAGAGCTAAGATAGGAACAAAGCTCAGAATCTTCAACAAAGCTAAGAGTTGAGATAAAAACTCCTACTTTATGTAAGAATATGAGAAAGAATCGTCCACCCAAGAAGATCATTGGACATAGAGACAAAGGTACAATGACAATAAGAAGAATCAATGAAGAACTATGTTTGATATCTCAATTTGAACCTAAGAATGTAGATGAAGCATGTAAAGATGACAATTGGAAACAAGCTATGAAAGAGGAATTGGATTAGATAGTAAAGAATGATACATGGGAATTAGTTCCCAGACTAGTAGACAAGAATGTGATAGGAGCCAAATGGGTATTTAGGAACAACATGAATGAAAAAGGTGAAGTTGTAAGGAACAAAGAAAGATGGGATGTAAAGGTTACATAGAGTAAGAAGTAGTAGACTATGATGAGACCTATGCTCCTGTGGCAAGAATCGAAGTAGTAAGGTTATTCTTAGCATATGCAACATATAAGAAATTCAAATTATATCAGATGGATGTCTAGCTAGAATTTCTAAATGGAGAACTTGAAGAAGAGTTATACATAGAACAACGTAAAGGTTTTCCTTTGACAAATGACAAGGACATAGTATGCAAACTAAAGAAAGCATTGCATGGCTTGAAGTAAGCACCCATAACCTAGTATGCAAGGTTAGAAAAGCATTTGACAAAGCTTGAAATAGAAAAGGTATGGTAGATAGTAATCTATATTGGAAATAAATTGATGATGGATTGATGATTTTGGGAATATTTGTTGATAACATCATATTTGGAGAAAATGATGAAAGTGAAAAGTTTATAGAAGAAATGAAGAAGGAATTTGAAATGAGCATGATAGGAGAATGAAATATTTTGTAGGATTACAAAATGTGCAAGAAAAAGAAGGAATATTTATTTCTTAGACTAAGTATTTGAAAGGTTTACTGAAAAGGTTTGGTTTGGAAACATGTAAACCTATTGGAACATCTATGGTAATTGGACACAAACTATCGACAAATAATGGGACACTTACTATTGAGTAGAAGAAGTATAGATCTATGATCAGGAGATTACAATATCTAACTCACACAAGATTGGATATAAAAAATGCAATTAGAATTGTTGCAAGATTCCAAGTTGATCCTAGAGAAGCACTTTATGTAGTAGTCAAAAAGATATTTAGATATCTAAAACGAACACTAGGGTTTGCACTTTGGTATGATAGGTCTAATGACTTTACTTTATATACTTATACTAATGTTGATTAGGCAAGTAGTATGGATGACAAAAAGAGCACGAGTAGTGGAGCCTTCTTTCTTTGAGGAAGATTAGTTTTTTGGATAAGCAAGAAGAAATATTGAACCTCCCAAAGTATAGTGGAAGTAGAATATGTTGAAGCAAAAAGTAATTGTAATCAAGTTGTTTGGATGAAGTAGATGCTGGAGGATATAAGAATAGAATTCAATGAAACCTTTGTCATATATTGTGACAACACAAGCATAGTAAATATGTCCAAGAATCCAATGTTGCATTATAAAACTAAGAACATTTCTATCAAGTATCACATGTTGACAAAGTTGTAGAAAAGGAAATTAGATTGGAGTATGTAAACACCAAAGAGTAGATTGCATATATTTTCACTAAGCCTCTTCCCAAAGAGACTTTTGAGTATTTTAAAGGTATGCTAGGGGTTATGCTCCTTCCTACACTAGAGTAGATGTTGCAAGAGTGCATCAATGCAGTGTAACAAAGAACTATTGTTTGTTTAGACTAAATGTTGATGCTTCCTATATGGGGGAGTATCTGTGATGGATAGAGTTATCTAGGACTCTTGTTGAATGTTTTTTTAACAATATATTTGGACACTTGAGTCAGTTTGAGATAGTTGTGGTAGAGATTGTTGGTCACTAAAACTGTTGACATTAATGTTAATGGAGGAGAAGTACAACATGAAGAAAATGTACAACATGGAAAAGTAGTTCAAAAAACATGGAAAACAAGTACAACATGTTCAGAAAATCATGTGGAAAGAAGTGCAACATGGAAAAATAGTTTGATGTAAAGAACATTGAGGTATATGAATGGGGGAGAATGATCAATGAAGAGGATTTGAAAATGATTTTAAAAGAAAGGTTAATAGTCTTTTGCAATTGGTATTCTTGGAACTAGATGTTTTTCATCTATGTTTCCACCAATGCCGAAAGGGGAGATTGTTGGAAGCATGAATGCTAATGATATTATTATGGGGGAGTATTGTAGGAACATGATTAGATCATTATAATGATGATATGTTACATTTATGACTATGTTTTTCATTGATGTCAACATAATAGTTTTCTGTGGAATCTGATAGAAGAATAGTGGGAATATCAAGCTAGTAGGGACAAATCATTGAGTATTTTAGTAGAGAGGTTAAAGGGAGATACTACTAAATGTCTAGTATGTCTAGCTACCTTACAAGCATAAGATATTAATTTTGGAAGAAGTTATGCAAGTTTTGGTGAAGACTTTTCTGAGATAGATTTTATAGTGGCATGTTCTAGTAAACATGTTATATCTCTTAGCAGAGTTGTTATTCTGAGAAGTCAAAGTTACAAATGTGAAGAACACATACTGGAGATGACATAGCTAAGCTCACTCAGCATAATGATATGTGTACGAAAATATATTCAAGTTACAAGGTGAAATATTAATGTTATTGCTAAGTGTAAAGTGTTATTAATGTGGTCCTATAATAAATAATTGAGAAGGTGTAATAGCCAACTCAAAGAATTGTTTTATGGATTTGGTATAAAGGAAGGATATTTTCCCTTATTATGTATGATGGATGTATGGAGATGTATGAATGATTACAAGTAGAACAAATAGTGGAAGTGAAGGAAAATTCATTGCCAAGGTTTTATTGTGTGATCCAAAGTTTAATACTTAGATCCAAAGTTTGTAATCTAGTCTACAAGGTTTGATAGTGATTGGTCTAATTGATAGGATAACAGATAGAATCTAAACTATAATACATATAATTATTCTATAAGGAATAGTTGAGAGATAAGTTGGACAGTGAATTTGGCAATCTTGCTCTAGAAATTGTTTGGACAGTGGGTCCTTCTGGCTTCTACAACTCCTAATAGAGCTTGCATAGCTCCTAATAGGGTTGGAATCTTCTAACAAGGATTCAAAGTCTCCTAATAGGGATTCATATGTACTAAATGTTGTAATAGACTCCTTATAGGGTCCATCCATGAATAAGGAATATTTATATTAGTACATCATCTTATGGGCCTTATTCCCACTAGGGCTTTCCTTTTGATCAAGGGTTTCCCTAGTTAACATATTTGGTGTAATAGTCTATATGCATGTTATTATGGTTGTTGTTTACTTTGGCTAAATGGTTACGATAACTTAATGTGGATAAATGTTTTAATTATTAGATAACTAATTCACCTCCCTACCCCCCTTAGCTATTTTGGCAGACTATTATTTCTAACACCCCTCCCCCAACATCAACTTAAATTCCCCATTATCATCTAATTATATATCTCATTCTTTCATTGATCCATTTGTGAACTATAACAATCAATCAATACAATCACATAACATTCATCAATATGATATAAAATTCATTAATACAAAATACTAATTAAGACTTCATTAACACATAATAATATTCCTTAACATGACATAAAAATCAATATTAATACATAACATTCATAGATAATAACTTAAAACAACATTCTTTCATTATACGTAACATTCATAGATAATTACTTAAAACAATATTCTTTCATTATCAAACTAGGTTTTATCAAAGATAATTTTTTTAAAATCATTTCTTCTTTTTGTTTACCTTAGCTTTCTTAAGGAAAAGAGTGATAGGAGCATCAATAGCTTCCTCATTCTCCTCCTCTTAGGGAAAGGTAATGTCAAATTATGATGCTTCCTCCTTGTTTGAGGAGCATGAGGCTACTACACTAAAGGGGGCTCTATTGCAATAGCAAGTAAATGGGTTAAATCGGCATAATCTTTTTCTCCTTTTTACTATTACAAGTATTTCATTAACTAGTAGAACATAACATGCATTTTTCTTAGCTAAAAATGCCACATCAAGTATAATTGTTGACATTGTAGTCAAGTTTTATATTAGTGACACTACTGAGCTGATTGTATAGTTAATAGTAATAACCATATATTTCAGAATCTACCAAGTTCTACAATTGGTATTGAGTTCAAGGAACATCATTCAGTTTGCACTGAGTAGTTTCTACCAAGATAATGATCATCAATGTAAACTGAGCTTCTTTCTATTTACTGAGTTTCTCAGTGCAAACTAAGTTGTGCAATGTTTATTGAGTTCATAGTTATAGTGATGTGAATCTAGTGCTTAACTAAACCACTCAGTGTTAGCCAAGTGATTCAATTTATGCCAAGCTCATAGTGATAGCATTGATTGATCTATGCAATGTGAATCAAGTGATTTAGTTTATATGCCAAGTTTTGTATCATTTACTAAGTCACCAGTGTAGACCAAGTTTAGACTACTTTGAAGTAATCAATATGGATAGAGCTTCTACTTATTCTGAGTGCATGATGATGTTGAGCATTGACAGTGGATGCCGAGTATCAGAACCTCACTGAGTTAGTCTACAAAACCCAAGTTCCTATAGTTGGGCCAACTTTATGTATTTTGCATAAACTTGTATTGTAGTTGACTTTGTTGATTTGTAAACTATATTGGCATATATGTAATATATTGTATCACATCCAATATATGGAACACATGTAATATAACAAGTAGAGAAGAGTAGAAGTGTGAAGTACAAAGGGTATAGTAGTATAAGGGACATCAAATATTTATGTATCATAGTAAGGTGATCATAACACTCAAGGGAATCTAATTCAACAAACCAAGTTATAGATTAGAGACCAGGCATTGTTTCATCCTAATAGGTGGACTAGTTAAATCCTTTCACAAGGTAGACTTAGTAGTCTTTTGTAAATCTCTTTACTAAGTGCATAGTTCATTGTATGTTTGTAAATCCTTTTGCCAGGTGTACCTAGCAATCCTTATTGCTCCTAATAGGGAGCATAATTAGAAGTGATCATTGTAAGTATTAATAGGCCAACTTTATACTATAGTACTAAAGCTTGTGGGTTTCATCCCCATCCTAGTTTTACTTTCTATTTGGAAGATTTTTGGGTCACCATATTGTGTGTCAAAGTGTTATGAATGTTTTGATGGTTTCAATTTTTCATGTATGCAATTAGATTAGAACACACATGAAGGATTAAGTTTTAATGGTTATTGATTCACCCATCCCCTCTCATTAACTTAGCCTATCATATATATATTTCCAACAAATGGTATCAGAGCTTTGTGATTCTCAGAAAAAAAAGTTTAAAAGCTCAAGCAAAGATTAGAGGCTATGGAGGCATTAAGACTTGGAAAGTCTATTGACAATGAAAATCTAGATTTGGAATAGGCTATTTAAGAAACTACAGAAAGAAAAGAAGCAACTCTCTCAATCCTTAAAAAGAAGAAAAGATCTCGTAATACAGATCAATGAAAAACTATACATTGACAAAAGAGTTGAAGTCATCTATTCATAAAGTACTTCAGATGAAGCAAATGAGGCAATTGAAGAACTATTAGAAAAGAATGGTAAAATTCAATAAGTAAGAAAGCTAAGAAAACATAAAGAAATCTAGTCAATAAGATTGTGTGAAGTCATGGAAGACAACAATAAGATAAAAAAAGATATAGAAGGAAATAATAATGAAATTGAGCATCTATCACTTTAGTAGCACACTTCATTGATCAATGCACCAATAAAAATGAAGAAATCATGAATCTAAGATTAGAGAATGAAAGGTTGCAGAATGATCTAATCATTGAATGGAAAACTAATGCGAAGATGAAAAAATATCAAGCAAACATGGATCAACTAAATGAGAAAATAGAATACAAACAAAAAGGAAAAGTAGGAATTAGATATACAGAAGAACGTGAATCATCCAAGCAAGAAGTTCAAAAGAATAAAAGACCTACTTGTAAGCACTATGGTAAGATAGGTCATACATCAAATAAATGTTGGAGCAACGGGAAAGAAAAATTCAATGGAAAACATTCCAATTGCAATCAACATGGTAATAAAGCTAATGAATGCAAAGAGAAACCTAAATTTTAAGGCAAATGTCACAAACGAAAGAAGCATGAGCTTAGATCTTCTGAATGCAAAACTTAGATATTGAACCTAGAAAAATAGATTGTAAAATCTATAGTTGTTTGGGACTATAACATTTGGTATCAATGTCATTGTGGGGAATTTAGACACATTGGAATGAATTATGTAAAACATCAATGAGGACAAGAGACACTACTAGAAGATGTTTCATTTATACAGAACTTGGCCATCTTGCCAACAACTATATGAATACTGGAAGAATTAAAGATGAAAAGAAGAAGAAAAGCTTATAACATCATAAAGAAAATGAGATAGCAATAGATTCCAAGATCTTCTAAGAATGCTAGTTTGAGTAGTGAAGCAAATGTCACTCAAGAATTGGGTGACTCAAGAATTTCCACTTGATTAGTTCCAATCAAACATCTAAAGAGAACATCAAGAATTCTAAAGCAAACATCTTAAATTAGTTCCAATCAATAGAATGAAAAGATCCATATCAGCATTCAAGATGAAAAGGGATCACCGAGTGTTCAAGAACATGATAGTCATTACCAAGCAAGGTTGGGAGCTAGTAAAATTATTGTGTGGACATCGAGTCATATATGACTCTATCAAGAATTTAATGCAAGATAAGTGGAAAATAATCTATCACTTGAGTAAGCAATCATACTAGGCATTTATGGCATTCAAAAGTGTAAGAATTTTTCTTAGGGTAGAATTCACCCAAGACTAAGGAACTCAAACAAAAGTAAAAAATAGACCAGAGTATGATTAGAATAATTGTATAATATTCAATTCAATGTACAAGTACACAAGGAGTGCTTGTATATAAAGGCTTCTGAGATGCATCTAGAATGCCTAGGAATCAACATCATGATAACTCATACAACCATGCACATGTCCACCAGATATGGGTTATCCTCCATTAAGCATGAAAGTAAGTAAGATGATGAGAGGATAAGCATACAAAGGTGTATCATGCAAATTAATATTGTAGACAACATGTGCTAAATTAGGAGTCCAAATAACTATGTTGTCTTCCTGACAACTCAGTGAATGATGCAAACTCTAGTGTTGTAGACACCATGTGCTAAATTAGATTTGCACACTTCTATGTTGTTAACATGACAACTCATAAATGTACACAAACTCATAAGTGTCTCGCAAAATAAATAATAAAATATAATAACCTAAGTAAACTTAAGTAAAGTGTAAATAGTAAATACTTATTTACACCAACACCCTCCCTTAAGTGCAACTTAGGGGAATGCACTTAAGCTTATGAATGCATTATGGGTCTTGAATACGAGGCCATGTTAGGTACCCATGTACAAAAGTAATGCTCTACATAAAATGATACAATGTAATCTCTCATAAAGTGGAGATAAGTACAATAAAGAAGATGAGAGAGAAGAAGACCCTAGATGAGGAAAATATCCCTCCTAGAAGAAAGAAGAGAGAAATCAAAGAACTCCCCTTTCTGCAACATCCTGCACCCCCAAGAGATCTTGCAAATGGATATACTTTCCCTCAATGAAGGGTTTGGTGAAGATATTAGTGACCTACTCTACTATAGAAAAATAATATAGTACAATGATCTTCTCATGTATAAGCTCTCTAATGTAGTGCATATGAACCTCAATGTGTTGGGTTCGCTAATGTTGAATTGGATGCTTAGAGATCTCAATAGCACTCTGATTGTCACAATGAGTAACTGTAAGCTTAGGTAGATAAACTCCAAACTCCTTCAAGATGTGCTATAATGAAAGTACATTTGTAGTTGCATTGATAGTGCCTCAATACTTAGCCTTAGTTGAAGAAAGAGAAACATTATTTTGCTTCTTACTCTACCAAAAAATAGGGTTGAAACCAAGGTGAAATATGTAACTTGAAGTAGACTTGCTAGAATCTAAGTCCCCTGCATAGTCTAAGTCTATGTATCTAACCAACTGAAGTCTTGTACCTACTACATAATGTATCCCATGTGTATGTGTACCCTTTATGTAGTGCAAAATGTGCTTGGTAGCCTTCCAATGAAGCTCATGTGGTTCTTGCATGAAGCGTGAAACCATGCCAACTGCAAAAGCTATATTAGGGTGTGTATGTGTCAAGTAGATAAGGCTCTAAACTAACTATCTATACAATGTAGCATCAACAAGTGGAGTATTATAATTAGCCTCTAACTTGACACCTGATAGGAAGGGAGAAGGAGTAGGCTTGAAGTCACTCATGTGAAATTAAAAAAGAAAATCAAGAGCATACTTGGGTTGAGAAAGTGTTATCCCTACCAAAGATTTTGTGATCTCAATGCCAAGGAAATAAAGTAGCAAATCCAAGTTTTTCATAGAAAATCTATCCTATGGAGAGGTCTTAACACTAGAAATGATGGATGAAGTGCTCCCTATAATGATCAAGTCATCTACATAAAGCATGAGTACCAAGTGTGATTCATCCTTCTAAAGAATGTAGACATTCAAATCAGAATGACACCTGGTGAATCTTGTTGAGAGTAGGAAGGAATCCATTTTGGCATACCAAGCTTGAGGAGCCTACTTAAGACCATAAATAAACTTATTCAATTTTTAAACCATAGTAGAATCCTATACAAACCCCTATGGATTCTCCATATAAATCTCTTCATGACGATCACCATTCAAAAAAGTGCTCTTTACATCCATCTGGTGTACAACCCAACCATGAGCTGCAACAATAGCTAGTGTCAGGTGAATGGAGTTCATCTTGGCGACTAGTGCAAAAGTCTCTGTATAGTCAATACTTGGAACCTATGAGAAAACTTTAGATAGTAGTTTTTCCTTATGCCTTATGCTTATCCACACTTCCATCCATTGTAAATTTGGTTTGATAGATCCACTTACATTGAGCCACCTTTCTTCCCTTAGGAAGGGGAACTAAGTCCCAAGTGTTATTTTTCATCAAAGAATTATATCATTCCTCCATAGCCTTGTCCAATTTTGGAATCGTTGATGCTTCCTTAAATGACTATGGATCTAAAGCAATGGATATATATTCATGTGGAAATGACTTGTGTTGTGACCTTGTCCTCTGAGTGTCTGAAGGATTCCCCACCAATGAACCTACTACATCAAGGGTTTGTTGTACCCAATGAGGTTTAGTGGAAGAAGAAGGAATGTCCTCAACTATTTGTTGACCCTGTGAAGGTGGTGTCCTATGAATCAAGGTTGAAGGAATCTCATCTTCTGAGTCACTATCATCACTATGATCACTATCCACGAAGGAAGAAGAAGGAGGAGTTGAAGAAACCAAACTTGGACAAGTTTCTTCAAAGTGAACACTCCTCTCATAAAATATTTCATGAATCTCTAGATCCATTAGTTTGTATGCCTTGAGATGGTCAAAATATATAACAAATATACATGGTTTTCTTTGTGGTTCTAATGCTTTCACTTTTGTGAAGCTATCCTTGCCCATGTTGGACAACCAAAAACTTTGAAGTGCTTTACACTTGGTTTTCTACCACAACATGCCTCAAAAGGTGTTATTCCATCTAAGGCCTTATAGGGACTTTTGTTTTGGATGTAGGTGGCACAACACATGGCTTCTACCTAAACACTTAATCTAGAGACTTATGTTGAAGCATACAAGTGATCATTTCATTAAGGGTTCTATTCTTTTTTTTAGTGACATTGTTCTACTATGGCATGTATGCAACTGAATGTTGAAGATCAATACCCTTATGCATGCAAAAGTCTATAAGCCTAGAATTGACATATTCACTATCATTATTTATTCATAGGATCTTGATGGCTTTCCTTGATTTTTTATCAACTTGATCTTTGAACGTGATGAATTTATCAAATACTTCACTCTTCTGAGCAAGAAAAAAGACCCAAGTGTACCACGAAAAGTCATTAATAAAGGTTAGAACATAGTGGGCCTTACCAAATTATGGTACTAGCAATTGGCTAGCTACATCACTATGAACCAATTTTAGAACAACAGTTGCCTCCAAGACTTCCCCTTGTCATATTTCTCTTCAAGATGCTTGCTTACTTCACAACCTGGACATACACCCTCTGAATACTTGACTTGAGGTAGACCAATGACCATATCCTTGTTGCTGAGTTGTTGAAGGTAGTGATAATTAAGATTTCCAAATATTTCATGCCATAGTTTACATTATGTATTTGAATGAGTCAACAAGGCAAGAGAAGTGGACTTAGGAAAAAAATGTGAGAAAGAAAAAAGTCTTGTCTCATGATTAGCCTTTCCAACTACCACGAAAGAATCATCTTGGAGATTTTTCACCAGAACTATATCAGGGAGGAAATCTACATTGTTGCCACATCCATAGTGAGTTATTTGATAGATGGAGAGAAGGTTTGTGCTAAGGTTAGGAACATGTAGAACATCCTTAAAGATGTTTTTTCCAACTCAACATTGTCTTTCCCTTCAACTTCCACTTGAGTATCATTGCCCACATAGATGTAAGGTGCATTTGTTGGTTTTAAAGAGGAAAATTTCTCCCTTGAAGAACCCATATGATGTGTTGCTCTTGAATCAAGAACCGATTCCTCAACATTATTTATACTTGTAACAAAAGCTTGTCCCTTACCCTTTGATGGTCTTGTTGTGCCCTATACATGTCTACTTGGGTAACATAGTCTTTGATGGTGTCAAAATTCCTAGGATCCAACTTGAGAAGTTTGTCTCTATGGTGTAAGCCATGTCTTCATCTACTGTCCCATCCAATGCTTCAAGTTTAGCTCATACCTCTATTGGATCAGTAAGATTCCTAATGTGAAATTTGATAGGATCAAAGATATTTTCAACAAGGTTCCTAGGTCCATCTCTTGTTTGGATTCCCAATCTTCTTTGTGAGCTTCATTAACATCACTAGGAGGTTTCTTTGATGCATTGATTACATAACAGAGTAAACCTTTTTCTACCAATGGTTCCTTCATATTTCCTTCCCAAGTAGCATAATTATGTGGAGTTAACTTTGAAAAAGAACCCATAATGCAAGAGCACAAGATCAAGAAGATACAATACATAGTACACACACCCCCTTTTCACTCAATAAAAAAATCCCCCCAAATAAATGATTTTGGCACTTTACATATAGTGCATTTACAATAGGCCACTTGTTAAAATGCACAAAGTGGGCTTTTCATCTTACTAATTACAACCTCAGTATCGAGTATAAATTTGGAATTGTGCAATGTAGCTCAAAAATACAACAATTATGAAGTAATATAATGCAAAATAGGACTTATTCCTAAAAGTAGTATTTTTGTCCACACAAGCCTACAATTTGACTATAGATTTGAAAAGTAGATTAAAAATATGAACTTTGAAAAAAAATAGAACCTAAAAAGGAGTCCAGATGATCCCATGCGATGCATTTGAAGTTGCAAAATGTAGGATTAGATAAGTACAGTCATCAAAAAATGCTATTTCTAACAAATCCAAGCACCAAAACTAGAAAATAGCTACACCAATAAAAAGTTTAGGAAATATTAACCAAAATAAAAAAAATGCACCTGATTTGGAGTCCAAATGACCGAGTTATGGCCTCTCAAAGTTAGGGTACCAAATCAAAACTACATCTGAAGAGAGGTCTAGAGAGGAAAACACTATGTTAAATTTGATGATAAAAAAACCATCGAATAGTTCAAAATTACCCTAGAATGATGGTCAGATGATCATCAAATTTAGGCTAGTAGTTTGCTGACATTAGTAAAAACACAGTCCCCTGCTGATGTGGTGATGATGTCACTTGTACGAATGATGATGTCAGGACATATGAAAATGTATGGATGAGTCTAACCTGTGTAGTCTATAGGGTAGTACAAAAAACCTATTGTGGCATATAGTTGGTGCTGAGTGTATTTATGACATGTCACTGGTGGGTGACATGTCTTCAGGCCAACATGGTGGACAAGAGCCTCTCTGTTGTGTCTGTGTTACAAACTAGACAACAAATTTTATGCTATGTGGGTGAATCACCTTTTTCTACTTGTCCTATGCATAGTGGGGTTAAAGACTATTTCATGCCATTAAATGGATTTTGTGATGGCTTGAGCCAATAGAACTATTATCCCCGTTAGCTTTGTCGAGTGCCAAAAATTAAAACTAGTGCCAAAGAAAGTATAGTGAGCGGCGAAGATAATGGTTACCAAAGGTTGATAGTCAAAGTCAAAAAAAAATTATTAAACAAAGTCTATACACTCATAGAAAATAATCTATGCCATGGATGAATGTGGCCAGACTTTGATTGTTGAAGCCATAATTTAGTGCCAAAAAATGTTGTAGGTGCCACCAGTTTCCTGAGAATGCTTTTCACTAGAAATTGTATTAAATTGCCAATGGAGAAATATTCTATAGAATGTTTTCTACGTAGGGTCAGCGTGTGATTGCCCAGTACCTGTGCAAAAAAAAGAAATTCTTTGCATGCTTGGCTGGGCTAAAATAATTTTGAAAAATAATATTTAAAAATGTAGAATTAAATAGATTTGAAAAGTAAATTAGTAGATCAAATAAAAGACCATACCTAGCTTGCAAATCAAGCCTTCAAGTTTTGATTTGCAAAATATTTTTACTCAAGATCGACTTTGGCCGAGGGTAGGTGAATTTATAGTTGATCCTCACCCAATCTTCACTCTAGACATAATGGTGAGGTCTGCTTCAGCTCTAGATCTCCCAATTGCTATAGATGCTATAGATTTGAATAAGGAGATGAAGCAAAAAGGTCTCCAATGGCTTTGTGATGAGAATCACCCTTAGCTTTGATACCATGTAAGAATTTTCCGTAGGGGCCTTAGGGAAGAATTCACCCAAGACCAAGGAACTCAAACACAAGCACAAAATAGACCAGAGTATGATCAGAATAACTGTATAGTATTCAATTCAATGTACAAGTACATTAAAAGTGCTTGTATATAAAGGCTTATGAGATGCATCTAGAATGCATAGGAATCAACATCATGACAAGTCATACAACCATGCACATGTCCACCAGATATGGGTTATCCTCCATTAAGCACTAAAGTAAGTAAGATGATGAGAGGATAAGCCTACAAAGGTGTATCATGCAAATTAATATTGTAGACAACATGTGCTAAATTAGGACTATGAATAACTATGTTGTCTACATGAAAACTCAATGAATGATGCAAACTCTAGTGTTGTAGACACCATGTACTAAATTAGAGTTATGCACTTCTATGTTATCAACATGAAAACTCATAAAGGTACGCAAACTCCTAAGTGTCAAACAAAATAAATAATAAAATAATGTATTAACCTAGATAAAATTATGTAAAGTGTAAATAGTAAGTACTTATTTACACCAATAGAAACAAAAAATGAGATAGAAAGGCAAAATCAAACACATTTGTCATTGTGAATTTTCAAGAGCTATTTGTGCAAAGCAATTTTTAGTGCATCTAAGTAATCCGAGTGAATTACTATTGAAAATTTACATATCTTTGCAAACCCTACCTAGTGAAATTAAATCCTCTAGCAATAAGACTAAGAAAGGGTTAGAGATGTTAGTTTAAGGCATTGAATGGAAAACACTAGACTTTAAGCTTAGTCTGGCTATCGTAAAAACCCTAGATCCAAGCGAAGTACAATCACAAATTCCATCCAAGGTACTATTGACTAATGATATTCATTCCAATTTTAGATGTGCTATTCTAGATATTGGAACTTAGGAAATGGATGAGTTGTTGGGGAAATTATGTGTCAATGGGGTATTAAAACTAGAACATCAACACCTTGAAGCAAAGGGTTGACTCACATTCCTCACATGCCATAAGATTTTCAAATTAAATGGATAAGATTTATTCTCATCCATGTCCATAATGGACAGTTGTGGTTAGAGCAACCTATTGTGATAACAAAGAGTATGATCCATCAGATCACAGGGCTTTTAATACTAGCAAAGGCTAAATGACTAAAATCCTAAGTTAGGTCGAGCTAGAAAAGAAAACCATTATCGAGTGGGATGGAAGGGGAATGAAAATAAACTATGTCATGGATATAGAATTGATTTTTGGTATACATGTGATTGCACATAAGATATGCAACTCAAGTAGACTCAATAGTGTATCATGCGAAGTTGTTGATCTTGTATACAAAGTGGTCAAGAACAACATGTCATTTGACCTAGCTGAGTTGATGTTGAATTAGTTCAACAAGAACATGAAGAGCATTAGAACTTCAAAGATCAACCCTTGTAATTTTAGTTCACTCTTAACTTGTCTATAATTCTTTGTGCAAAATTTCTTACCATCAAAAGGTATAGTTGTGTGGAGAATGGATGTACTTATTCTTTACCAAATAAATGAATATATAGCAGAAATGGGAGAAAACTATGTTAGTATTATGGATAACTATTTTGATGCATTTAAGGACAAGATGAATAATAGTTTTAGAATCCCTAGAATCTTGTTGAAGATTACAAAGATGATATTTGTTGCATGGCTGATAGAGATAAAGTGTATATACAAGTAGTAAGACAAAGAATTGTATGGGTTAAGCCTCTAGATTATGAGGTTAATATTGATAAAACTAAAGATATCACTGAAGCACTATTAAATGATCTTGTTGATCCAAAAGTTGAATATTTTGGCACATATGATGAAGCAAAATAAAGAATAAAAATTGAAATAAAACTCCCTTAGAGGATCAACAAAGGGAATAAACGAATAGCTAAATTGAAACAATCTAAAACCACTCTCCTATTGACTGAAGGTAAAGGAGATGACATTGAGGAAGATTATGTAGAAGATGAAGAGAAGTTAGAAGAAGAAGAGCCTATAAAGAAGAAAGGTAAGTTTATTATAACCAAATCTGCAAAAACATCTGCTGTAGTGTTCACAAGTAGGGCATCTAGGAAGAAACTTGATAAAGAAGGAGGAGATGTAATCTTTAAATGGCCTCCGTCCATCTTTCAAGAAAGATTGAAAAAAAAAAATTAGGAGTAGGAATAACAAACTTCAGATCACTAAGGTATGAGACAAGAACTATAGAGGAGCATAAGCAAGGAAAATACATGATAATGTCTAAGATGGGAAAATAGATATATTATCCAGACCGGCTTGCTCAACAATTTTTGAGTTATTTAATGGATAAAATCAAGACAAAATAGGAGCATGCTATGAAAACTACTAAGGATATTTATGAGAAAACCCTAAGAAAACTCATGCTAAGATTGAATGATAAGGAGGTGAAAGAATCCATTAAGAAGAATGAATAAAAACTTACCTTGAGATGCAACACTTGTCTAATACTGATAAATGACATTGAACATGTGGTAAGGAATGCCACCAACACATGGAAGAATATTTTCAATCTTCACAAATAGAGTGATTTTGTGGCTCATGTTGGTGACAAGGATGAAGATGATGATAAACATGACAAGGAAGAGAAAACTAATGTTGAAGAGGTAACGCATTATGGCAATACTAATGATGAGGAATAGGAACAAGAAGCTAATGAGGAGAATCTACCTAAGATTTAGAACATTGAGGAAAACAACCTAAAGAAGATTGCAATAGTGGTCATAGCCTCACTTCCTCATTCTCTACGAAAAGCATTGAAGACATTAAGCTCATTGAAAGCCACTGTAGAATTGATTGTGTCAAACATTGCAAGTACAAGCATTCAATCAATATTTGTACCTATTCAGCTTAGTACTTCATTAACAGAAGTGACAAGCACTTCATCTACCAAGAAATTAGCACTTCATCCTCCATCAATTTTGGTCATAGAAGGTATTTCTTCAATAAGTGTAGTGTCTACTTTTTTTTGCCAATCCTACTATTTCTACTATTGTTTCTATTCCTAGTATGCAAATAATAAGTACAAGGATAGTTGAGACTAAGCCTCAACTAAGTGCAAAAGTTTTGAGTAAAGGAAAAGAGAAGGATGAAGAAATTGATCTTGATGAGGAGATAGTTATCCCAAATTGGGATATCTCAAATCTTAATCCTAATCCAATGCATATCTTTGGAGAACTACTTTAGAAGAAACCCAAGAAGTAGAGGCTTATTGAAGAAATAAATAATGAATTGCAAGTGCTTGAAGATGCAAAGAACATTCTTGTAGGGGCACTCGGTATAGAGGTTGACACTTCTCAACCAATTTTGGCTCAGCTAGTAGTAGTCCAAAAATTTAATGAAGATTTGAAAGGACAACAAAAATTGTTGCAGAGAGTAGAAAATAAATTTGAGAGTAAACTCTTGGAGCTAATTATATAAAAGATTGCAATTCATCAAGTAGATTTATCTACTATTCTAGGCTCATTGGAGACCTCTTGCAACAATGTGGCTTCATTATGTTGGAATATTCATATATGGAAAGAGTACTTATGAGAGGGGGGGGTGGTGAATCATAAGTATCAAACTTTAGCCAATAAAAATTTTAACTCAAAGTGAGTTGTATGCATGTAAATACATCAAATAAACATGTAACAAAACTCATGCATCAATAACTCATAACACCAAAATTTTGGTAACCCAGAACCCCTCCAGGAATAAGAAGGTAAAACTAGGGTGGGGATGATACCCACAAAAATTTACTCCAAAAATATTGTTCAACCACTTCTAATGGTTTGCCCTATTAAAGGCCTGCCCTGTTAAAGGCTTTACACTATATTAATAGTGACCTGGTTAGAGGATTTACAAACACTTAACATGAAGTGTCACCCGATTAAAGGATTTTAATCACCTAATCAAAAGGATCTTATAGAATAGCTGTAAAGCTAACCTATCACCATAGGATTTTCATTCTAATACAATTGCTAGAGAGTATTAGATACAATAAACCTGATAGATTACAATCCTTGATTGTTGAATGCAGGCTCCTTTTCCGCCTTCTCCTGATCTTGATCCTTTGTGATCTGATAACCCTTGCTTCTAAAAATAGATTTTCTTATGCACCCTTGTATGTCCTTCCATATGTATATTTACAATGAAATTTCATCTTCCTTATAAAGACTTCAAAGACTTAGGGTTTGATTTGGATCTACGATCCATATTGATTCTCAATTTCTCGCTCAATACTTATCTTTTTCTGATTGGTTGCATGCCTTTAGCATTTTTCTTATTGGCTGCATTCAAATTACATAGGAAAAATAAAAGTTTCGATATCATCATTAAATCCTTCGAGATTTACCTTCTGTCGGCTGCAAAAACTTTTTGCATCATAGTTTGTGCAATTTCAAACTTTTATGTTGATCTACTAAGTTACTCGGCACATGTTGTTTCCTAGATAGCTCAGCACTTGAACAAAATTGTATCACTCGGCACATGTTGTACTCAGCACTTGTTAACACTTGACACCTATTGTACTCGTCACTTGTTATCACTCAGCACTTGTTGCACTCGGCACTTGTTATCACTCCACACCGATTGCACTTGACACTTGTTATCACTCAGCACCTATTGCACTCGGCACTTGTTATCACTCGGCACCTTATCTTACTCGACACTTACTCTTGATCTTGGTTAAGTGAATTGACACTCAATTGTCAAATTTATTCTTTAAGCTAACAATCTCCCCGTTTGACATGAGTGGGAAAAACACTTAATTAAGATCCATGTGACTCAGTAATTTATCCTACATTCAAAATTTGCTCCCAAAATTTGCTATCTCCCCCAAAATTTTCTATCTCCCCCTTTTATCATACTTGTCATTTCATTCCTATACTTAACTCTTATTCTTATTACTTATTCTCCCCCTTTTTGACACTTATGTCAAGGGTCTTTACAATGAAATGCCATACTTGGCCAAAAATGTGTTGTTTACTTCAAGGAGTACCTTCAGAGCTGCATACCAATTTGCTAGTGCAAAATCTAATGTCTTATGCTGGATGGAAATCTCTGCTACTAGGTGTACAAGTTCATCAGATGAAGAAAGATTGGGGTCTTTCCTGAGGACTGTATTTGCCTTTATCTGCTCCTTGTGAAGTAGTTCCAAATGAGGAGTAATTGACAATTGAATTTGTATCAATTTTTCTTTTTTGGTTGCTTCCTCTACTGCTAAAATAGCTAACTCTCTTTGTGTGTGAAGCAATTGGACAAAATGCTTCTCACTCTAAGCTGGATCTGTGGGGAGTTGCATGCTAGAAATTTTCAGATTGCTTTCCAAGCTTAGTATTTTCTGGCTAGTGTCTTGTGTGAATGTGGAAAAATCACACAACTTGTTGTATAGGGAAAAGATGTTTCCTAGTACAATTTTAACTATTATAACTTTCTTTGCCAGTTCTTCTTGTGACAGTGCTATATCACTAGATATTTTACTATTTACTTTACCTTGGAACTTCTTTTCTGACCATTCAAGCAATCTGGCATTTGTTTCCTGGTCTTCATTAGTCACCTGGTCAACTATATCAGATAGTTTTTCTATAATTGGTCTTGACTCATTTGGAGATTGTAAGCAAAAAGCTTTCGTGAATATGTCTTTAATTTCATTCAAGGTAAGCTTATGCTTGTATTCTTTTCTTAGTGCTTCTTGTCTCCTTCTTTTGTCCAATGCACTCTGAATTTCATTAATCTTTTCTTCAGTAAGAGTGCTAGATTCCTAATATGGGATCTTTATTTCTTCATCAAGCTCAAGAACTCCATAGTGAAGTCTCCTAACTGTCTTTGATGAGCTCGAGCTTGGTGTCCTGATTTGCAACTATAATCCATCTGTGCTCGGCTGCTGAAGAGTTTGTGTTGGAGTACCAAATTTTGGTAATGCAACCAGTGTTTGTATTGCAGTCTCCTCCTTCTTCTTTGTCTCATCTTTTTCTTTAGCTTGAATATCCCTTTTATGAATGCTAGGTGGGGTTGAACTTGTTGGTTGTTCAGATGTTTCTTTTATTTCCCCTGCTACTGTACTCGACACTTGGAGTGTATGAGTGACTATACTTGGTGGAGGTGGTGGTGGAAGGAATAGAATACTAGTAGTTTGTATGGTCAAAGGTGGCACTTGTGCCTTTACCTTGACTTCTAGATTCTATAATTCATCAACACTGACCAATATAGGATTTGAACTTAATTTTGCTACACTACAAGTGATGATTGGTCAAGGATTTCCAAATCCTCTGCAGTTAATGGATTGATGTTTAGATTTGAAGTATCTGTAACATCCTTTATTTTTATGATATCTACAGGTGTGATGGTGGCATGAGGAGGACTAGGAGGAGATACCTGTATGTCTTGCATACTTTGATCTTGAGGCTCAGCTGTATCTTTCTCTTCCTCTTTCTCCTCATTATGTGCCTCTTCTTCCTTTTCTTCTTTACTCTTCTCCACTAGTTTCTTCTCCTTTTCTTTAGTTTCTAATACTTTCTTTTCCTTTGTCTTGGAAATTGCCTCTGCCTTGTATTCTTCATTATATACATCTTCAATTTTCTTGTAAACTATTTTCCACAATCTTGTGGATTTAGTAACTACCTCTTCAATTTTATTCTGCAATATGCTGAATGCTCTATACTTGGGAGTGAATATGTTATTATGCCTTTTTATGGCATTTATTATTTGATCTTTAGTCAAATCAGGCAACAATCTTGCCAATGTTGACTCCCTTATTTCTTTTTCCATTTGTAAACAAAAATGCCATTTATCCTCTACAATTTTATACAATTCTCTTGGCATAGATTCGTCTAATTCTAGAGGTGTGTGCTTATACTCAGCCATCATAGCATACATAGATTCCTCTAATTTATTTTGCTCTTCTTTGGTGAGCTTAGAAAAATTTAGGTTCTTTAGACCTTTTAAATCATTATTTCTAATTTTTGAACATAATTTATCAATAGTAGTCTGGGGTTTGTGTCTTACCACTTGAAATTGACTATTGTTTTCTGACTCTATTTTCTCCTCATCTGTTTCAGGCTGGGGTATAAATTTCCTTTTCTTTGACTTAGCAATAGTCTTCTTTGAGTCTTTCTTCTTTCCTTTTGCCTCCTCTTGGGCTTTTTGTGCTGCAGCCCTTATGGTCAGTCTCTTAGGTGTAGGGGTAGCTTCTTTCCTCCCCTTGGATTTAGGAGCAGAAGGAGTTGTGGTCTTTCTCTTAACTAGTGCTTCCTTGGCTTCTTCTAGCTCAACACTTTCCTCTTTGTCTTCTCCTGTCCCTTGAGTCTGACTTTGAAGTTTATCTCCTTCTTCTTCAATGTCTTCTCCCTCTTCTCTTGTTGTTCCTTCTTCTTCTTCCATGCCAAATTTTCTTTTGATTTGTCTCACCATTTTCTCTTTCTTCTTTACTGCTGAAGCAGTCTTCAAATCTGTTATCACCTTTGATTTGAAAACATCATAGGTCCTAAATTTTTTTGCATTTCTATCAGCTTCTTTTGCAAGTAGAGCTATTATTTCTGTAGAGGCTTGATCAACATCAAGTTCATAACCTAGTGGCCTAAGCCATCTTATTCTAGGTATAACTGCTTGTATGTAAGTATAATCTATATCTACAAGAAAACAAATATCTTTTTCATATTTCTCGATCAATGAGACTAGAATTCTCATTCTTTGTTTCATGGACTCTTTGAAGTCCTCAAAATAACTAGTCATTTGGGCATCAAAATTTTCACCCATCTGTTCAATGTATCCATTTATTTGTTCAATAATTGTTTTATCTAGATTCCATTTTACTTTACCCATAGAAGGAAATTCTTTCATCAGATAGAAAAACATACACATCAAAACTAATCCAAATTTGCATTGAGCGCCCTTGCTCTTCCTTATAGCTCCCAAATTTTCATTAATCTGTTGAAACATGAGCTCTGCCAGATCATAAGTGTGATCTCTTTTGATTATCTTGTATGCAACATCAACTGCTATACAAGGTACACTGTTCAACCTGCTTGATTGATAGAATTTATGTTAAATGATTCTCACAACAAAATCTAGTAGGGGATCTGTGATAGTGTCGATAGTCATTCCTCTATTGTTCCATTTGGCACCTGTATTTTTCTCTATTACTTCCCTTTTGTCACTTCACTGGGTCTTTGGCCGATCTAGGGTTGGTATACCAGTAACCCTATGAACAGTTTTCTTGGTGAATTTTACTGGCCCTGACTCTAACCAAAAAGCTTCGTCATGTATTCAGCTCAAAACTATCTGTACCCATTCTATTTTGAAAACAGTTAGAAATGCTAGGGTTTTGGTTAATCCTTTTCTTTCTATTATTGAAAACTCATTTTTCAGTACTTTGTTTTCACACAGTTTATCATATGCATTATGAATTTCTAAGTCTCCTATGGCACCTATTTTGCAATTATAACATCTGCGAACATCTTGGACCATAAAAACTTTATCCAAAATAACTGATAATGCACCTGCAAGATCATTCTTGTATGCTACTTTTGGAATGGGCTTAAATTCAAGTTTTTTAACTTTGTTGCTGACCAACTAAACTTCATGACTCTCTATACCCTTAGTGGTTCCTGACCTAGATGCCATTGTTTGCCAAACTAGGGTTTATAATTTAAACAAGTTTATAAGTCCTACGTAGCTCAACACTTAAGTAAAATACCTTAAATCGATGAAATTTTTCTTGAATCGCTGTTGAAATCTTCACGAATGGCTTCTAAGCTGATCTTGATCTTCTCCGCTCTTTTATAGGTTTTCTTCTTGTTCGAATGGTGGAAAATGATCAAAAATTGGATTTATGTACCCTTCAAAATCGAGTAATAAATGCTTAGTACGCTGCCAACTGTCTACTCGGCACTTGAAAGGTTTCGTCATAACTCGACTCCCATTATGTTTTTACTTTACTCGTCTCTTATTGATATTTCATAGCTCGGCATCAACTATCAACTCGATCGTTGTTAGCAACTTGACTCCTGAAGGAAACATTGACATATCTTCAAAAAGTTCTCAATTTTGACTTAGCATCTTTGTTTATGCTGATTTCATTTTTGGCGGTTCTTATATGTCTTGGGACTGATTTATGATGTTACTTGGTTTATCAATCCCTCACACTTGTTTTGTTTAATTTGATGAAGTGTGATCACTTGACCTATTAGGTGAAGTGATCTCTATAATTGATGTTGTAGACTCATCTTTCTTCCTCCATGTCTTATTCATTTCACTTCTGATATGTCCAACATCTATCTTTGCCTTTCCATTGCTGAACTCAGAACTTGATGCCTTTGACCTTGTTGGGAATTTCCTGCTGACATGACCAGTTTTTAAGCAACTGAAACATGTGGTTTGACTCAACCATCTTTTTTAGTTCCCTCTAAAATGTGTTCTTATGCAGTTCTGTGGGATATGTCCATATTCTTGACAATAGTGACAGCTATTCTTGGTGTTGTAATCCCAAAATTCATGGTTTGATGTCTTTGCTGGTTGATTTACTGTCCACATAGGTTTTGATCTGCATTCAAATGCCCTATGTCCATACTTTTTGCAATTATAACAATGTCCATCAAATCTTTGAGTCCTTGTGACATTGGATTCACAATTTTGTGTCTTATGTCCTTGCATGTTGCACTTGTGATAGAAACTTCTGGGTATGTTTGATTGATTAAATCTTCTACTCCTACACACATTAGCTGTATGTCCCTTCTTATTATAGAAATGAAAAGTGGGTTTTGAATTCTTACCTTTATCACTTCTTTGTTCAGCACTTATTGAAGATTCTCCAACTCCAGTGCTGTTATATCCTAGTCCTGATGTATCATGGGCAAATTTTGGTGATTTCAGCAATTGTTCAAAATACTTGATTGCTTCACTTGATTTGTTGAGATTCTCTGCTACCTCTTTTTCTCTGTTCAATTCATTCTGCATTTTTTCATTTTGCATCTTCAAGGTAGAGATCTCAATATCCTTTACATTGAGTTCATGATGAAGATTCATCATTTGGGCAAGTGTATCCATCTGCATGTTTGAAATCCTTGTCAGTTCAGTACATTTTTCTTCAAGTTTGTTTGCAAGATTCCTTTTGTCATTTTCCATCATGACCTTATCATCAACTGCTCTTTTCTTTTCTTCAATAATTTCACATATTATTATAGCCTATGATTCATGTTCCATCTTGAGAGTTCTTATCTCATCTGCTTGAATTTTATTTTTCTCCATCAGTTCTGCTATTGCTACATCAAACTCTTTAGTGTCTCCACTGGAAAATATGTTGGTGGTATCAATCTCCTTGTAGTGTATATCATTTTCAGCTATGGCTAGATCCTTCCTCTTTTTTAATGAGTTTCTCAGTCTGTTTCTGAATTCCTCCAAGCTATGTAGAGCAAGTTGCACATCTATCACCTGATTTTCAATGATCTTTCCAAGTTTGAAAGCTTCCATCTTTAGATCTTTTCCTCCAAGCTGTTAGGCATTTCCTTGTGAGAACCTGACTAGCTCTGATACCAATTGTTGGAATATTCAAATATGGAAAGAGTACTTATGAGAGGGGGGGGGGGGAGGGGGTGAATCATAAGTATCAAACTTTAGCCAATAAAACTTTTACCTGAAAGTGAGTTGTATGCATGTAAATACATCAAATAAACATGTAACAAAACTCATGCATCAATAACTCATAGCACCAAAATTTTGGTAACCCAGAAACCCTCCAGGAATAAGAAGGTAAAACTAGGGTGGGGATGATACCCACAAAAATTTACTATAACGATATTGTTCAACCACTTCTGATGGTTTTCCCTGTTAAAGGTCTTCAATACTTATCTTTTGCTGATTGGTTGCGTGCCTTTAGCATTTTTATTATTGGCTGCATGCAAATTACATAGGAAAAATAAAAGTTTCGATCTCATCATTAAATCCTTCAAGATTTACCTTATGTCGGCTGCAAAAACTATTTGCATCATAGTTTGTGCAATTTCAAACTTTTATGCTGATTTACTGAGTTACTCGGCTCCTGAAGTATTTCTAATACTTGGCACATGTTGTTTCTTGGATAGCTCAAAACTTGAACAAAATTGTATCACTCAGCACATGTTGTACTCGACACTTGTTAACACTCGGCACCTGTTGTACTCGACACTTGTTATCACTCGACACCTGTTGCACTCATCACTTGTTATCACTCGGCACCTATTACACTCAGCACTTGTTATCACTCGGCACCTTTTGCACTCGGCACTTGTTATCACTCGGCACCTTATCTTACTCAACACTTACTCTTGATCTTGGTTAAGTGTATTGACACTCAATTGTCAAATTTATTCTTTAAGCTAACACATTATTCAGTAAACTATGTGACACTTCCAATTTTATCAAGGAAATTAAAGATAAGCTTTCAAAGATTAATAAAGATCTAAAGGCAAGTGCACAATAGTTGCAACTTCACCTGAGTTATGACTCTTCCCACTATAAAAAGATTAGATTTTCAATTGATATATAGGAAAAATTGCTAAGAGAAGAAGCTACGATAATAGCTACATTGGTAGAAATACAAGGCACAATTCTCTTGAACATGGATGAATGGTAGAAATATATTGTACATACTAAAACCCTCATCCATGATAACAAATTCTCTATTGTAGACCACATGATTGAACTATCAATAGAAGTTTGGGTTGCATTACACACAAGCAAGGTGTTGTAAGAAAATTGGAACAAGACAATGGCATTGATTCTAAAGATACATTATAATTTCTTGTCACATTTTTCTATTACTATATAGTTTACACCTTTGGCATTTATGTCAAAGAGGGGGAGAAAATGTAGATAGATTTAGTATACAAAAGTGGGAGAAAATGTTTAACATAAAAAGAATATGTAAAGGAGAGAAGATGTATATAATATTGAATATATATTTATGGGGGAGTAACATCATATTCTATACATGTACAGATATTTAGAGATACATCTCATACAAAATAAATTTTAAAAAATCTCAAAAACAGAGTACTCTACCTTGTCAAAGATACAAGATGAAGAATAAAAACTATTTTGAACTTTTTAAAGATTTAGTTTTGATTGATAAGTGTTTTTGTCACTAATGACAAAGGGGGATATTGTTGACATTGTAGTCAAGTTTGTTATTAGTGACACACACTTATTTAGACAAATAGTATCTACCAAGAATATTATATAATTAACAATATTAACCAAGTACTTTAGACTCTACTGAGTTCTACAGTTGCTACCTAGTTCAAGGAACATCATTCAGTTTGTGCCAAGTAGTTTCTACCAAGATAATGATCATCATTGTAAACTAAGCTTCTTAGTGTTTACTGAGTTTCTTAGTACAAACCAAGTGTTGTAGAACTTACCAAGTTCGTAGTTACATTGATGTGAATATAGTGTTGATCAAGCCACTCAGTTTTAACCAAGTGATCTAGTCTATATCGAGCTCATAGTGACAACATTGACTGAGCTATGTAGTGTGAATCAAGTGATTCAATTTATATGCCAAGTTTCATAGTATTTACCAAGTCACCAGTATACACCCTTCTGTCAAGGCAATTTTTTTATCTTCATCCATGGGCTCTACATTGAATTTTGTGCCCTGCATATTCTTCTTAATATTGTTAGTTTTACATGTATGATTTTATTAAAAAAAATTATATAATTTTTTATTATTATATTAAATTCCATTGCTGCTACTTACAAGTCGAGAGTGAAGATTCATATAGCTACCAAAGCTAAGTTAGTGTTGGCAACCTTTTGTAGTCTCACCTTTTTAGCTTTTGAAGTGTCCTACAGTTTATAAAAAGTTTAAAACATGTTAGATTATATATTCACAAGATCACTAATTAGTGCATGATTATATTCTACTTAATAGTATCATGGGATACCTTCTTTCTCCCCTTTTTGGTTCACTTCCTTTACAATGCAACCTTTTCTCTATTACATCTTCTATTATTTCATTCCACTCCATCAGTGGAATCATAGGAGGATACTTTTACTTTAGGTTATCCTTTAGAACCATTTTATATTGGTTTCTCACAATCTTAATATGTTTGGATGCTCTTTTGAGAAGTAGGGCATTATCAACATTATTTTTTCTCCAAAAAGGTCCTCAAAAGATGTAATGAGCTAATTTTTTTTAGGACCTTGCTAATTCAACCTTTAAAAAATAAAATGTTAGAACAATAAATTTAATATAGTATAATAAATGGTAGAAAATAAAATATTATAGTAATGATATGAAACTATGTGCCTTTTACATATGGTGGGTCCAAACAACTTCAATTTCATTTCAAAAGGATGATCATAGAAAACATCATTTCCTACAAAAATGTCATGGGATTAGTAGTTCAAATTGAGCTATGTATAAGGAGAAAATAATAAAAAATTTAAAGTAGTTGGAAGCTTTGGTAGTTTTAACAAAAACATAGTTTTCTTGTCCAACAATAATGTCCCCACAAATGAACTAGTACTAGTCCCACAGGTCGCTCCATAAAATGGTTCAGCTTCAATAGTTCTAGTCTCTTTTGTGCATGAAATAGGTGCATGAGTATAAAATCCACCAAAAGAAAAACATAAAATGCATGATTAGCACATTACAAAATATAGAAAGACAAGGTTTTATCGGTTGTGCTTGACATAGTTGAAGATGTATGCAAACTCCTTGTTCCCAACAACATAGTTGAAAATATCAAAGTGACGACCAAAGGAAGAGTCTGCACTTCATCATGAGATGAAGAATACATTATTAGCTAAAAAATTTGCAATGGATAAAGATCAAATGGGATACTAGCTAGAATCATCCAAAAATCAAAGTTAAGTGTTATAATGTTGATGGAAACAAATAATTTTGCACTAGTAGGGTCACAATATTTTTTTATTGCTCATATTGTTTCACATGTAGCTAGTGAACTTCATTTATCAATTCCTTCATTTGGAGCAATAGATCCAATTCTCTCATCATATTAGTATGGAATGATTGGTTTCTATGGGAGAAATGTATAGCTTCTTATTGTGGTTTCATATCGAGATGATATGTATAGAATGAAGGTAGTTGCAATTATGATTGGTTTCTATGGCTGGAAAAATATAATTCTCACATTGTATTTTTTGGTGCACTAGAGTTAATTTGCATGTGCATACTAGGGTTATCTTTGTATAACTGTGGTAGTGCAGAAATTTGATGCAAGAATGTGGTGTACAACTATTGTATTCTTTCTTCTCATAGGAGTTGTTTTATGGACTTTGGAGCATAAATCAAACTATTATTTGCAAGGATGTCCAAAGGAGCAAGCCACATTGTTAGCAAAGAAATTTTCAACATTTTTTTTTTTCATTTGAAATGGATAAAATCAAAGTTAAGTGTTATAATGTTGTAGAGAGAAAGTGTTACTTACATGAAGGTTGTGTGCGCTAAAACCCTCACCATATTGAAAATGTAGTCTCACATGTGTCACAACATCCTATAAGAAGAACACATAATATTTTAGATCATGATCCATAAGATACTATAAAATATAAAAATCTATTGAATTTTTATCATTGCTTAAGATTAATTACTACTTACCTTCAAAAAATTGACTCTAAGTATCAATTCCTCTTTTAGTGCCCTTGTCTTCTTGGTTTTATTCCTCTTGAGGACAAGGCTAATAATTTCATCACTATATTCTTTTATGAGTTTATTGGCCATGAATATGGGGTCAATGCTACACATGATTTCATCTAAAAATGATGCATGTATTTTAGATCGCATTTGATTTTTTGCCATTTTCACTTTCCCCTATCAATAAGTATCAAGTTATGACATCAATATCAGTAAAGTACCATCAAAATAATTCCAAAATGATAAAGAAAAGATCATAATAATATTGCATTTGTTTTTATATAATTCATACAATTACATTAATTAAGGTTTAATTTCAGTGAAGATGTGTGAGCTAGTACATCCCTGCTTGTGCCTTGTAGTGTATCCATGTCACCTTGTGAAAATGATTACTAATTCTTAACAATCAGCAACAAAATGAAAGTAATAGACTTACCAAAAAAATTATTAATAAAAAAATAGGTTGTATATTAGAGGAAATATTAATTAGAAGCAAATGGTTTAAATGTTATACTTACAAGTTATTGATCATGTCATTGATCATTTTACTAATCATCATCTTCATCCATGTCATCATCATCATCATCAACATCATTATAGATTTCACTTTGACCATTTTCATCACCACCATCATATTCATTGCCATAATCATCATCTTCATCACCATTATCATGACCATTATCATCATCAACATCATCACCATCTTCATCAACATGATCATGATTATCATTATCATCACCATCATCATTAGTGATGTAGGGTGCTCCCCTTAATACCATAAACTCATAATAGATAAAAGAAACCATAGTGAATGTGAGAAAAAAAATGGACTTCTTATTTGCACCACAAATTCAAAACTATAGAATTCATAAGTATAATATGCTAACCCACATGGTGCCTTTAGTACAATAATTTGCAAGACAAGCTATGACTATCACCCAGAGTTATCATAGACAATGTTTGGGCCTTTCTTAAATAGGAAATTTTATGCAACCTGGGAAGCTTTTGAATGCTCCAAATAAATACTTAGGGATAAAACACCCTAATAAAACATGGAGAGTCAACCAAATACATCTTTGAATTCTTTTTAGAAATTTTGGGTAGCCCAACTTTTGAAGGCCATAACTCACGAACCATTTCTCTGATCGACTATTAATAACCACTTCTTAGAAATACCATCTTCTACTCTACATGCTTAGAAATATGCTAGCACCCTTTTTTCGAGTTTTTGGACCTCATCAAGGCACTCTAGGGCCTCCAATGGTGAGCCTGAAGATTTTTCTACAAATTTTTCCATAAAAAATCCTCAATATCCTCTCTGATACTTAAGCTAGAGCAATGAGATTTGTATGGTAGGTTTATATCTCTAAAATGAACCTTCCTATAGAAAATGAGAACATTCCAAGCTCATATGAAAAACTTACTAAAACTAACAAGTTCCCACAAATAGTTGTATATGTAAAAATGTGGCCTTTGTTAACATGCACACTTCAACACGTTCTTCATATGCAGATTCATTCCAGAATGAACACGAAATTGTTCACCCAAGAGGAGTCCTACAAGATGACCTATTTCCTTCTATCTAGGTGGATTTTACCTACTTATGCTCTCAGATCTAAGGTACAAGTAATCAGACCATTCTAGAATGAAGGTTTTAAAGATGATTAATCTATGTGAATATGAAAGTAATCTAAATGAATTATGGAATTATTCTAAGAAGTTGTGAAACAAACTAGATTAAATGGATGCATATTAAAACTAAATGACATTAATCTAGGAAATGAAAGTCTATGAAAATGTAATGAGCTTAGATGAGTATGCAATTCAACAACAATTCGATAGCAAATAAAATTTAACCTCTGTAATGAGGAATTAGGAACCTCTTAAATAGAATTCCTATAATCCATAAAAGGTTGAGATCAAATTAGATTAACAGACAAGATTGAAGCAAAGATTCAGTCAAAATGGAAGGTTCCCAATTCAGATGCAGTTAACTATCTCAGATCTTCACTGCTAGAAACAATTAATTTGAATTTACTTTAGTGTAAGAGTAAGTGATTTGAGTCACTTCTAATTCAAGAAGTAGTTAACTAAGAACTCCCATTTTGAACTGAAAATAGAATTTAGGAAAGATATTTAATTTAATAAACTGAGACATCATCTCATACATACCCTTTTTATTTAATTGAATAATTACATTCAATTAACTAAAATAAGTATAGTTATTAAATTAAATAAATTTAATCCCTTAGTACGTTAGTCTTAGGTGATAATTTAATTTAATTAAAGGATAAATACTTTAAATTAAATTAAATTAGAATCAATAGGTTTAATGTGACTAATATGAGTCAATACTCTAGGAATTAAATAAATACCATGATTAATATAGATTAGGGTTATCTGCATTTGACAATTAAGTCAAGTAGAAAATACCAGAATAAGAATTGCCTAATGAAATAAGACTTTAGAATTGACCAGAATAGACCAGAATTGGTGATCATGGCAATGACCCAATTTTGGGGTATTACAGTTTGCCCCTCTTTGAATGAATGTGTGAGCAACCTGTTTGATTCAAAGAAAATCAAAAAACATGATGCGAGGATCAAGAAATGAGATTGGTTCCAAAATTGATGATATAAAGACCAATTGATAAGCTTTTAAGGACCATCTCCAGAATAGAACTTGATTCTAAGGAATCCAAGTAGAACATCTAGATACCCAAATTGATAAGCATTTTAAAAGTTTCCTTTAGAATAAATTTTAACCTTTAAGGATCCAGATAGAACACCTATATACCTGAAATTGATAAACATTTAAAATATTATCTCTAGAATGGAACTTAATCTACAAGGATCCAAATAGAACATCTAGATACTTGAGATTGATAGCATTTAAAAGATTGTCTCTAGAACATGGCTTAATCTTTAATGATTCAGATAAAACATCTAGATACCTAAGATTGATAGCATTTAAAAGATTATCTCCAGAATGAAGCTTAACCTTTAAGGATCTAAATAAAACATCTAGATACTAGAAATTGATAGCATTTAAAACATTATCTCTAGAACAAAGCTTAATGTTTAAGAATCCTAATAGAACACCTACATACCCAAGATATGATAGCATTTAAAAGATTATCTCTAGAATAGAGCTTAACCTTTAAGTATACAGATAGAACATCTAGAAACCCAAATTGATAGTAGATAACAAAATGGAATTATGAGTCATAGAATCATCCCCAGAACGAGGCTTGATTCTCAAGAGTTAGGGTTTAGATTTGTCCCAATACCTATCCATAGAACTCTTTATAAGATGCGATAGGTGAAAAAGATGCCAAAAAAGAGGGGAACAAGATGCCCTAAGTGACAAGATGCCCCAAGTGATGAGGACATTAGATGGGAACAAGATGCCCTAAGCAATAAAGATTTAGATTGATTCAAAATTTAGATTTAATGATGTAATCATCCTACCCCCTCAAGAGCAAAATTGAAAGATGACACACTAGAAATATGATGTAGAGCAATATAGAGAGAGAGAGAGAGAGATAGAAGAGATTGAAGAATTATTAGAATATAGAAGAGATTAAAATGATCAAAAAAAAATTTGGAGTCAATTCGGCATGATTTTGAGGTCTGGAAGACCAAGTTTGACCAAAAGTTGACCAAATTTGACCATAGTTGACTTTTTGCAAAACAAATTTTGAAAATTTGAAGAATTTTGAGATGAAAAGATTCCAAGAATTGCAAAGTATTAGAAAAATCTGGACTGCACAAGCATTCGATTGTGTCGGTCCCAAAATTTTAAAACATGTTTTTGAGCTAGTTAGGTGTGTCAGATTTCGAATTTGATCTTGAAAATGGATTCATAACGGTCAAATTAACCAAAGGTGATTTTTGCACAAATCAAAGCATTTTGAAAAATTAGGTCAAACCTTATATAAGGGCCAATGAGGTCATTTTCAAATCATTTGAACATTTTGTTTTTAGTGAATAGGAGCTCTGAGGGGAAGATGGCAGTGAACATGAGATATCATCATTTTGAGTGCTCTCGATGACATAGCTGGCCTGCGGACTACGGACCTCCTGTGAGTGATCGATATCCCAGCTTTGTATTATCATTTTGACATATTTCAATGTCATTTATTACACTTTTTAGCACATTTTAGGAAGTGGTCAATTGGTCTTCGCGTGGGACTATCCTTTCTCATGTGAAGACAATCTCTTCTCGCGCAAAGAAGCACACATCTAGTGTTCTCTTGCACGCATCACTGGGAGATCTCACATGGGAGACACCAAGATCTCATGTGAGAAGCTCAAAACTTGGATCAGAATTCACTCATGAGTTTTTCATTTCTTGTGTGAGAACTTTATTTCTCACATGAAGAAATGAATTCTTACATGAGAACTTGCAATTTTCATGCAAAATCCAGTGACAACAGTATAGTGAAAATTTGCATTTTTTAATGTTTTAGCTTGAATTTCACATTCATTTCTTCATTGTTCTAATTTGTTGATCAACTATTGATTTTTTTCTCGTCACTATTGTTTGTGTATGTAGGAGTTCTTTGATGACATCTCGTTTAGGTCCCATTATCTTCTATATGGAGCTCTATTGTGGAGTCCTAACGATGCAGATATGGCACACATTGGCTGATTGGGTCTATCTTCTTTATGCCAAATCCCAGTAGTGCTAGTAAATTATAGCCTCTTGACTACCTTAGTTGAGTGTTTCCATTCAAAGACAAACACTTTTCACTTACCAGTGGGAGAGATGACCATTGCACGCGAGTATATCTATAGGATACTTCAGATCCCTTTCCATGGGGTGAGGGTGGTTTACAATGTGGTGCCCTAGGTAAGCATAGAGGTGCTATCCACCATTTTCAAGAGATAGTTAGTAAGTGGTCAAGCCATCACTTGGGATAAGCTCGTACACACATATGGCCTAACATATAGATTGACATTAGTATTAGCTATATTCCTCAGATGCTTCTAGAAGCCTGATAAAGTACAACATAGATTGGAGTGTGCTTGAGGTGTGATGTTATAGTGTATGTTGGATACCCTAGAGATATTTAGATGGGGTCAGTGCATGCTCACATATATGTTCCATGAGATGTACGAGATTGTATACCAAGGGAAGAAGACCATGGCCACCAACATTTACATGTTGCAAATATGGGCGTGGGAGCACCTACTAGTGTGCAGGCTGATAGATGAGGATGCTAGAGATCCATGGAGCCTTATATATATAGATATAGAGGGCACATTACCCAAGCTAGCCTAGGTAGAACTTAATATTGGTAGACCCATCTCGATGACCTAGTCTCTGTCATATGGTGGACCTAGCGAGAGACTAAGGAGTGGGATGATGCTCCTAGGGAGCTTAGCTTAATGTTTTTCTCATGACCACTATTAGGCCAAGCATCACAAGTGATAGAGTGATTCACCATCACATAGGTGTGGTGGTAGTATGGTTGGTCATAGGAAATTTCATAGGAGTACTATGCCTATGCCAGGTTGGCAAAGGATATAGAGTGGGGGTGGCCAACACGATTAGACCTTGGTCAATTGATGATAGATGTGCACAACCTAGTTGCATCATAGTGGGATTATCTCCTAGATGTAGCAGATGCAGGGATGATGCCTACATATTAGGCCTACTTTACCAACCACCCTATTCCTTGATTTACAGATCCTTTGGGGATGGTAGCATAGGCACCCTAGTAGGTATCAGCTCAGGGCCCTATGTAGTAGCCAGCACAACAAAAGCAGACATCGCAATAGCAGGCACCATAGTAGAAGGTGCCATAGGTGGGACATAAGACATAGTAGGTTTGGATTCCCCCACATGAGACAGGGTCAGATTTAGGTGCTAGAGGTAGTGGTACAGAGAAAGGATGGCAACAAAGGCAAAGAATAGAGGAACAGGCACCCTTAGAGCAGGTACTTGAGTTACTAGATGATGAGATGCATGATTAGCCTATGACTAGGTCATAGGATGTACTCTGGTGGTATAGGGATCAGATTCATCATGCCTCCCATCATTTGGGAGATTTATAGATCCAAATAGCCATGAGGGATGCACAACTAGCTGAGTAGGATTAAGAGATCCTTAGACTGAGAGAGAGAGAGAGAGAGAGAGAGAGAGTGTGTGTGTGTGTAGGCTACCGAGCAGATGGCATAGATGTTGCAAGATGAGGTTTGATTGCAAATGGCTCGAGTGGCTTATTACTTTATAACATACTCTATAGTTGTGAACAATCAGGCTCTGTAAGTGCCTTTATTTTCACAATATGTCCAAGATTCTAGGGGTGCATGTCCTCCTACTAGACTAGATATGCCACCTCCTCCCCCTCCTCCAGCTGCTGGGGGTGACGATGTGGGTCAGAGCTAGCCTTATGTTACTATTACCCCAATTTTGGTTCTGGCTATGTATAAATTGGTGTGCCAACACTATTTTGTATCTTTTTTTATTGATAGTGCTTCAATAGCACTCATTTTTTTGTACTAACACCTTTTGGATATATATATATATATATATATGAGATTTTGGGTTGAGTAGCCTTGTGTTCATGTCATTGTCAGTGTTTGTCTTTTCCTTTGATGTACATGAGGCATTTTTATGCTTATGATTATGAGATGCAAATGTGATGTTGATGTATGAATTTAATGCAAATGAAAATGAAAATGACATGTTTATATAATGATTGTGAAATGTGAAATGCGATGTAATGGGTATATAAATGAATTGACCTCTCATGAAGTTTTGTATGTTCTTTTTTGATAGTGATAAGAACCCTATTGAGAAGTGTGTGAATATGAACCAAAGAACCAAACACTTGTGTAGCCATGGAGAATCCTAATTCATTTGTAGAGATCCATAGTCCTCCATCGTGAAGGATGAAAAAAGTTGCAATTGAATCATGTGCTTATGCAAGTGAAGTATGTAATGCAAGACTATGTTAAATACAACCCTAGGTCTAATTACCAAGCCTCAACCATTTATCATCACTAAGCATAGGTGAAATCTCATATATCATACAATTCCCACTAATATTGAAATCATGGGAATATGAATAGGACATATGTCATAAGTTTGTCAGGATTAAATATAAGCATTCAAGGTATAAGAAGCCAAAATGACTAGAACATTTGTCCCTTTTATTGTAGCAAGTTAACATAAGCATCAAAACATGAACATTAGGATGACTAGAATGTTGCATGCATGGCAGACACACCAAACACATGAGAGATCCATCTTATGCTAAGCATTCAGTGAGTATTATGTTTGCAACAACCCTTGCATTCATAACCTGAGGCAAAAGTGTGCTAGGTATACTCATAGTGACTCATACATTTACTTAATAGGATGAGTATCAATATTTACTATAGCATGAAGAGTTCACTCCAATAGACAAGGAGAAGAACCAACATTATTGATGTATTCATATAAAAGGAGTCGAGGTGCACTTGGCCATCCAATACGAGATGGAGGCTCTTATAGTAGACACCCCTCTTATTGGAATATGTCAACTAATTGGAACTAAACCACAAAGAGAAAGAAAAGAAAAGATCATGCCCCCAGTCATTACTTCTCTAGATAGAAATGACCTCATCAAGTTTCTCGAGGAGACATGATACAAGAAAAAAAAAGAAAACAAAGAAAAAGCTCAGCATATCCAAACAAGTGTGTCATTTTGAGTTCATTTTTGTGTCATAGGGTTGATGTCAAGTGTTAGTGTCCAAATTTTTTAAAAAAAAAAATATCTTCAATAGGGTGAAAATAGTAGGCAAACATAGTCAGAATGACTCATGACTAAGGTCAAAGAGGAATCTTTGAGGTGAAGAGCCTAAGAGGATTGAGCAATAGTAGACATACATAGCTAGGATGATTGGTGACTGATGAAAAAGAGATCTTCCATAAATGAATCTGGAGATGTGACCCAAGCAACAGTAAGTAGACAGAGTTAAAACAACTAGTGAATATTGTAAAAGAGATTTTATGAGGCAAATCTTGACAAAGAGTGACACTAGCGATAGTAGATAGACATAGCCAGAATGACTGGTCATTATCGTAAAAGAGATTCTATAGGAGAATCTCAAAAAGAGTGACACTAGCAATAGTAGGTAGACACAACCAGAATGACTAGTGATTTTTGCAAAAGAGATTATATAAGGAGAATCTCAAAAAGAGTGACAGTGGCAATAGTAGGAAGACACAGGCAGAATGATCAGTGACTATCATGAAAGAGATTCTATGAGGAGAATCTCAAAAAGAGTGACACTAGAAATAGTAGGTAGATATAGCCAGAACAAATGGTTACTATAATGAAAGAGATTCTATGAGGAGAATCTTGAAAAGAGTGACACTAAAGGGGAATGCCCCTGAGCTATGGCAAGACTCAATCCATAGATACATCAGTAGAAAGTGGAAAAGGAAGTAGAGCAACTATATAGAAAGCCAAAAAGTGCACTGCAAGATGGAGCATTGGAAACAAGAGGCACCTCTTTACCAAGTTTTCACCTTCTTGGAAGAAATTTCTCTTCTTCTTTTTTTGCTACCATGATGCCTATATCCAAGATTTCACCAATGGCACTTTTCCTGTTTTTTTATTTTTTAAAATTTTTTTTCCTTTTTTTGATTTTCCATTTTTTTTGGTGTTACCAAGGTGCCTATTGCTATGTTTTCACTATGGTAACACATTTTTTTAGGACTTTTTCTAATTTTTAGGATTTTTTTTAGGACATATAGATATGTACAAAGAGCTACTAAGATCATATCAACTGTAAAACTACTTCATGTGGAGAGTGTTGATAGGTTTCTTGAGCACTTCTCCTTTGGTTGTGGAAAGCTAGTAGGTGCTAGATCCATATATTGTAGTAATGATGAAGGACCAAGCTAGTTTGGTTCAAACTTCCCTTTTTGGACTCGTTGCTATTGATTCTTAGGGTTCTCTCTTAGGACAAGATCACCCAGCTAGAAGTCATGTGGCCTAACTTTCCAATTCTAGCTTCTTGACATTCATTGCTGATAGGCTCACAGATGGTCACACGCCACTTGTCAATGGTCTGTTAGATTATGGTGACTAATCAAGAAAGTACTCTTCATAGATTCACCATTTGTAGATTCACCACTAAAGTTATGGCTAATTTATGGCCAACATGTTATAACCCTAAAGTAGTTTAATACTTGTATAAAAGCGTTTAGGGTTGGGCATTTTCATTATGTGATGAGAAATTGGTTCTTGCGGTGGTATTGAGCTATAAGGGATTACGGATTGTAATCAAGTTGTAATCACTGGATTCTAATAAGATTAGACTTGTTGTTTGGTGGACATAGCCTAGGAATTGGGCTAACCATGTTAAATCTTGGTGCCTTGTGTTCATTTCTGTGTGATCTATTATTTTCTGTTATTGGTTATATTTGCATGTAATTTTTTATTTCTATCAAGGTTTATACTAACAAGTGGTATTAGAGCCTAGTTTTTTTTTTAGTTATCCTCTGTAGGAAAGTTTCACAGATGAGTGGGAGTCTCATGGTTGAGTGGGAGTAATGGAAGATGAGGTTAAGCTAAGGGTTGATAGGTTTAATGGGCAGAACTTCCAGTTATGGAAGATGCAAATGGGAGACTATCTTTATCAAAATGATTTATGGAAGTCATTGGAAGGCAAAGCCAAGAATCAGGGAACTATGTCAAATGTTGAATGGGATCTTTTGGATAGAAAGAAACTTGGAAGCATTTAGTTATGCTTGGCACCATTAGTGGCATTTAATATTACAAAAGCAAAGACGACATAAGACTTGATGAAAAATCTAGCGACACTGTATGAAAAGCCCTCCGCTTCAAACAAGGTATTTCTCATGAAGTGTTTATTTAATATGAAAATGGCAGAAGGTGGATCTATTGGAAATCATTTAAATGAGTTTAATACTATTACTAGTCAATTATCTTCTGTGGGTATCAATTTTGATGAAGAAATTATGGCTCTCTTGATTTTGTGTTCTTTTCTTGAAAGCTGGAATGGCTGTGAGTAATTCTGTTCTTGGACCTAATACCTTAAAATATGATGATGTGATCGGTGTTTTTTTGAGTGAGAAAACTTGTGGGAAATCCTTAGGTGGATCTACATCAGGAAGTGCTTTGAATGCACAAAGAAGGGGCAGAAAAACTGAGAGAGGAAGTAACTGTGGAAATCGTGGGAAATCAAGAGGAAAGTCAAAGGGTAAAAGGTCTCAATTGAGGGGACCGAATGATTGCTGGTATTGTGGGAAACTACGTCATAAAAACAAAGATTGTTGGAATCGCAAGAAAAATGAAGGAGATAAATTAGATGGGGACAAGGAGGCAAATGTGGTAAGTAAAAAATCTGAAGAGGATGCTTTTCTTTTGTCTTTAGAAAGTGTTGATGATTCATGGGTTTTAGATTCTGGTGCTTCATTTCATGCTACACCTCATATAGGTTATTTCATTGATTATGTCCAAGGGGATTTTGGGCTTGTTTATTTGGGGGATAATGCACCCTGTCAAATTGTTGGAAAGGGAAAAATTAAGATTAAGTTATAGAATGGGAATCATTGGCTACTACATGAGGTAAGACATTTTCCAAGGCTGAGTAGGAATTTAATTTCAGTAGGGCAACTCAGTGATGAGGGTTGTGTAGCTACTTTTAATGATAAAAATTGGAAGGTTTCAAAAGTTTCCCTTGTAGTAGCAAAAGGTGTGAAAGTAGGCACATTATATCTTTGTATAGGTCATATTGTTCCTTCTACTTTGATTGTTTTAGAGAAAAATGAATGTTCAGGAACAATTGTTGCAGTTGAGCAGGGAGAACAAATAGTTGTTGTAGATTCTGATAAAACATTGTGGCACAACAGACTTGGGCACATGAGTGAGAAAGGTATGAAAGTACTTCATTCAAAGAAATTTTTACCATGTTTGAAATTTGTTAATATGGATTTCTATAAAAGTGGTGTGTATGGAAAACAAAAGGGAGTGAGTTTTGTAAAGATTGGGAAGGAAAACAAAAAGGAGAAATTAGAGCTTGTGCATACAGATGTATGGGGACCAGCTCAAGTATCTTCCCTCGGTGGCTCTCATTATTATGTTACATTTATTGATGATGCAACTAGAAAAGTATGGGTTTATTTCCTTAGAAAAAAATTTGATGTATTTCAAACTTTTAAGAAATGGAAATGCTTGGTTGAAAATGAGACTGATAAGAAATTAAAATGTCTTAGATCTGATAATGGTGGTGAGTATTGCAGTCATGAATATGAAGATTATTTCTCCTCTAATGGTATTCGTAGACAAAAAATTGTTCCAAGGACTCCACAGGAAAATGGAGTGGCTGAATGCATGAACATGACTATAATGGAGTGCACAAGTAGCATGATGTTGCATGCGAGGTTGCCTTTACAAATGTGGGCAAAGGCTATCAATGCTATAGTATATTTGATTAATAGAGGTCCCTCTACTCCTTTGGGCTATGGTATTCTAGAGGAAGCATGGACTAGTAAGAAGATGATTTATTATTTTCTAAAGTCCTTCGATTGTGAAGCTTTTGCTCATATAGACTCTAAAAATAGAACCAAGCTAGAAGCTAAATCAAAGAAATGTGTCTTTGTTGGATATGGAATTAATAAATTTGGTTATAGGCTTTTGGATTTTTAAAATCATAAAATTGTAAGAAGGCAAGATGTCATATTCAATGAGAAAGTGTTGTACAAAGATCTGTTGCAGCAACATGAGAAGAAAGAAGATGATTATGTAGTGCTGTATGATACTCCAAAAGCTGATGTTCCAGCCATTCCTCATGATGTACAACAAATGAAACAACAAATACCACACACACTGATGAATGTTAGATGGTCAACGAGGCAAATTAGACCTCCACAAAGATTTTCTCCCTCTTTGTATTGTATTTTACTTACTGATGCTAGTGAACCTGAAAGTTATGATGAAGCTGTGCAGGTGGATACTAAGATTCAGTGGGAGTCTACAATGAAAGAGGAAATGGACTCTTTCCTGAAGAATAAGACATGGGATTTGTGCAAGTTTCCTGTAGTTAAAAAGGCTTTACAAAATAAGTGGGTTTACATGTTGAAAGAAGAGGAAGGAGGTAAGAAAAGATTTAAGGCTAGGTTAGTTGTAAAAGGATTTGCATAGAAAAAGGGAATTGATTTTGATGAGATATTTTCTCCTATTGTTAAAATGACTTCTATCCGTACTATTTTAAGTCTTGTGGCTACTGAAGATTTGCATTTAGAGTAGCTAGATGTTAAAACAACCTTCCTTCATGGTGATTTGGATGAAGAAATTTATATGGCTCAGCCACGGGGATTTGAGGTCAAAGGTAAGGAGAACTTAGTGTGCAAATTGAAGAAAAATTTATATGGCTTGAAGCAAGCATGTCAGCAATGGTATTTTAAATTTGACAGGTTTATGCATGAGCATGGTTATAATAGGTGCCATTCAGATTATTGTGTTTATTTTAAGAGGTTGGATGATGATAGCTACATTATTTTATGTTTATATGTTGATGATATGCTTGTAGCTGGGTCTAACATGGATCATATTAAGGGGCTAAAATGCCAGTTAGCACATGCATTTTCTATGAAGGATTTGGAGGTAGCAAAACAAATCCTTGGTATGGAGATTTGTAGAGATAGGAAGAATAGAACATTGATGCTATCTCAGGCTGATTATGTTGAGAAGGTGTTGCAATGTTTCTCTATGGAGAATGATAAAGCTATCAGCACACCTTTACCTGGTCATTTGAAGTTGACTAAGAAGATTTGTCCTAAGACACAAGAAGAGGAGGATAAGATGTCCAAGGTACCCTATGCTTCAACTGTAGGAAGCTTGATGTATGCTATGGTATGCACTAGGCCAAATATTGTACATGCAGTGGGAGTTGTTAGCAAGTATATGAGTCATCCAGGATTTGAGCATTGGAATGCTGTCAAGTGGATTCTCAGATATTTGAGAGGAACATCCAATAAGTGTTTACACTTTGGGGGCTCTACTACTGATTTACAGGGCTATGTTGACTCAGATTTGGAAGGGGATATTTATACTAGGTGAAGTACTACAGGTTATGTCTTTACTATTGGTGGGGCAACTATGAGTTGGGTTTCTAGGTTACAGAAGATTAATGTTCTATCCACTATAGAGGTAGAGTATTTTGTTGCTACAGAGGCAGCCAAGGAGATGATATGGCTTCAGTTCTTCTTGGAAGAATTGGGACATCCTCAGAAGGATAACTATTTGTTCATAGATAGTCAGAGTGCCATTCATCTTGCAAAGAATTCAGCTCTGCATTCTAAGACCAAACACATATAGTTCAGGTACTATTTCATTCGGTTAGTTTTGGAGGATGGATAGTTAAAGCTGGAGAAGATACATACAAATGATAATCCAATAGATATGTTGACAAAGGTTGTAACAAGGGAGAATTTGAACTCCTATTTAGCTTTAGTTGGTCTTTTAGATTGGACATGAATAAAAGACCAACAGAGTCTAGGGTGGTTTGATCTAGTGGGAGCTTAATGTGGTAGTGGTATTGCTACAGGATCAATCTCCAAGTGGGAGATTGTTGTTTAGTGTGGAGCCTGATCAGTCCCGTAGTGGGAGATTGTTAGATTATGGTGACTAATGAGGAAAGTACTATTCATAGATTCACTATTCGTAGATTCAACACTAAAGTTATGACCAATTTATGGCCGACATGTTATAACCCTAAAGTGGTTTAGGGTTGGGTATTTTTATTATGTGATGTGAAATTGGTTCTTGCAGCAGTATTGGGCTGTAAGGGATGACAAATTGTAATCAAGTTGTAATCACTAGATTGTAATAAGATCAGACTTGGTATTTGTTGGACGTAGCCCAGGGATTGGGTGAACAATGTTAAATCTTGGTGCCTTGTGTTCATTTTTGTGTGATCTATTATTTTCTATTATTGGTTATATTTGCATCTAGTTTTTTTATTTCTGTCTGTGGTTTATCCTAACATGGTCATCCAGTAACACTAGCTCTTGAAGCCAAGCTATCCTATAATCTTCATCAGTAATAAGGCCTTTCATAGAGATTCTATAGGTATGAATCTCAACCTCTATTGGAAGCACTGCATCTGCTCCATACACCAAAGGAAAAGGCATCATACCCATTGGAGTCTTGATGCTTTTCCTATATGCCCACAAGGTTGGATTAATCTGGAGGTGCCAGTCTCTCCTAGATTTGCTAATTGTGTGATGAAGAATTTTGAGAATCGCCTTATTGGATGCCTTAGGCTTGCCATTACCCTAGGGGTAATAGATGGAAAACCAATGTTGTGTGATTTTGAATTTCTTGCATAATTCCTTCAGGTCTTTGTTTATGAATTGTCCTCCATTTCCAATAATGATTGAGGATGGTACACCATATCTATAGATGATGTAGTTTGCAATAAAAAGAGCTATAGTTTTTTCATTGGTGACTACAAGAGGTACTACCTCTACTAACTTCATGAAGTAGTCTATAGCTATGATAATGAACTTATGTCCATTAGAAGAGGTTGGGTGAATTTTATCCTCAAAGTCAAAGGCCCATTGTTGAAATGTCCATGTTATAGTGGAGGGAATTAGCTCTCTAGCTAGAGCATGGATTAGATTCCCATGAAGTTAACACTGCTTGTAGGACCTACTATACTTAATAGCTTCTTGCTCCATTTTAGGCCAATAGTAACCAAATCTAAGGAGTTTGCAAGCTAGCATCAAGCCATTTGAGTGGGTTCTATAAATACCCTCATGAATATCAATTAATGCGCATTTGGAATCTTCAAGTTCTAAACACCTAAGGAGTGTTCCATCGAGACCTCTCCTATACAAATTGTCAATAATAATAACATACCGCAAAGCATTATAGATTAGATAATGTTTCTCATTCGGGGTCAAACCTTTTGGAATGGTTTGATTATGGAGATAGGAATAGATGTGATGCTAGTAGGATGAGTCTTGTCCTATAATAGAAAAAATCATTCTAGAGTCAAGGGTTTCATAGGATGGGTAGAGTAATGCTTCCACCAAGAACTCAAGTCAGAGATAATTTTTAGGCATCTGTAGCAAGGAGGCCAAAGTACCCATAGCATCAACCAGTTTATTATCTGCTCAAGGAATCTGCTAGAAGGTTATGTGTGCAAAATAATTCTTCAAGCATTACCATGCATTTGTAAGGAATTAATTTCTCATCCTTTGTTTGGTACACATCATTAACCTGGTTGATTACAAGTTGAGAGTTGCCAAAGATGTCTAGTTGATCTGCTCTCCATTCAACTGCAATTT
Organism: Cupressus sempervirens; assembly: GCA_028749045.1. Lineage (NCBI taxonomy): Eukaryota > Viridiplantae > Streptophyta > Pinopsida > Cupressales > Cupressaceae > Cupressus > Cupressus sempervirens. The sequence continues at coordinate 180,595,143 of CM053791.1, read as the reverse complement.
TCATGCCATTAATCAAAGCCTCATATTCAACAATGTTATTTGTACAAGGGAACATAATCTTGTATGCTTTGGGAAATGAATATCTCTATAGTGTTATGAAGAGTAATCCAGCACCAGATCCCTATTGTGTGAAGGACCCATCGAAGAACATGACCCACATTTTTTGTGTGAGTGTCAGAATTGATTCATCAAGGGAATCAATGTTCATTGGTAGGGGACTTCACATAGGTGCATCAACTAGCTGATCTACAATTTCTTATCCCTTGATAGCTTTGCATTCAACATGTTAAATGTCAAACTCACTAACTATCATAACCCACTTAGCCAATCTTCCTGTGAGAGCTGCCCTACTGAGCAAGTACTTTAGTGGATCTATTTTAGCCACGATCCATGTAGTGTGGGCAAGCATGTAGTGTCTCAACTTCTAGGATGCAAAGATGACTGCAAAGCAAGCCTTCTCAATGATGTTGTAGTTCCTCTCATAAGAGATCAGTGTGCAACTCAAGTAGTAAATAGCTCTCTCCTTGTTGTTATTATCTTCTTGAGCTAATATGATTCCTAGAGATGTTTTAGTTGCTAAAATTTATAGAAGCAAAGGCTTCACATGGATAGGAGGCATCAGGATTGGTAGATTGACAGGATATTGTTTGATCTATGTTAACCTTTGCTCACAATCCTAGCTCCAATTAAATTTTGCACCCTTAAGTAAAGTCTTTGTGAAGGGTTGCGATCTATCTACCAACTATGAGATAAACCTGTGAATAGATTGGAGCCTACCTATAAGACCTCTCATCTGACTAATGTTTTGAGGTGGTGGCACATCCAATATTGCTTCTACTTTCTCTAGATCCATCTCAATTCATTTTTCACACATGATGTATCCCAACAACTTTCCTGATGTGACACCAAATGTGTATTTCTTAGGATTGAGCCAAAGACTGAATTTTTCCATGTGATCTAGGATGGGTCCCAAATCTTGCAGATGAGTATTGCATTTAGCACTTTTGACCAAGGTATTATCCATGAAGTCCTCCATGGTCTTATACACCATGTCATGGAAAATTGTAGTTACTACTCTTTGATAAGTTGCACTAGCATTTTTCAAATCGAATGGCATTACATTCTAGCAAAAGGTTCCCCATGCACATGTGAAAGTAGTTTTCTCTTGGTCTTCTGGCACAATTTTTATTTGATTGTAACTAGAAAACCCATCCATAAGTGAGTACATCTCAAAGCCTACAATCATGTTTACTATCATATCAATGCTGGGAAGTGGAAAATCATCCTTAAGACTTGCCAAGTTGAGATCATGAAAGTCAATACAAACTCTAATAGATTTATCGTGCTTAGAGATTGGAACAATATTGGATATCTATTTAGCATAATCATGAGGATGAATTTTTCAAATCTTTTGTTTAACTAGTTTGATTCCTGGTGCGATGGACTAATGATGCATGATAAGATCAAGATCTAGTCCTAGCATGTCAGAGTATGTCCAAGAAAAAATTATCTTCTTCTCTCAGAAAAACTCGATGAACTCTTCCTTTTCTTTAGGAGACAGTGACTATGCCAAATGTATCATATGAGGATGTTCTTCTATACCCAAATTGATTGCTTGTGTCAGCTCTATCAACACTAATGATCTCTCTTGAAAGTGACTTGGAAGTTCATCAAATATCTCATTCGTAGGTGCCTTAGGTTTTCACATTTGGATACATCTTTTGTTTTTAACCTTTTGGGTTCTTACACTGTCACAATGTGGTTTTCACCATTAGACCTTGTGCATTTTTTCTTTTTAATTGTATGACTGAGATATTTGATGTTAGCTTTAGTCATGTTGACGCTCTATTCATTTTTGGAAGATGTTATAGGTTCAAAAATGTTTAGGTAGTAGGTAAGAGCATAATCATTCTAGAATGTCGGGACTTCACTAGATGCATTAGGGTTCTAGTCTATAAGCTAAGGATGTGTGAGTGAAAGAGTAGTGATGATTTTGATTATGTTCAAAGTATAGTCATTAAGTGCTTGGACCAACAATTTGAGACCTACGGCAACTTTATTCGCAGGTGTGTTCGAACACCTTTGAGTACTAACATCAACAATTGACAACTCTAGAACACTAGTTGGATCAAACCCATCTAATCTTGTAGACACCTAAAAACCTTTAGAAAATAAAGTATTTTTATTTTCTGAAAAATTCCTCATGACATCATCATTAATTTATTTATTTATTTTTATGCCATTAAATCCCTTTATCTTAATTAAAAATATTTAATTAAGGAATCCCTCCCAAAAATGTTTAAATCTTATTTAAACATTATTTCGTTATTTATTAATTATTTAATTAATAAATTGACCAAAAAACCCAAAATAAATAAAAAATTTATTTTTTGCCCAAAACTTGGCCAATTTGCTTAAGACCACTAACCTCTTCCAAAATCTTCTAATCCTTCTTTAATTTTGATTAAAGGCTAATCCCATCATTTCTTACCCCTAATCCCAACTCAAAATATTTAATTAAGATTAAATATTAATCCTCATGTTTATTGAAATTTTTTTTAATAAATATCTCCTCAACCCAAACCCTTGAAATAAATAAATCTTTATTTATTTCCTAAAAATGTAATTTATCCTCATCCTAAGAAGTTCTAGACTCTTCTAGAAAGTCTTCATCCTCATCCTAGGAAATTCTAGACTATTCTAGAAAGTCTTTATCCTCATCCAAAGTCTAGACTCTTCTAGAAGATGTCTTTAAACCTAATCCTAATCCCCTCCTAACCTTGTCACATTCCCTAAACATGGGTTAAGACTTACTAACCCAAGCCAAAGTTAACAAATATCTCCTCCTTCACCCACTCTCATTAAATGCCATCCACTTGCCTATCCCTAAGCTAATCCTAAACCATCCTAATCCATCCTCTAATCACTTGCACAATCCTAAGCAAGCTTAAAACCCTACTAATCAAGCCCAAGTCAAAATTTCTCTCATCTCCCTCAAAATATCTCAACCATAAAACTTTATGAAGCCCACTAGGCCATAAATGACTCTTCCAAGCCCTTTTATTTCTCTTACAAGCCATTATGAGGGTCTTTATGAAGATTTTATCCCTTGAGCCTCCTTTGTTGACTCATCCTTCCCCTTTTCTCCACCCTCTCACCCTATGACATGTGTCACTCCCTGATTGGCTATAAAGAAGCACAATCCATGTGCTCTCCTTTCATGCAATCTGAGCCCTCCATGAGCTTTTTCCCATCCTTGCATCTTAGCCCTCAATCCCTCAAGCCTCTTGCCTATAAATTGAACCTTCCCTTTTGCAAAACAACACAATCCATGAAGTAAAGTCATAATGCCATTTTAAGAAGCCATTTTACATCAAAACCATACACTCACACCTAAATTCCAACTCCATTTGAAGCCCTTTTTGAAGCATAATCTTGAGCATACATCCTATCTATTTAGACAAAGCCACTCAAGAAGAGAGCTTCTTATTGAGAGAGCCCATTAATGGCTCATATTCTCAATTGAGAGCTCATCTTAGTCTATCTTGAAGTTTATGAATTTTGTTTAGTTTGTAGAAGCTTTATTTAAATTTGGTTTCTATTAGCATACTAACATTGCTCATATACATTTTGGCATGCCCGGTGGGACCCTGCATGGGTCATCTTCATTAGCTTTTTTAGTCAAGTTTTGTATGTCATTCGCTGATTTTGGCTAATTTTGCTTGTTTTTGTGATTGGTAGGATTGTATAAATTGGTTTTGTAGGTCCACATGAGCATGAGGAAGACAAAGGATCTCATAGTGTTTGCAGATTTTTCAAGCTTATAGGTGGACAAAGAACTTGGAATTCTTCTTCCTCTTCTTGTCTATATTCTTCTTATTCCATCTACTTCTTCTTCTTCTTCTTTTGGGAGATCTTGTCTATTTTTTTTTTAAGGAAGCAAAATCATACACACTTCTTTTTAGTGCTTAAAATGAACCCCCAAATCATACTTAAATCCATTAAAAAATTAAAAATTTGCAAAAAAGAAAAAATCTTTCAACAAGTGAAACTAAACCAATCCAATCATTTGCATCCTTGCAACATCAAGGTTTTAGATGCATTCATGCAAAGTTAGGAACACTTCATTTTTGGGAATTTAAAAACAACTTCAAGTTTCCATTTCAAAAGGTTCAAAATCAACACTAAGTGCACACTAAAATCTAAATCAAACTCAAAGCATCAATCAAGGATAAAATGAACCTCATTTGCAAATATTTTAAAGTTCTTTTAAAAATCTCATGAAAACTAAGAGTCCTAAATGGTTGCAAAAAATTGTCCTAAAAGCTTTGTTATTTGTTCCAAACAAATGTCTTATTGCAAAATCTTGAATGTTTCTTAGGTTTTTCATGCATCAAAACAATCTAGGAATATCATTTTTGGGCTTAAAACATGCAAACTAGAACACAAAATCTTGAATGAAAAGCAAAGTCCAAAGAGTCATTTTCACTTTTGAGTCCAAAACAATCTTGACTGATCTAAGGTTAAAAAAAAGCACTTCAAAGTTCTTAAAACAACACACAAAATCTCAATCTTGAATGCTCAAAGGAAAAAACTTGAATGTTTAATCACTTGTCTTTGAATGCATATTGCTAAAATCACTCTTGAGTGCCATGGATTAAAATCAAGTTTGTTTTTTTTATGAATGCGTGATTAAAACAAAAAATCCAATCTTGAATGCCATAGATCAAATAACCATCTTTTGGGGCATAAAAAGAGTCCACATTTTTGAAATCTTCTAAGTTATAAAAACTAATAAAGACGCTTTGAGTAAGTTTGTAGTTGGACTCACCCTCTTTAATCAACCATCAATTTAACCATTGGTTGTAATCTCAGCGCCATCTATGGGAATGGGTCTACATAAGAGGGTGTTAAGTGTTCCACAAAGATCAAACTCCACTCACTTGGGTCTTTAGTGGAAAATTCCTTGAATGCGCATTAATCTTGCTCACACTTCATTTGGGCATAAAAATTGGACAAATCTTGACGTGGAGGGCCTCTGGGCGCACGCTTGGCAATCGAGTTTCACACATCTTTGTTTTTGGCTTTAAAAAAACTCACACTCAATCTTGAATGCCTAACAATCAATGAACATTGCATGGTTTGGATGCATTTTCAATGACGTTCGCATTTCTTATGTTGACGATCTCTCAACTTTCATTATGTTGACGATGCTATCAAATTGGAATGAACATTGTATGCCATAATCACAAGTGTCTTCAATCATAGCTTACAAAATCTAAATCATCAATTGGAATAAACGCGTGTCTTTTAAAGCCCAAGATCATGTATGTGGTCTTGTTTTACACTTTTTAGGAGGCCTACTTGGGGATTTCATCACCCCTTGGGACAACCTCAACTCCAGCATTCTGGTGGAGTATAAAAATCGGGAGGTGAATCCAAAGACACCTCTCTTGGAATCAAGATTTTGTCACTTGGGCTTAAGCCTCAAGGAACTTTATACCCTTGAGAAGTGAAAGAGGAGAAGTGGGTTACCGCTCCTCTCGGCTGTGTGACATCTTTTTGGTTTCATCTACGGATTTGGGCCTCACGTACTTTGCATATATCAAGGACTCCCTAGCTATAAGAAATTTCATCCTTGTAGAAAGCTTCCTAGGATGTTGGTGTGTTTGACATGCTTGCTCCAAAATTTTGTCTACTTGTTTGTTCATAGCTTTTGAATGAATGTTTGCCAACTTTGGTCAAAATCCCAAAAAAGCAAAAATCTCCCAGCTCAAGGCATACTTAGCGTAGTCACTGCCTCATCAAAAAATCATCCAAGCTCCCCCACTACAACTGAATCTATCTAGTTCCTTGCTTTAGAACAATCCCAAATCCAAAGTCTCTCCAAATCACCCCCCCTAGCCAGCTAGCAACCCAATCCAAAATCACACCCAAGCCTTTAGAGAGTTGTTGTCATTCTACTAGAATTTTTTATCCAATCAATCCAACTAATCCACCAGCTTCACCAAGGTTATCCCTTTGATAGAGCTTTGTCTAGGGTAATCTAGCTTTGTCACTTTTTATCCCTCATCACCTTGAGCTAAAGGTTGGGATCCACAAGTGGTCAATCTCGTGTCATGCCCATAGGGTCATTTGTCTATCCTTAAGTTCACACAATCTCCACCAATCCAGCACATAGGAAAGCAAAACTCTCACTTTTTGATAGCATGCCCTTGAAGTCTTCCATCCACAGGAAAGCCAAAAATCTCCAGCCAATCCTCCTTAGGTCTGTCATATACCTTTGACTCTCCCTAGGAAATCCTTCATCAGCCAATCCAAACTTTGCGCTTAATCCAAATCCAACCATGAGCCTCCGTGTTCATCCATATGCAAGACCCCATCCCCATTCGACTAATCATCAAAACATGAAATTCCAAACCTATCATGATGTGTTCGATTGTATTGTCCTTGCTCTTGCCACCTCCTATTCCAATGATGATGAAAATATTGTTGACTACGATGGGTATATTGAAAGCCTTAGAAACATTTCCCCAAGAATCTCACAAAATCCATGCATTCTTCCAAACTATCTAGTCATGCCATCTGATATCCCAGCTTATCCTTCATCACCCAATCAACCAAGCTTCTAATCTTCCACGCCCATCACACTAGCTATTCCTGTCAATCCACCTCCACCTCCAAAACACGAGTCTACAAGGAATCTCCTAGAGGAAATACAAGAAAAGTCACCTCCAGCAGTCGATAAGCCATGTCATCTAATCCAACCATGTGAAGTAGTCAGTAATGAAGCTTCCCCATCTATAATATCACCTCCATCTCCCATAGCTATAATCCCCATACCACCCATCGAATCACTCCAAATCCCATCCACATCTCCTCCTCCAAGCATTATCCAAATCCCATATAATGAACCTCATGCATCCACTCCCATCCATTCTTGTCAAGATCTTGTCCAAAAGCATGTTGAAATATCCTCCCATAGAACAACAGATCTCGCCATCCCACTTATTTCCCTACATGATCCACTTTTACCATACCCTCTGTATCTAAATCCTACCATCTTACTTACTTCATCTCAAGATCCCTTTCCCTCAACCCACCCAACTCAAGATCCTATCCTCCCATCTCCTCTACTTCATGATCATACATCTCCCAGGATCCATGATGATAGATCCATCGAAAAAGAACTAATTATCATATCCAAAGCTCCAACTCCTTCAACTAGTAATGGACTCACATCGTGTGTTCCAAATAATGAACATCATATTGAAAAAAGAAATGAAACTATATTTCTAGATGTTGGTATTCCTGCATGGTCCCAAGTCCTTCCATCTCGACCCCAAAGTTCCCATCCATCTTATTCCACATCTATTTTGGGCCCTCATCCTACTCCTTATCTCCAACCCTCCATTTTGGGTCCATATATCCCTTATCTAAATCCCACACCCTTTCCATCCATTTTGGGTCCTTACATACCTAATATGAATCCTTTATCCCCTCCATCTATTTTGGGACCTACACCTTCCCTGTTTCCATCTATTTTGGGCCCATATCCTTCCTTCCCTCCATCCCTTCTGGGCAATTATATCCATCCATATCCTATGTTCCAATCTATCCTTCCATCCCCTCAAATCCACCAGCTAGATCATCAAAGGCACTCACCCTTGAATCCCTTCCAACCTTTAAACCCTATCACTCCATCAATTATCCCTCCATCTCCTCCATGCTCTTGTTCCCATCCCATGGCTAATAGAAGCATATTGGATGCCAAAATACAAAAGCATAAATCCAAAAATCCACAAAAATCCAAGTCTCAACATGTCCCTTCTAAAATACATGTTCAAAAAAAGAAACATTTAATCCCAATCAAAGAAAAAGTCAACAGGCCACAAAAGCGCAACCCAAGATGCTCATAAGAGAAATACATCTCAAAGAAAAATCTCAATTGGCATCCATTCATGCTACTCAAAAAGCCTCATCCATCCATACTTCATCCAAATCCCCATATAAGCATCCTTCATCCCCCCAATCCACTTTTAGTCCATATGCTTCTTATCCTAAATTTCCCATCCTCCATCTTCCAACTCTACTTTTAGTCCTTATCTTTCTCTTCCTCCATTTTCTCCTCAACCTCGCTCAAAACCATCTTTCCCACTACTTTATCACCTCTCAAGGTGTGTGCCAATGATGATCTTTCCATTTTCCTCATCCATTTACCCACAAGCCTTATTTCTTTGCATCCATTATTTGTCAAACTCCCACCCACCATTCCACTTGTTCAATCCAATCCTTTTTAATCCATCCTACCAACATCTATGAGCCAAAAATAGCTGAAGAAAGCCAAAATCATTCCAGCTAAGTCGAAAGTCAAACAGTCAAAAAAAATAATAAAGAAAAATAAAGCGCCCACTGGTGAAAACTTGGCAATTCAAGCACCTTGGACAAGTACCATGACGAAAACTTGGCAAACAAGCATCATGCGTAATCTCGCCATCCCTAGCTTAGCCTATCACCCTCATGCTTTTGGTCATCTCTTGACATCCAACTCCATCTTCCAATCTATCCACCTATCCTCCATCCTCCAGCTTCCATCTCACACCATCCACTGATCTTCTACAACTTCAGCCAATCATCCCAGCTATCATCCATCTCACTAGCGCCTTCCACTTTTCCATCCTAGCTTGAATCCTATCACATCCATCGTAAGACCTCCTTTCGCATGTCATCTTCTAACTAGGGGCACTATATTCCTTGGAGATCTAGTCTTGTTCATCCTCCCTTGTCATTGGTATTTCGCTCTAGGCTATCCTCATGCAAATCCAATATCATCCTCTCATTAGCCATTCACTCTAGCACCATCTATCAACTCAGCTACCACCAACCCTAGCATTGTCCCCATCCTTGGTTGCAGATCTATCATAATCACTGGATGCATCCTTGAACATCCATATCTTATGCTATCAACTCATCCTTAGCTTCTGCATCTTGCACCAACTTGAGCCATCCTGCTATCTTATCATCCGGAGCTCCTGTACAGCTTGTAAGTAATCTTGTATCCAATGCTTGTATCATACCTTGTATCATAGCTTGTATATCCAATCTTGTCCAAAAAAACTTGTACATTTGTACCATATCTTGGTCCATCAGCTTGTACATCCTCTTTAGCTTAGTATCATTGTATCTATCTAGCATTTGTGTCAGTTCATCCTTGATCAACATCTTGTACACATTGCACAAATCTTGGTTAGCTATTCCAATGCATCCTTTAGCTAGATCTCCTGTCACAAAAGTGTTATCCTTCTTAATTCAGCTTGCCAGATGCATCACTCATCTAGATCCACTAGCTTAGGTGCTCTCTGATAGATCCTTGTAGGATATAGCTTTCCTCATGTCTGATTTTGCTCCGTTAGTACCTTGTCCTACCCATCTCATTGGCAAATATTTCTCTTTTGGATTTTCACTTTTTTTTGATTTGGAATATTCCCTTTTGGGTCTTGAACTATCTTTTCCAAACAATCCTTTTGTTCCCTCCTCAAAGTTGCCACGATGTTCCATATCATGGTATACTATGAATGGGGCAATCTGGGCGTAAGGTCTTGATCAAGTCTTTTGTTTGTTTTTCTTTTCTGCTTGTGGGTTACCCAGTGTGTTTCCAAAGTGCTTCCTCTGGGATTCATGTGTGATACTGGGGCAATCCTTGTGTGTTTGTTTTGAGTCAGTTCGTCAGTCCTCTGGACAGTTGGTGAAAAGGCCTTGATGTTCTTGGTAACCTTGGCAATTAACCAACAGTCCTATAGCAAATCTAGTGCTCAACTACTTGGTGGTACTTCTCTTTGAAGTATCCCCTTGCTCAAAAAGCTTCAATGGTTTTCCTTCATCTCCATTATCCCCCATCCATATACAACATTCGTCTCTCCTACCCCAGCTTATGCATTCGTATCTCTTTGAATCACTCCTCACCTTTAGCTTTAGGGATCCACAATCCTAGTCTTAGGGATCCACCAATCCAAATCAATCCACCAAGCCTCATCTTTTGAGAACCGCAATCCTAGTCCTAGGGATCTTTGAAACCCATCTTCTGCCAATCTGACTCTTTGAAATCCTATTGCATCAGCTTTATAATCTCCTCATCCATCTCCCTATCCTGGATTCCTTTGTATAGCACTCCGCTCCTTCATCCTCCACCTTCCCTAAAGTCTTAAGCATGCTTCCTCTTGTGCATCTGATTCTCCTTTATCATTCTCCCATAGTGAGAGTTTGAGCTAATTTAGCCCCTTCTCTTTGCCAATTTGAGTTTCCTTGCTCATCTGAGATTCTTGTACTTTTCAAGAAGTCATCGAGCCTCATTTTCTCTCCCCATCGCCTTCTTGAGGGGGCATCTTACAGTCCATTCTCTCCTCTTATGCTCTAGCCTTGGGCATCTTATTTTCTTATATTTGATGCCATGCCACTTGTGGCATCATATCAAAGAGGGGCAAAATGTAGACACCTAAAAACCTTTAGAAAATAAAGTATTTTTATTTTCTGAAAAATTCTTGATGACATCATCATTTATTAATTAATTAATTATTTAATTAATTTACTTATTTTTATGCCATTAAATCCCTTTATCTTAATTAAAAATATTTAATTAAGGAATCCCTCCCAAAAATGTTTAAATCTTATTTAAACATTATTTCCTTATTTATTAATTATTTAATTAATAAATTGACCAAAAAACCCAAAATAAATAAAAAATTTATTTTTTGCCCAAAACTTGGCCAATTTCCTTAAGACCACTAACCTCTTCCAAAATCTTCTAATCCTTCTTTAATTTTGATTAAAGGCTAATCCCATCATTTCTTACCCCTAATCCCAACTCAAAATATTTAATTATGATTAAATACTAATCCTCATGTTTATTAAAAAAGTTTTAATAAATATCTCCTCAATCCAAACCCTTGAAATAAATAAAAATTTATTTATTTCCTAAAAATCTAATTTATCCTCATCCTAAGAAGTTCTAGACTCTTCTAGAAAGTCTTCATCCTCATCCTAGGAAATTCTAGACTATTCTAGAAAGTCTTTATCCTCATCCAAAGTCTAGACTCTTCTAGAAGATGTCTTTAAACCTAATCCTAATCCCCTCCTAACCTTGTCACATTCCCTAAACATGGGTTAAGACTTACTAACCCAAGCCAAAGTTAACAAATATCTCCTCCTTCACCCACCCTCATTAAATGACATCCACTTGCCTATCCCTAAGCTAATCCTAAACCATCCTAATCCATCCTCTAATCACTTGCACAATCCTAAGCAAGCTTAAAACCCTCCTAATCAAGCTCAAGTCGAAATTACTCTCATCTCTCTCAAAATATCTCAACCATAAAACTTTATGAAGCCCACTAGGCCATAAATGACTCTTCCAAGCCCTTTTATTGCTCTTACAAGCCATTATGAGGGTCTTTATGAAGATTTTATCCCTTGAGCCTCCCTTGTTGACTCATCCTTCCCCTTTTCTCCATCCTCTCACCCTATGACATGTGTCACTCCCTGATTGGCTGTAAGGAAGCACAATCCATGTGCTCTCCTTTCATGCAATCTGAGCTCTCCGTGAGCTTTTTTTCATCCTTGCATCTTAGCCCTCAATCTCTCAAGCCTCTTGCCTATAAATTGGATCCTTCCCCTTTGCAAAACAACACAATCCATGAAGTAAAGTCATAATGCCATTTTAAGAAGCCATTTTACATCAAAACCATACACTCACACCCAAATTCCAACTCCATTTGAAGCCCTTTTTGAAGCATAAGCTTGAGCATACATCCTATCTATTTAGACAAAGCCACTCAACAAGAGAGCTTCTTATTGGGAGAGCCCATTAATGGCTCATATTCTCAATTGAGAGCTCATCTCAGTCTATCTTGAAGTTTATGAATTTTGTTTAGTTTGTAGAAGCTTTATTTAAATTTGGTTTCTATTAGCATACTAACATTGCTCATATAAAAATCTAACCCTAGACATTTCATGCACTTTGATTTGGTTCTCATAGACATGAACTTGGTTAATGTTTTTATCATTAGTTGCTTCTAAAAGAGAGTCAAACTCATATTCTCTAGAATCAGTGTTGCATGGTGAGAGACTATAGAACTCCCCAACAATGATAGGGACATAATCACCTTCATCATCTCAGTTCTTACATAGGTACTCAATACATAATGTCTAAGTGGACTCTCCCTTTTCCAAATAAGCTTTGGGTTGATCAGTACTGTCCTTAGTAGAATCACTAGTATCATCCATAGTGCTAACATGTGGCACAAAGTCATCTAGCTCAACAAAGAATTTAGTGTGATCATGAGGAATAGGATAAGGATAGGGATCCTCATCATCAAATTGTTCCTCTTGAGTATTTGACTCAGATTGTGACTCATTTTTTGATGATCTCTTAGGTTGTAGTATGAATCTATTAGGTCCCAGATGGAAAGGAACCTTCTTAAATCCTAAACTAGTTGTATCACTATTGCTTTGAGCTATTGCCTTGATAGGATCAATTAGGCTATTGTTATTGCACCCAATAGGGCCAGTTCCCGTGTAGCCAAAATGCTTCATGAGCCTAAGATCAGGCCCATATTTCTCAAGAGTGATTTCTCAAGCTTGGTTTATTAAGTCCACTAGAGTCTCTTCTCTGTAAAGCCTTGTAGTAATGGCTCTATTTTCACTTTCATCTTGTAGGGAAACTATAGCCTTGAAAAAAGTGTCATTATACTTTGTTTGAGGTGTTAGCACAAAATGCCTCTTTGCCTCTAAAGGTCTCCCATAATGATGAGGAGACTTTGGAAGAGATGTTAATGATAGCATTGGTTCAATATGATACAATCCCATGTTAGTTTCTTTTAGTTTGAATTGCTACTCAATTTTTTTTAGCTTATTTTCATGATAATCAGTGGATTCCTAGTTATTAGGGATGAAATTTTTAGTAGCTTTGAGCATATTGCAAGTATAGCTAGTAGTGGCAAAAATAGTAACTTCAGAGCCATGAAATGAGAATTTGATGCATTGGTGATATGTGGATGGCAAAATGTGCATCTCATGTATCCATGGCCATCCTAACATAATGTTATAAGCCAAGGGAATGTCTAGCACTTGACAGGTGACATCCCTTTCTACAGGACCGATGTGAATGGGTAAGACCACAAGACCTAGAGACTTTCATTCAACTTTTTCATACACTTTGATAGTGATCTTCCATCAAGGATCAATAGAATCCTCAGAATAATTCAATTGTCTAAACAAATTAGTAGAGACAATGTTTAGGCCAATGCCATTAACGATGAGTACCTGAACAACATGTGTCTAATGCTTCATAAACTCAAAGTGTAGAGGTTGATTATGTGGGTGACTCAGTGAGTTATCATCCTCCTCAGAGAAGGTCATAAGATAAGGTGAGGTCAGGTGACCTACCATGGATTGAAATCACTCATGATCAAGATCTTGAGGAGCATTTTCCTCAGTGAGGGCTTTGTCCAAAATTTTCCTATGAGCAGGCCAGATTTTAAGCAGCTTGAAGATAGATATTTGAGCATTAGTTCATTTCAATTTATCGAGAACACTATAACTAGTTGTTGTTGAGTTCATTGTGATTTTTTCATCTTTTCTAGATGGAATATTAAGGGCTTTTTCTTTATGTTGTTTAGGATTAGGAGTAAAAGGAGCAGGGCTTTTGAGCACCAGCTTGGTGCAAGAGTGGGTAATAGCATTAGCATAGTGTTGCAAAGATGTGTTATTTATTGTGTTGGAAGTAAGGCCCCTCAAGAAAAATGATGTCTTGGGCTTATCGTTATCTTGTTTTTCCTTAATGGTAATGACATTGTAGTATTAAAAATCCACAAGTTCAACCATGTTGATCACATTTTCATCATTGGAGTAGGCATAGTTGACCTTGTTGTTGGGCTTTGATTTTGAAGTCTCTCCTTTCTCATAGGCTAGGAAAGGCTCTTTGAACTCCTTGTGATCCGAGTTCTTGTTATGTCCATCTACTACAAGTTCACCAACATCAATCATGTCCTAGACTTTGTGGCATAAATTTATGCAGTTGCTAGTTTTGTGCCCCTTATTTTGGTGATACTCATAAAATGAGGTTTCATTCCACCATGGTGGGCGTGGTTGCAGATCATAGGGATGAGGGTTGTCTTGTGGTGAAATAAGCTTGTGTTGTAGCAATTTTTTTAAAACCACATCCAAAGGTTCACCAAAGGGTGTGTACGCTCACTTAGGGTGTGTGGCCCATGAGTTTCTCAGTTTATTCCAATATGTCTTATTATCAGGAGTAGGCTTCTTAGCATTTTTGGTTGCATTGAGACCACTTGTGAGATTAAATGCTACCTTATTAGTATTTGGAGTGACATTATCAACAACTCCATCATGTACAATTTCTTGGTTCTTGTTGAGATATTTGGTTTTATCCTTGTTGGAGGTGGAACCTTGTTTTGTGTCCTTTTGAAGAGTGAGTTCACCTTTCTTGATCATAAATTCCTTGATACAGATAGCCTGTGTAATCATGCCTTCAAAAGTACATGGACCTTGAAGTTGGACTCTTTACCAAAAATTAGGTAGGAGATTGTCTATGAAAATGTCAAGCTTCTCTATTTCTAGAATTTTGCATGAATACTTAGTGTAAAGTTGTCTCCACCATTTGAGGAATGCAAGGAAAGGTTCTCCAAATTTCTTCTTAAGGTTACATAGATCTTGAATATTGAGAGGGTGTTGAATGTTATGAGAATACTACTAGACAAATAAGTTGGCAATTTTGTCAAATGTCTTGATACTGTGAGGTAAATGTGAGAACCACTCCAAAGCCTGACCACCTAGACTTCTAGGGAACAAATGCATGAGGTATGTATGGTCAAGTATAAAATTCATAGACAAGGTGCCAAATTCCTACAAGTGATCTTGGGGATCAGTGGTGCCAAATTAATTATCTTACTTAGGTATCTCTATACCTTGTGGGAAAGGAGGCATATTTATGCTCTTGTCAAATGGAAATGGAAAAAGAGCATCCAATGTGTATGTTTTGGTGGGTTTCTCTTTCTCTTGCATCATTTGAGCCAATGATCTTGCATAATTTTCAATTGTTTTAGGAGTTTGGAAGTCTCAGTTTCTTCTTCAAGCATGATGATGGTTTTAATATTGAAATGAGAGAGTAGCTTAGGTTCCTCTTGGGAAAGTTTGACAAAGTACTTTTCTTTCTCTTTGTTAAGAAGAATTCCCATGACCTTTTGAAAGTTTTTTTCTCTTCGACATTTTTCTATGTGTTTAGGGAGTATCTCCACCTCTTCTTGTTTCTTTTCAATGTCAAGGCCTTTTTCTTTCTCTTTGTCATTCCTAGGTGGTTTTTGATGTCTGTTGTGACTACCATGTTCAAGTTCATGATTAGTCATTGTAGGAATGTGTTCAGTTTTAGTACATTGCGATTTGAAAGGTCCTTTGAGAAGGAAGTTAGACATTGCATTCTAAGATACAGGACCTCTACTAGTCTTAGGATCCTCTTGATACAAAGGATTCCTAGTTTGTTATAGGTTTATGCAAAATGTTTGCTAGAATCGAGGTGACCTAACAGGTGTGGGAGATCGTGAAGATGCCTCACGAGATGAACTAGATGAAAAATGTGTAACAAAAGGTAGGAAACCTCTACCACAATTACAACCCCTAGCACGAACTCGCCTAAGTCTAAGAGGATAAAATAGTTCTCGCTCCTTGTTGTGACAATCATAGGTAAGGACAAGAAGCAAGAACCTAGACAAGGACCACATTAAAACTTAGTCTTGATAGGACAAGACAAGAATGCTATATACTAAGCTACGGGTAGTTTGATTTGAAGGCTAGAAAAACCAAAGGTTATGACTATCATAACATGGAGTATGACAAGCACTCAAGAACAAGAATCCAAAGAACTAAAGGACAAGACTAGTCTAACTATAGATCACAAATCTTTAATTAAGCTAAATGCCATAGTTTGACACTGTGTATAGATAGAGAAGGGACAACTCAATGGATGAAATAGACTAAATGCAGATCTCAAATTGGTCAAATAAGCTGATTTGATGGTTTTAGAACAAGGTCTCACATGAAGATCTTTTAGGAATCATGTGAGAAAGTTTACCAAGCCGTGCAAAAACTCAGAACAACAATTTAAATTCGCATGAAGAGCTGCAATGGATTAGGTGAACAAGTGATAGGACCAACAAATATAGTTGGAAAGATCTTCTATGGGCATACACAAGTTTTTTTGTGAAGACATGAACTAGCTCATTCAAAAAAGTGATTTCTCGCATGAAGAAATGCAAGACTGTGCACAAAATTTAGGGCCAGACTAACAATAGAGTTGGATTTCGAAGAGATTTTCAATAGTTACAAACAATTTTAGATAGATTAAAAGTTTGTTTGACTAATAATAGGTAGAATGAAAGTTGATTTTTAGACTTGTAAAAGTGGTGTTGAGTTTTAAATAAGATAAAGTGTTTCAGTAGGATGAAGGAAGCAAGTAGCAGTTGAATACAATCCAACTTAGGACAAAGAAACTCAGAGGGATAGGGGAGTCTTGACTTTCAATTTGTTTGAGAAAGTTTGGACATGTTTATGAATCAATAACAAACACACTTTAACCCTAGAAACAAAAAAATGGTAGAGAAGGCAAATCCTTTGTCTCACATCTTATGTGCATGCGTGTACCTCGCACATCCATGTCACCCCTTAGAGGGCACCTATGCTTTTGGTATATTCAAAGGACTCAATAGTATACATTGAATGAACACCTTTGTGGCAGGGGACAAGTGCATTTACCACCTTCCAATGTCTAGTAGCATGCCTATGGTGAGTTCTACAAGAGAGATTCTTCCCCCTCCTTGCACAAAGATTATGCATCCTTTTGGAGGTGAATCAGGTACTTCTAACTAAGGGGTTTTTACTTGGCTTTCATTCAAATTAATCCTTGGTGGCTCCGCAAGTAGAGTTGAGACTAGTAGCCCACACCAGCATCTGAGAGTGCACACACTTGCTTAGCAAGATTGGAGCCAGCACCGGCTAGTGCAATAGATAGAACCTCTCCTTGAGATGTGATATCAAGAGTGAAGGAGAGGAAATTAATCCAGCTTTGGAGTCTTTCACTCTACAAAGATTCTTTACTAGAGTGAGTTGGAATCTTTGGTTAAAGGAGTGTGCTCACTTGGGTCATTCCTGAAGGTTAGATCACTCTGGCAGGCCCTCTAAAGGATTGACTCAAACTAGTGGTCTGGATTTAAGGGTTCAAGTTTCTAATTTCCCTAAAGGGGAAAGAGCATAATCCTCTACCTTATTTCCTCACCCAAACATGCAAAAAAATTGAACTTACCAACTTATCTTAATCAATCCAGACTTGTCCTTTCTTAAGATTCTAATTCCCTAAAAGGAAACCATCATCCCTTCATAGAAAAAGACCCATACTAGAGAACCACTAAGATGCTTGCCTTCTTTAGAATGTCATCTTTTAGAAGCCTCTAGGTTTCTAATTCACCCTTGGTCATGACCTCCAAGCATTGATGAGCATAATCCCCTATTCTTCTGTCTTGCACCCTAGAAAGTTCACAAGCCCTAATTAGTCTATGTTTTGAAAGCAAGAAAGAAAACACACTATTTTGTGGGTTTTAAAAGTAGTCTTCATCAAATGTATCTTTGGCAATCATCCTACAAACAAATAGTCAGTTCGTGTTTGAGTAGGTTATGTAAGGAATCTTTGAAAAACATCCTATAGACAATAGTTAAGCTATAGAAAAGAAAAGAAATATAATATTAAAGATTCAAAGAAAAACACATCAATGAAATTAAATAAATAACATGTTGAAAAGTAATAAAATTAAAGTTCTTGTTTTAGGATCTCTTGTGAAATCTTGCGTAGAGCTGTGTGAAATTCTTTTTTAATCCACATGAGAGAATGATGTGTCAGATGAAGACTTGTACAATGGGGTACTTTTTTGTGTGATAAGGTTTAGAACTTCACACAAGATCTTCAAATCCTTGCGCAAAAATAGAATGTCTCATGTGAAGATTCGAGTGACTGTACATAACAATATGGACAAAATGTTAAAATAATAGGAAAAATGTAGATGAGGCTAGAGAGATTGATTTTCTCGACCACATAGTGGGCACAAGAACTATATATGTGTAAATGTGGCCTCTATTAACACACACACTTCAACACAATCTTTATATGCAGATTCATCCTAGCATAAACATGAAATTTTTCACCCAAGAGGAATCCTACAAGATGACCTGTTGCCTTCTTTCTAGGTGGATTTTACCTACTTATGCTCTTAGATCTAAGGTATAGGTAATCAGACCATTCTAGAATGAAGGTTTTAAAGATGATTAATCTATATGAATATGCAAGTAATCTAAATGAATTATGCAAATATTCTAAGAACTTGTGAAACAAACTAGATTAAATGTATGCATATTAAAACTAAATGACAATAATATAGGAAATGAAAGTCTATGAAAATGTAATGAGCTTAGATGAGTATGCAATTTAGTAGAAAATCAATAGAAAATAAAATTCAACCTCTGTAATGAGGAATTAGGAACCTCTTAAATAGAATTCTTGGAATCCATCAATACTTTAGATCAACTCAGATTAATGGTCAAGATTGAAGCAAAGATTCAATCAAAATGGAAGGTTCCCAATTCAGATGTAGTTAACTATCATAGATCTTGAGTGCTAGAAAAAATTAACTCAAATTTACGTTAGTGTAAGAGAAGTGATTTGAGTCACTTCTAATTCGAAAAGTAGTTAACTAAGAACTTCCATTTTGAACTGAAAATAGAATTTAGGAAAGATATTTAATTTAATAAAATGAGACATGATCTCAGAAATACCCTTTTTATTTAATTGAATAATTATAGTCAATTAACCAAAATAAGCATTGTTATTAAATTAAATAAATTTAATCCCTTAGTACATTAGTCTTAGGTGATAATTTAATTTAATTAAAGTATAAATACTTTAAACTGAATTAAATCATAATTAGTAGGTTTAATGTGACTAATATGTGTCAATACTCTAGGAATTGAATAAATAGCATGATTAATGTAGATTAGGGTTATCTACATTTGACAATTAAGTCAAGTAGTAAATATCAGAATAAGAATTTCCTAATGAAATAGGAATTTAGAATTGACCAGAATAGACCAGAATTGGTGATCATCGCAATGAGCCAATTTTGGGGTATTACAGTAGTAACCACCTTGTCTACTAGTCCTTATTAAAATAGAAAAGACTGAAAATAAAATATTTTTGGGTGATGCAAGATTGCCCTTACACCTAGGATGCTCCTACATCAGATACTTGAGGTAATTTGAAAAGTTACCTTGTCACATCTTAGGTGTTCAAAGGAAAAGCAAGAGGGTTAACCTCCTTCTTTGATATCCATGATGAATTCTCAACTGACCTCCCTTTCCATTTGACTAGATATTCCTCATAAGTTCTATCTTTGGTACCTTTGCCAACACTAGTGTCTAGTATCTTCTTTGTAGCTAAAGTAGCCAATGGAATGCTCCATTGTGCTTCTAAAATTTCATCTCCATCAACTCCTTTAAAATACTCTATCAAATTTGAAATATTAAATACTGGTGAGATATTCAATTCAGCAGGAAACTCTTCATATGCACCCACTAGAAAACACTCCTTTCTCAAATGAACCATGAATTCATCTCCAATATAAAATTCATTAAATCTCCTTTTCATATCTACCTTAGCCTTATACTATGTATTCATCTTTATGATATGCTTCCTCACCTCCCTATGGATGTTCCTCAAATGCTTAGAAAAATCTTTTTCTTTAGCACTACTTATCTCTCCTTTATCCAATTGCCTCAATTCAGAAGTATTTTTGGGACTACTCCTATATACAATCGAGAATGGTTATTTACAAGTACTCCTATTGATAGAATTATTATATGTAAATTCTATCTATGGTAAAATCATATCCCATCCTTTTGGTTTATCTCCAACCAAGCATCTCAACAACTTTTCCAAACTGTGATTCACAACTTTTGTTTATCCATTAGTATGTGGATGATGTCATGAACTAAACTTCAAATCTATCTTCAACTTCTTCTATAATGTACACCAAAAATACCGAACAAATTTTGTATCTCTATTTGAAACTATACTCTTTGGCAGACCATGCAATTTGAACAATTCTTTGAAAACCAACTCTAGTACATGAACAACATCATTAGTCTTCTTGCAAGGAATAAAATGTGCCATCCTTGAGAACCTATCAACCACCATCATTGTGATATTGTTATTAGGATTCAATTGTGTGATTTTGAGTCAAACTCATTGACCCATGTTTCATGAGTACTGATTCAACATGAATCCATCTCTCATGAGAATAAATGGAAAACTTAGCACTCTTCTGATCTAGGTGATGATCACAAGGGTGAAGCACTGAGAGTTTCTGGGAGGTCACCCATCCTAGTACTACTCCAGCATGAGTGTGCTTAACTATGGAGTTTTGTCAATGGTTAAACTCAAAATCACATAGTTGAATCCTGATAGCAATATCACTTCCTATGGAAATTATCACCTACTTATCAACCACCATCATGCCCACACTATGTCCTCGGTAATCCAAGAACAAAATCTATGCTTACATCCTCCCACAACTTCTCTAATATAGGTAATGGTTGATATAACCCTATATTCTGCTTCACTCATTTTTCCATCTGACATACTCTGCAGCTTTGTACAAACTTCATCACATCTTGCTACAACTATGGCCAGTAATAATTTTCAATAATGAAAGTTATGGTTTTATCTCTACCAAAATTTCTAGCCAATCCTCCACTATGCTTCTCCTTGATGAGATTCTCTCTCGTTGAACTTATGGGAATGCAAAACTAGCTTCCTTTGAAAACATATTATCTTAGATCATAAAATCCAACCACTTTGTCCTATCAAGTGTAACAGGTTCTGTACAAGCCTTCCACACTTCACCAAAATTAGGATCATCTTGATACAAAGTTCTAAGTTCCTTGAACCCAACCACCTCTATCTTCATTTCTATCAAAAAATGTTGTCTTCTACTAAGAACACATACAACTTTGTTGGACTTTACACTCTTGTGTTTCAAAACAAATGTATAACTCTGAAAAAATTCAACCCACTTTAAATGCTTTTGGTTCAATTTTCCTTGACTATTCAAGTATTGCCAAGCTTTATGATTAGTATACAAAACAAACTCCTTAGGAAGAAGATAGTGTCTCCACTTCTTTAATGCTTGACCTATAGCATAAAAATCCTAATCATAAATATAATTTTTTTTTTTGCATCATTCAACTTTTCACTAAAATAAGCAATAGGTCTACCTTCTTGGCTCAAAATAGCTCCTATGGCTATACCACTAGCATCACAGTCTACTTGAAACACTTGGTTAAAATTAGGAATTGCTAAACTGGGTTGCTCAATAACTTTATGTTTCAATAGATTAAGACTCTTATCTGCATTCACTTAGACTCTTTCCTATCTCCTCTCATTGTTTTAGTCAACGGTCCAAAAATACTACTAAAACCTCTTATGAACTATTGTAAAATGTAGCTACTCCATGAAAAGATCTTACCTCTATCGTACTCTTTGGAGTAGGCCATTCAAGGATAGCCTTCACTTTTTCTAGGTCAATTTTTAGACCTTCTACTAAAACTACAAATCTCAAGTACACCAACTCCTTCTTTACAAAACTACACTTCTTCAAGTTTATCGACAAATTTTCTTCCCTTAACTTATCAAACATTTTAAAAATATGAATCAAATGCTCCTCTAATGTCTTACTAAAGATCAATATATCATCTAGGTAAAAAATGATAAACTTTCCTAGAAACTGTCATGGCCAAAATTTAAAAGGTAAAAACTTAACCAATAATTTTTTTATTTTATTTTTAAATTATAAATATATCTTTTTGAAATATGTACTATAGGTATTATGTATATATCTAGGTTCTATTTAATGATGAGTTGTCAATGTATATAACCACTAACTTGAGTATGGTACAATTGAATGGTAAAGCAAACCCTATTTCATATGGAACATGTTTTGTATGAAGGACCACCTAGCTAACAAAATTACTGGTCGCAATACTAAGTTTATAAAGTACTCAAGTATTGACCCCTTTCTCCTTCTATTCTCTTAAACAAGACATGCTGCAATACAAGTGGAATTTAGTTCTTCATATTAATGTGGTGGCAATGGTTATAGGTTTTGTAAACTCAAAGATAATTGATAATTGTTTAGACTACTCTGAATACCAGTTACTTCATCACATAACTATCCATCCCATTTATTTTCTACTTACATTTAATCACATGACAATATTTCCTTAATGACCCTCTTATCTTTTATACCTACTTTTTCCACATCAATCATTTCAAAAATTAGTGGAGTTAGATGCTACTGACTAGGTTCCAAGTATTAATAATTTCTTGGATTTGTTAAACTATTTTATTTCTATTTTATTATTATGATTATTATATATATTTTTTACCTATACATATTTCTTACTAGTACTTGATATGTAAGTTATATTTAAATTACTAATTTTATCTAATAACACAATTCTCAATAAACTAAAGCATTATTACTTTATAATTTTAAAACAATAGATGGAATCACCTACACATTACACTAATTAAAATGAATATCTTAAATCTCCATTAACACTTATTTCCGTTAAATACTCATATTTGTCTTAACACATGATTTGAAAGTACATTTAACAATAATAGGAACCTTAAGATTTATTAATAAGAAAGGAAGGAAAAGACATGAGTTACACTCCTAAATAATTTGACATGACCTAAGCACTTAATAATATAAAAATATGTGAAGTAAAACTCATATTTCCTTTGACCCCTAGAAAATTATGGATGTCACATCAACTTTATACTTGTCTCCCCCTCCAACATAAGCACCTAGTTGGGTTTGAATGACATAATATCTTTCTTAGCAATAATGTATTTCTTGACATTTGACAAGGACATGTCACTCCTTCCAAATACACTAAAACATTCTCCAACAAATAAAAAGTGTTTCCTTCAAATTATGTCCTCCTTTGCCATATGTATAGCTCCTGATTTATCTAAGTGTGGTCTAGTGGATGCAAGTGAAAATTTCAAATCTACCGAAGTCCTTGCTAGCCGCCTAGGAAAGAGGTGATGGGATGGTGTCATGTGAAGCCATCATTACCTTTTTTGAAAAAATGGAAAAGTCAACAAGTTACCTCACCTAGTGGGGTCACATTCTCAATTTTTTTTATATGTTATTTTGCTTGAAGGACATTTAAAGTGATGCCTAGGTTTCTGGTCCCTAATCTTGGGATGTCATTTTTTATTTTTTTTATTTGTTAGGTAAGTTAGATTTTTTAAAGAATTTGTGGTTTATTATATTTAGAGTGTTATATCTATGAGTTACTTTTATATATATATTTCTTTTGTCTTGCCATCCCATGAAGGTCTTAGTTTTATTTTTATATTTTTTTTTAATTTTAATTTTTTGTTTTATTTGATCTAGGTATGATGGTGACTTGATAAGTCACATGGTTCTTATGAGGCTCATTTTGCAACTTAGACTAGATGTTAATTATAATTAAGTATTTACCCTAGGATATAGATATTAGTTTATTCTTATTTGGAGCACTAGATTCAGAGTATATTCTGGTTATTATTTTATTATTCTATATTGTTGGGAAAGGAATTATTTCCTTCCCCATATATTTTTGAGAGAGGTGAAATGCTCACCTACAACATGCCTATCAAGATTTTTTTCTAAGTGTTTACTTTTCTTGTACTAACTCTTTTTTGTTTGTTCATCCCATTTATGAAATTGTAAGTAAATATGTATGTGGATAGTATGGTCTTGCCTTCTAAAATAAGATTGTTAAATTTGAACCCCCAAGTGAATAAATTATGATACATATAAAATGAAACTATCACACATGGAGATTTAATTCCCAGTTATGAAATTCTCAACATATATCTCTTCAATGCAACTGATATGTTTTGAATCTTATCAACTCTATTCATAGCATTCTTCTACATGACATTGATGAATTACAAATATATAAATACATCAAAGGAGAAGAACTACATACAACCTTACTTCATAACACATAAAATTTAACATAGAAGATTTTATTGCAAGTAAAAATATAAATTTTTTTAAACATTCCTTCCACAATTTCAAATGGTAACAATGATACCAATATATTTTACAACTCATACTAACTCTTTCATAACTCATAAAACTTCAAATCATCATTTCTTTACAAGTAACATATATGCACAACTTCTCAAATCCTTCACTCTACATATTCAATGGTAACAATGACACAATTGCTTTCCATCACACTAAGACAATAGAAGGGATTTTCACAAAAAGAATTACATCCACTTAAGGAGGCATGAATATTGAGCTTCCTTTACACACTTGGATCTTCTCCACTTAAACAAGGGTGAAACCTTAATACTTCATAGTATGTATCTTCACAAAACCTGCACACAATCACACAAAATAGGAACCATGGAGGCTCACCTCCCGACCTGGGCTTCTATGAAGCCACCCACTGAGCATGAGAAACAAGATCCAAATAGGTTGCACACATACTTCAAAAAGCCTTGCATGAAAACACAACATAATCACAATCAACACCCTCCCATGGCTTGCATAATGATTCTCCATTGGAATCATAAAAATTTTGATGAAGGTGGGCTCTTCAAAGAGGAGAAATTTATAACAACATAGATAACACATTGCCAATGCATTTTTCCTTTCAAGTCCACCATAACATTAACAACATATTGCCATTGCATTTTACTCTCAAGGCCTTCAAAATAAATCATCTCCTCCTCATTCACCAAAGCCTCGCTATACCTCCCAAAACAACAAGATTCATGGCCTTAATGGAGCCCATACTCCATGAAAATAAAAACCCTCATCATGAGGTAATCTTTCTCAACAACAATGGCAAGCCCAACTTATGCCCTTCACCCAAGGCTTCTCTTCCCTCCCAAGGGCGAGTGAAGCCTTCACACCCATAATCACAATCAACACTTCCATTCAAACAAGAAACAACAACCAAAAAGAAAAACAAATGAAGAACAAGCAAAGAAAAACCAAGGAAAAATCTCCAAGAGCACAAGACACATTCACCTTTACACAACACAATGACAAAGCTCATAACACAAGATTCACAATGCAAAACATACTCCATTGATAACTCTTCACATTTGTAGATTCTCTTATCCATGCTAAAAAAGAAAGAAATAAAAGAACATGTTTGGGTCACCAACCTTGGTCCAAGCTAGGCTAAGGATAGCTGTAGTAGAGCTCCCCTAATCTCCTTCTAAAACTTAGTTGTCTCTAAAGTTAGAGAGTGGGTGAATAACCCACTAACTTGTCACTCCCCCTCTAAAAGACTCTCCACTAACCCTTTTTTTATTAAGAACTTCTAGCCTCCCTATCTTACATTGTTGCTCCTCCAAAATAAGAAGGTTGACCAAGTGTGGTTGTGAGGGTTCTATCATGGAAAAACTCAAATTTCAAATTGGTTCAAGTTGGCTTTGTTTAAGGGGTTTCCAAAGCTAGGAAAACATTAAAATATCTGAATTTATGCCCCTAACATGCTATAATACCATTTGGGTGGTTTTATAACAATATAATAACACTTTAAGATCCCATTTAGATCCCCTAGACTCCCTATCAAGTTTGAATTCGAATTTCAACATGATGGTGACCCATCCTAAAACTCTCTCCCAAATGGGTGTACTTAAGCATTAATTGAAAGGAAGGATGAGGACCAAGATTAAGTTACCTTGTTACCAACACTCTAGGTGACATGTCATCAACACATAGACTATACAAGTGTCAAGTGACACCTAATAATACATTACCTTTTCCTTGACATACCCTTAATGCATCTAGGCTATGATTAAACATGTACCCTAGAAATCAACCATACAATTACAAAGGAAAATACTTTCACAATGAGGCTTTTGAATCTTTCAAAGATTCACCTTGGTTAACTATGTTCACAAGGTTTGGAACTTGTTTCCCCCAAGAACTTCCATGGTTTCACTTCTTGCACAATAAGCTTGACTATCAGTAGTCCAAAGAGTCATATAACATATATAATGTAAATGCATATAGTAATAACCATAATTCAAGTAAATTTTCCTTTCCTATTTATTCCCATTTAAATCATTCAAGATGTTAGAATATCAAATCTGCATATCATAAGCCATCAGATTAACATCTATCTGCATTTTGAATAAACATCAAAATCAAATTATCATTTTCTCTTTGTATCATAGATCATCATAACCACTTCTCTGCATATCATGATCATTCATCTCATAAATCATCATAATCAAATTAACATCTATCCATAATTAATTTAAAGTTTAGTATTGCATAAAAAATCTAATAGCATCAAGTCATAAAACTACATCCATATGTTTTTCAAACATTTCTTACATAATAACAGGTTCTAAGTGCATATAATAATGTAAAACACTACTAAAGTATCAAAATGTGTAAGTAAAATGATCCACTATCCATCAGGTCCCAAATAACTATCAACATATAAAGATGTTGAATATCAAAATATAAATAAAATATCCATGCTATGATGGGTCGGGGTGAGGCCTCACATCCTCCCCCCCTAGGCATGAACTTCCTCTTGGACTTCATCAAAAAGATATGGGTACTCTGCCTTCATTTAAGCTACATCCTACCACAAAGCCATGACCTCATCATAACAATGCCACTAGACACTAACTTGGGCCAGCTCTCTTCCTTGAAGTCTGAGGGTCCATTAAGCCAAAATATGAATGGGCTCCAATGCTATATATCTATCTAACTCCACTTGTAAAGCATCCCAATCTTTAATTTGAGACTCGTCATAAACATACTTCCTCAATAAAGATACATGAAATACATCATGAATGTGTGACAAGTGAGGTGGTAGGGCTAAATGATAAGCAACTGGTCCTATCTACTCCAAAATCTCAAAGTGGCCCACAAATTGAGGTGCTAACTTAGAACCTTTCCCAAATTAGATTGGGCTCTTATGTGGTTGCACTCTTAGAAATACTTTCTCACCAACCATGTACTCTCTATCCACCCTCTTCACATTTGGATATTTCTTCTATCTATCTTGGGCTTCTCCAAGGCATTGCCTAATCAATGCTACCTATTGCTCCATGTCCTTAACTAACTGTGGCCCTATAGATATCCTGTCTTTGATCCTATCCCAACTTAGAGGGGTGCTGCAAGACCTACTATTCAAGGCTTGATAGGAAAATTCTACAAGATGGAGGTACTCTTCCCAATTGGATTGGTGGTCCATCACATACATTCGCAAAATATCCTCTAGGATCTAATTAACTCTTTTAGTTTTCTCGTTAGTCTGAGGATTATAGGTTGTACTAAAATTGAGGTTGGTTCCAAGTGATGTCTGCAACTCCCTCCAAAATGAGGAGGTAAATAAGGAGTCTTTATCTGATATTACCTTATGAGGTATGCCATGGAGTAGAACAATATCTCACAAGAATACCTGTGCCACTATGGGTGTTGTGAAGGTGGTGCAAATGGGTGAAAATTGAGGAACTTTGGTCAACGTGTCAACTGTCACCATGATGGCATCGTGACAATGAGAAGATATCAGAAGACCAACAATGAAATCCATGGAGATGGTGTCCCACTTCCACTAGGGTATCTCATGTGGTTGTAAAAGTCTACTTGGATGTCCATGTTCTACCTCAATCCTCTGACACATAAGACATCTGGCCACAATATTAGCAATCTACATCCTCATACTTGGCTAATGATATATATATCATTAGTCTACATTGGGTTTCTTGACTCCAAGATGAGCTGCATAGGGTGCTCAATGTGCTTCTAAAATAATGAACTCATGCAAGGCTCCTGTGGAGGGCACATAGATGCACCCTTTATGTCATAATAATCCCTCAGATTCCAATGAATAATCAACATATTTAGCCTCAAAAGGTTTCTAAGAGTGGACTAGTAGGTGGTAGGTGGTGCATAATATGCTCCCTCAAATCTGTGCCTGTAACCATGGAGGCAAGCTCATGACATCATCTACTCAAGGCATCCACTACTACATTCTCGATACCCTTAATGTAATGTACATCAAAATCATACTCACATAGGAATTCCATCCACCTCCTCTATCTAGCATTAAGATTTGGCTATGTGAAAATGTATTGCAACCTCTAGTAATCTGAATGGAGTTCAAACCGTTGCCCTAAAAGAAAATGTTGCCATCATGCCAATACATGGACCACAACTGCATGCTCGAGATCATGAGTAGGGTAATTGAGTTCATGCCCTTTAAGTTTCCTTGACTTGTAAGCTATGGCTTGACCCTCTTGCATAAGAAAAGCTCCAGTTCCATCCAAGGAAGCATCTATGCATACTACAAAATCCTTTGAGGGATTGGGTACTGCTAAAATGGGTGCACTTGTGAGTGCTCTCTTGAGCTTTTAAAAGGCCTCTTTAGACTTTTCTATCCACTCAAACTTCTTCCCCTTCCTTTGAAGAGAGCTAATAGGGTGAGCTACCCTAGAAAAACCTACCACAAACTTCCTATAGTATCTTGCTAAACCCATGAAACATCTAACCTATGTGACATTGGTAGGTGCTAGCCAATCCATGATGGCTCACATCTTGGATGGATCCACTAAGATTCCATCCCCTAATATCACATGACCTAAATAATTCTCTTTCCTTTTGAAATAGGCACACTTCGACAAGCTACCATAAAGTTGATTCTCCCTTAATTATTGTAATACTTGTTGTAGCTCCTCTACATGTTCATTCTCATCCCAAGAATAGACCAATATATCATCTAGGAACATGACTACAAACTTATCTAGGAATGTGTGGAACACCTCATTCATGAGGCTCATAAATACATCCGGAGCATTCATGAGACCAAAAGGTACCAACGTGAACTCATAGTGACCATTTCTTGTGTGAAATGTAGTCTTGTGGATATATCTTTCCATGATGTGCAATTGATGGTACCCTAACTTCAAATTTATTTTGGAGAAAACTCGGGCACACTATAACTGATCAAATAGGTCATCAATACTAGGTAGTGGATATAGATTCTTGATAGTTACTTTATTCAGTTGCTTGCAATTGATGCACAATCTGAGTGATCCATCCTTCTTTTTAACAAAGATCACCGGTGCTCCCCAAGGTGACACACTAGGTCAAATATGTCCCTTATCCAAAATTTCTTTTAATTGTATCTTGAGCTCATTGAGCTCATGGGTGGCCATCCTATAAGGTGCTCTAGATATGGGTTTAGTTCCTAGTATGAGATCAATATGGAAATCAATTGCCCTTGGCGGTGACATACCAAGAAGTTATGATGGAAATACATCTGCAAACTCTCATAATAGTAGATAGTCATCAAGAGAAGGTTCTTCCTCTACATCCTCCTCTCTATCAATGATGGTGATAGAAAATATCTAATATCCCTTTCACATGCACTACTTAAGCTACATGGCAGAAATCATACGAAGGGATACTGGCCTTTGAACTCCCAAAATCACTCTAGGTGTGCCATGATCATCTACACACTCAATTCTCTTCTATTGACAATCTATCTTGGTGTTTTGGGTGCTAAGCCAATCCATGACAAGGACTACATCATAGGATCCCAAGTGAGTAATATGCACCTCAAATGTGGTAATCATGTCTCCAATCTAGATGAGACCTTCATGGATCAAGGAATCAACTAACACTTTAGGCCTTGAAGCTAACTCAACCTCCCAGTCCACATCTTGTCTAGCTACCACTAGCCTGTAATGCTCTAGTACAAGTGGAGATATAAAGGAATCTATAGCTCTAGAGTTAAAAAGTAAAGTAACCTTACTACCCCTAATCATACTTGTAGCATCCATCACTGTGGCCTGATGTTTAGCCTAGTGGTTGCCAATTGTTGCGAATACTCTGTGCAATCTACCCATATCACCAACTATAGGCTCAGAGGTGGCTCCTCACTGACTACCTACTATGGGACCCTATGGAGAATCTCTTGCAATATGACCCATGCCACCATAAGCATAGCATGGCCCATAGGTCTGAATCTTCACTCCCTATGCCCTAGACTATTGCTGACCCTTAGTTCTGCTAGATCCACTAAAGCCTCCCCTGGAGGACTGTTGAGTCCTGGCAGGCTATGTATATTGGTTCTATGGCCTCTAACCACATTTGGGGCCTTGTGTCTACCACTATTTGGGGTTAGATCCCTGGTAACTCTGAGATGACCTCTGCCTAATGTCCTGCTAGCCTCTCTACTAAGTTTGTGGGGCCTTTGAGGACCTTGTTGAATGACTCTGATTACCCTTCCAAGAGGGTTTTTGCTATGCTATCTGATGGGAAGAGTTCCAGTTATGAGACCTATCCCAAGAGTCCTATCTAGTATGAATGTCTTTGGTAACCAATGTTGTCTCAACTACTTCTCTAAAAGTGGCAGGGAATGCCAACCATACTTATCCCTTGAGAGATGGTTAAGGCCCTTAATGAACCAATGGATGCATAGCTTCTCATCTCTCATATACTCCATGTAAGGAAGTAGCTCTAAGAACCTACTCTCATACTGGGCTACATTAAGGCCTCTCTACTAGAGGTCATGGAATTTCTCAATTTGCCTCTATCTACAATGCTCTGAGAGATACCTATCTCAGAATCTAACCTCAAAGGCCTCCTAGGTAAGTGTGTCTATTCTGACTCTGCCCAAGGTCTCCTCTTTCTTTGACCAAGTGGAAGCACTATCTCATAGTAAGTGGATGGCAAGTTAGGCCTTCAGATTGCTTCCATATGGCTGCAACTTGAAGCACCTCTCTAAGCTTTGTAGCCATGCCTCTAGCTATGTGTCATCTGTAGTTCCAATGAAGAGAAGTGGTTTGATTTAGATCAAATCCATAATCTCATTCCCTATATCTCAGGGTGCTCTCTCTGCTAGTGGTGGATCAATCTAATGAATGGAGGATTCTTCCTAGTCATCTCATCCCTCTACATCTTTAGGTGGAGGACTCCTACTTCTTTCCCTATTATTAGCTCTCTATTCCCCTATTCCTTGCTATTCAGGTCATGGGACTACAGGTGGCATCCTCTCCTACACTACCTCAATAAGGTTCTAAATGGATGTAAAAGGTTGATTAATATTTTGGAGCTACTCGGGTGGTGGCTTAGCAATTCCCCATCCTGCCCCTCTAGGGGCCTCTTGTGCATCACTAGAGCCTCTAATCCTCCAATGATCATTGCAAGTGGCTGGAGACATCCTAGACAAAGTTGCAATTTCATAGGTTAGATGTAATGGGTTAGGCTCCTAGTGTTGAACCAAATGCTTTGATACTAGAATGTCATGCCCTAAATTTACAAGGTAAAAAATCAACCTATATGTATATGTATATGTATATGTATATGTATGTATGTATGTATGTATGTATGTATGTATGTATGTATTGAAAGATGTACTATATGTATTATGTATATATCTAGGTTCTATTTAATAGTGAGTTGTCAACGTATAGAATTGCTAACTTGAGTATGGTATAGTTGAATGGTAAAACAAACCCTGTTTCATATGGAACAAGTTTTGTATGGAGGACCACCTAGCTAATAAAATTATTGGTTGCAATCCTAAGTTTATAAAGTACTCTGGTATTGACCCCTTTCTCCTTCTATTCTCTTAAACAGGACACCTTGCAATACACGTGAAATTTAGTTCTTCATATTAATGTGGTAGCAATGGTTATAGGTTTTGTAAACTCAAAGATAATTGATTATTTTTTAGAATGCTTTGAATACATTTTATTTCATCACATAACTACCCATTCCATTTATTTTCTAATTATGTGTAATTGCATGACAATATTTCCTTAATGACCCTCTTATCTTTTATACCTCCTTTTTCCACATCAACCATTTCAAAAATTAGCAGAGTTAGATGCTACTGACTAGGTTCCAAGTATTAATAATTTTTTGGATTTGTTAAACTATTTTATTATTATGATTATCTATATATATATATATATATATATATATATTTCTTACTAGTACTTGATATGCAAATTATATTTAAATTACTAATTTTATCCAATAACACAATTGTCGATTCACTAAAGCATTATTACTTTGTAATTTAAAAAAATAGATGTAATCACCTACACATTACACTAATTAAAATGAATATCTTAAATCTGCATTAACACTTATTTCCATTAATTACTCATATTTGTCTTAACACATGATTAGAAAGTACATTTAACAATAATAGGAACCTTAAGATTTGTTAATTAGAAAGCAAGGAAAAGACATGAGTTACACTCCTAAATAATTTGACATGACCTAAGCACTTAATAATATAAAAATATGTGAAGGAAAAATCACATTTCCTTTGACACCTAGAAAATTATTGATGTCACATCAACTTTATACTTGTCTCCCCATCCAACATAGGTACCTACTTGGGTTTGAATGACATAATATCTTTATTAGCAATAAAGTATTTCTTGACATGTGACAAGGACATGTCACTTCTTCCAAATACACTAACACCTTCTCCAATAAATAAAAAGTGTTTCCTTCAACTTATATCCTCCTTTGCCATAAGTATAGCTCCCCATTTATCTAGGTGTGGTGTAGTGGATGCAAGTGAAAATTTCAAATCTTCCCAAGTCCTTGCTGGCCAGCTAGGAAAGAGGTGATGGGATGTTGTCATGTCAAGCCATCATTAATTTTTAGGACAAAATCCCAAGGTCAAAAGTCACCTCACCTAGTGGGGTCACATTCTCAATTTTTTTTTATAGGTTATTTTGCTTGAAGGACATTTAAAGTGATGCCTAGGTTGCTGGTCCAAAAGCTTGGGATGTCATATTTATATATATTTTGAATTGTTAGGTCTAGTTAGAATGTTTAAAGAATTTGTGCTTTATTATATTTATGAGTTACTTTATATATATATATATATATATGTACATATGTATATATACATATACATGTATATGTATATATACATATATATATGTATATGTATAGATATGTATATATATATGTATATGTACATGTATATATACATATGCATGTATATATATGTACATAAATATATATGTACATATATATATATGTATATAGATATATACATGTATATGTATATATACATATATATATGTATATATATAGATATGTATATATATATGTATATATATAGATATGTATATATATATGTATATATATGTATGTGTATACATATATACATACATATATGTATGTATATATATATACATACATATATATATGTATGTATATATATATATATATTTATGTATGTATGTATATATACATACATACATATATATACATACATACATACATACATATATATACATAAATACATATATATATGTATATGTATGTATGTATATATACATACATACATATATATATGTATGTATATACACACACACACACACACACACACACACATATATATTTCTTTTCTCTTGCCATCCCATGAAGGTCTTAGTTTTAATTTTAATTTTATATTTATTTTTTGTTTTTTTTTTAAATTTCATCTAGGTATGATGGTCACTTAATAAGTCACATGGTTCTTATGAGGTTCATTTTGCAACTTAGAATAGGTGTTTATTATAATTAATTATTTACCCTAGGATATAGATATTAATTTATTCTTATTTGGAGTACTAGATTCAGAGTATATTCTGGTTATTATTTTATTATTCTATATTGTGGGAAAAGGAATTATTTCCTTCCCCATACATTTTCTAGAGAGGTGAAATGTTCACCTACAACATGCCTATCAAGATTTTTTTTTAAGTGTTTACTTTTTTTGAACTAACTCTTTTGTGTTTGTTCATCCCATTTATGAAATTGTAAGTAAATATGTATGTGGATAGTATGGTATTGCCTTCTAAAATAAGATTGTTAAATTTGAACCCCCAAATGGATAAATGATGATACATATAAAATGAAACTATCACACATGGAGATTTAATTCCCAGTTATGAAATGCTCAACATATATCTCTTTAATGCAACTGATATGTTTTGAATCTTATCAACTCTATTCATAGCATTTTTCTACATGACATTTATGAATTACAAATCTACAAATACATCAAAGGTGAAGAACCACATACAACCCTACTTCATAGCACATATAATTTAACATAGAAGATTTTATTGCAAGTAAAAATATAACATACAATCTTTCAAACTTTCCCTCCACAATTTGAAATGGTAACAATAATACCAATATATTTTGCAACTCATACTAACTCTTTCATAACTCATAAAAATATGAATAATCATTTATTTACAACTAACATATATGCACAACTTCTCAAATACTTCACTCTACATACTCAATGGTAACAATGACACAATCTATTTACATCACAATGAGACAATAGAAGTGATTTTCACAAAAAATAATACATCCTCTTAAGGAAGCATGAATATTGAGCTTCCTTTACACACTTGGATATTCTCCACTTAAACAAGGGTGAAACCTTAATCCTTCATAGCGTGTATCTTCATAGATCCTGCACACAATCACACAAAATATGAACCATGGAGGCCCACCTCCCAGCCTAGGCTTCTATGAAGCCACCCACTGAGTAGGGGAAACAAGATCTAAATAGGTTGAACACATAATTTAGAAAGCCTTGCATGAAAACACAACATAAATACAATCAACACCCTCCTATGGCTTGCACAATGATTCTCCATTGGAATCATAAAATGTTGGCTGAAGGTGGGCTCTTCAAAGAGGAGAAATTTATAACAACATAAATAACATATTGCCAATGCATTTTTCCTCTCGAGGCCACCATAACATAAACAACATATTGCCATTGCATTTGCCTCTCAAGGCCTTCAAAACAAATCATCTCCTCCTCATTCACCAAAACCTCCTTGTACCTCCGAAAACAACAAGATTCATGGCCTTAATGGAGCCCATACTCCATGAGAATAACAAAACCTCATCACGAGGTAATCTTTCTCAACTGTAATGTCAAGCCCAACTTATGCCCTTCACCCAAGGCTTCTCTTCCCTCCCAAGGGTGAGTGAAGCCTTCACACCCATAATCAAAATCAACACTTACATTCAAAAAAGAAACAACAACAAAAAAAAAAAAAACAAATGAAGAACAAGCAAAGAAAAACCAGGGAAAAATCTCCAAGAGCACAAGACACGTTCACCTTTCCACAACACAATGACAAATCTCATAACACAAGATTGACAATGCATAACATACTCCATTGATAACTCTTTAGACTTATAGATTCTCTTATCCATGCTAAAAAAAATAGAAATAAAAGAACATGTTTGGGTCACCAACCTTGGTCCATGGTAGGGTAAGGATGGTCGTAGTAGACCTCCCTTAATCTCCCTCCAAAACATAGTTGTCTCTAAAGTTAGAGAGTGGGTGAACAACCCACTAACTAGTCACTTCCCCTTTAAAAGATTCTCCACTGACCCTTTTTTAGTAAGAACATCTAGCCTCCCTATCTTACATTATTGCTCCTCCAAAATAAGAAGGTTGACCAAGTGGGGTTGTGAGGGTTCTATGGTGGAAAAAATCAAATTTCGAATTGGTTCAAGTTGGCTTTGTTTAAGGGGTTCCCAAAGCTAGGAAAATATTAAAATAATTGAATTTAGGCCCCTAACATGCTATACTACTATTTGGGTGGCTTTATAACAATAAAATTAAACTTTAGGATCCCATTTAGACACCCTAAACTCCCTATGAAGTTTGAATTCGAATTTCAACTTGATGGTGACACATCCTAACACTCTCTCCCAAATGGATGTACTTAAGCATTAATTGAAAGGAAGGAAGACGACCAAGATTAATTGACCTTGTGACCAACACTCTAGGTGACATGTCATCAACACATAGACTATACAAGTGTCAAGTGACACATAAGAATACATTACCTTTTCCTTGACATACTCTTAATGCATCTAGGCTATGATTAAACATATCCCCAAGCAAGAAACCGTACAATTACAAAGAAAAATACTTTCAGAACCAGGATTTTGAATCTTTCAATGAGTCAACCTGGTTAACTGTGTTCACAAGGTTTGGAACTAGTTTCCCCCAAGAATTTCCATGGTTCCACTTCCTGCACAATAAACTTGAGCATCAATAGTCCAAGGAATCATATAACATATATAATGTAAATGCATATAGTAATAACCATAATTTAGGTAAATTTTCCTTTCCTATTTATTCCCATTTAAATCATTCAGGATGTTAGAATATCAAATCTACATATCATAAGCCATCAGAATAACATCTATCTGCATTTTGAATAAACATCAAAATCAAATTATCATTTCTCTTTGTATCATAGATCATCATAACCACTTCTCTACATATCATGATCATTCATCTCATAAAGCATCATAATAAAATTAACATCTATCCATTATTAAATTTATGTTTAGTATCACATCAAAAATCTAATAGTATCAAGTCATAAAACTACATCCATATGTTTTTCAAACATTTCTTACATAATAATAGGTTCTAAGTGCATATAATAATGTAAAACACTACTAAAGTATCAAAATGCATAAATAAAATGATCCACTATCCATCAGGTCCCAAATAACTATCAACATATCAAGATCTTGTATATCAAAATATAAATAAAATATCCATGCTATGATGGGTTGGGGTGAGACCTCATAGAAACTCCTTCAGTACCTCATTCATGAGCCTCATGAAAGTGCTTGGTGCATTGGTTAGCCCAAAAGGCATGACCAACCACTCATACAGTTCTTCCCTTTTCTTGAAACATGTCTTTCAATCATCACCTACTTTGATATGAATTTGATGGTACCCACTCTTCAAATCTAGATTTGTGAAATACTTACATCCACTCAAACAATCCATAATATCATCCATCCTTGGAAATGGAAATCTATACTTTATTGTGATCTTTTTGATAGTATGATAATATAGGCACATCCTCCATTACTCATTCTTCTTTGGTGCTAATACTACTAGTACATCACATGGACTCAGACTCTCTTGAATCAAACCCTTCTACAACAACTCATGAACTTGCATGTTTAACTCTTAACTTTTTGCTAGTGTCATTTTGTTCATTACCTTGTTTGGAAAATTGGCTCCTAGAACCAAATCCATCTAATGAATGATCTTCCTCATTGGGGGCAATCTATTAGGTACATTATCTAATACAATATTAGCAAACTCTCCAAACATATCTACAACTTCTAGAGTTAACTTCTCTACATCTTCTTCACTATCTTTAGCAATTATAGAAAAACACATATGCTCATTCTTCATACCTTTAATAAACTATTTTCCATCAAAAAAACATATTCTAGTAGCACTACATACCTTTTTTTCATTATCCTTCAACAACTTCAACTTATGTTTCACTCCATCCTTAGTTAGATTATAGGTATTTGTTCACCCATCATGTACAATGTGCTCGTCAAACTACCATGGCCTTCCCAACAACATATGACATCTGTCCATAATAATGATATCACATAGTACCTCATCCTAGTAGCTTTCAATCTTGAACTTCACTGAGCACTGCTCATTAACCATGACTTTTTGGTCATCTTGCACCCAAGCAATACAATATGGACGTGGGTGTTTTTATCTCTTCAACTTGAACTTGGTGACCATCATTTTTGACACTAGATTTTTAGTACCTCCACCATCAATGATCACATCACAACACTTATCTCCACATCTACACCTTGTGT
The DNA here is from genome assembly GCA_028749045.1 of Cupressus sempervirens. NCBI lineage: Eukaryota > Viridiplantae > Streptophyta > Pinopsida > Cupressales > Cupressaceae > Cupressus > Cupressus sempervirens. Next base: position 180,557,263 of record CM053791.1, on the reverse strand, counting down.
GAAACAAGCTCCTTCTTTTCTCTAGTTCATTCTCACCACTTAGTGGGACTCTTTGGTTAACTAGGACTTCTCCTTTTTTAGAATCTTCATCAACATGTACAACTCTAGCTTGGCCTTTTGTTCTTTGATTTTTACTTCCTTGGAGCCTAGTACATTCAAATGTTCTATGCCTTTCTTCTCTATAGTAAAAAAATTTCCCATGGAAGCCTCCTCTTCCAAATCCTTGTCCTCTGCCTCTTCCTCTCTAATCCCTATTATTATGATCATGAAAATGATTAGAATTGTTTCCCCTCTAGTTTTTACTACTACTTCTAGCCTCATCCTTTTTCTTTTGATCATCACTATGACCATCATAAGATCATCTACCAGATTTTCCACTGCTACATCTTCCACTGTTGTTATTGTCAAACTTCTTACTCAGTTTCTCCTCAACTCTTACGGAAAATTGGTATGCCTCCTCAATACTATTCATTCAAACCAAATTCAAATCATCCTAAATTCTTGGCCTTAACTCATTAAGATAACATGCAACTTTCTCCGTATCAACTTTTTCATGGTCGATTCTAATGAGAACTCAGTAGAACTCTTTGGTATACTCTTGAATAGATTTTCCAACTTGGTTCAACCCTTGCATTTTCTTTAACAAATCAAGATAATAATCCACAAAAATAAATTGTCACTTTAGTTTAGTTACCATCTATTCCCATCTGGTAATTTTATCCTTTCTGTTCTATTTCACTTCAATTGAACCTCCTACCACCAGATCTTTGCATGTCCCTTCAATTTTTCCTTTTCAAACTTGACCCTATTAGAATCTTCAATAGCTTCATATTCAAAGTACTCCTCTAGTTCACTGATCTAATCAATCAACTCCTCTAGATTAAGTTTTCCTAATAAAGGGGGAACTTCAAACATAGGCATTCTTCCAATTTTGTAGAAGGTGCTAAAAAGCCTTTCTTCCTCTGGGTTTAGAACTGCCTCTAATCTAGTATTTTCTTCTACTTTGTCCTCATCCTCACTTTCATCTCTTATAGGAAGATTTATTTCACTATGAATTTGATCTTCCAATTCTTGCATCTATATTTGGAGGGGTCTAAAACCCTCAGGTATAACACCTACAACTCTTCTGGCATGTTCTCTTCCTAGAGGCATTTTTTATGCTTCCACTAGAACCCTAGTGAAAATTGCATCACAATAGATGATCTATCTACTTGCTTAGCCCAAACCATGATCCTAGTGTGAATTACCTCATAGTTGGTGATCTGTACACACACTCAAGAACTCTAGCTCTGATACCACTTGATGTAGAGTGCTCCTCTTAATACCATAGACTCATAACAAAACAAAGAAACAATAGAAAATGTGAGAAGAAAATACATACTTCTTATTTGTGGCACAAATATAGAATTATAGAATTCATAAGTACAATATGCTAACCCACATAGCACCTTTAGTACAATAGTTTCCAAGAAAACCTATGACTATCACCTAGAGCTATTCTAGGAAATTTTATGCCACCTGGGAGGTTCTAGATGCTTAAACTTAATTACTAGGGCCAAAAAATCCTAACAAAACATGTAGAGTTAGCCAAATACATCTTTGACAATTGTTTTAGAAATTTTAGGTAGACCAACTTCAGAAGGCCATAACTCATAAGCCATTGCTTCAATTGGCTATAATAACCACTTTTTGAAATTGCAAGCTCATGATCTATAGGCTCGAATCTATGCTAGTGCCCTTCTGTCAAGTTTTTCTACCTCATTTAGGAAATCTAAGGCCTCAAATGATGAGCGTTCATATTTTCAGCAAATGTTTCCACTAAAAATTTGTAATAACTTCTCTGATACATAAGTTGGAGCAATGAGATTTTTATGGTAGGCTTATATGTGTAAAATGAACCTTCTTATAGAAAATAAGAATATTTTGAGCTCATATGAAAAACTTACTAAAAATAACAATTTCCCATTAATAGTAACCCCCTTGTCTACTGGGCCTTATTAAAATAGAAAAGACTAAAAATAAAATATTTTTGGGTGATGTAAGATTGCCCTTACATATTGGATGCCCCTACATTATTTAGCATCACTAGAATCATCATCATCTTCTTTTTCTTCATCATCATTGTGTAACAATCATTCAAGATCATCATTTACTTTATCTTTTGATTCTTCAATATCTTCTTCTTCCATCAGATTATACTTTACTAGCCTTCCTCTTGGATCATGTCTAAAAGCAAATAATCAACCCAATTTATGTGGAATGCCACAGTAAAACACTTGCTCACATTGGCTTGGAAGAACATATGGCTCATCTCCAAGTATATTAAATGAACTTTTATTAATCATTGTAAATCCACTATCATGTTTAATAATAGTCCTATCAGGATCATTTTGATTCAGTTGTAGTGTGTACCATTTAACAAAAAATAAAACAAATTTGAATAAATTAATGTCGCACTCAAGTATATCATCGAAAATGGCATAATATCCATTTTCAAATTGTTGAAGATGTGTCATTTCTAGACAAAATATCGGTGACCTCAAAGACTATAGTTATCTTAGAATCATAAGTTTTCTTCATTTCATCTAACTTTTTTAAACAAAATTTACAGCCATAGTAGTACATAGATTTGTGGTATTTGATCTTCAATTATTCAAATATGTCAAGATTATTTGTATCAATCTATGTGTTGATATTAAACTTATGGGTCATGATTAGTAATCTTCTACATATCTTTCTATCTCTTAAGCCATATGCTAGATCAAGTACCATTGGCATAACATTGGGATCTCCATTATGATGAGATTCTTTAACCAATGATGCAACACCATCCCATGTTAATGAGTGACCATTTTCTTGAGACCATTGAATCCATGCCATTATCCAATCAATATTTTATAATATATGAATATAGTGTATCACACTCATGATCGACTATAAAGAAAATAACTAGACTAGTAAGAAACAACTTATATTGATGATGGATAAGAATTAATTAACTACAATAATATCATACAATTAGCTCTCACTTTCCTCAGTCTACTTTTCCCCATCAAGTACTCTCCTTTGAATTTGTTAATGGAGTTGGGATCCCAAATGTAGTCTATATGGAACTTTGATGCAAACTTGTGAAGATATTCACAAATGTACACCATGGTCTAGTATACCATATATCCCTCTCCCATAGAACCCTTAGAATGTGATCTTTGTTGAACCAAGCCCTTCATAAATTTAAAGTGCCTCTTAACCATCCATATTGACCTAGTTTTTATTGGTCCACACAACTCAATCTTCTCAACTTGATGTATGAGGTAGTGTTCTTGAGCATTAAAAAATGTTGAAGGTAGACACTTTTTCATTTTACACATAAGCTAAGAATTTTTTTTCTTCCAATATTTTTTATCAATATCTTCAGATGATAACCACCTAAAAGAGATTCAACATACAATAACATATAAATGATATTTTATATTAAAATATAAATTAAATTACATAAAAAATAAAGAAATTTATAAATATGTGTATAACAAATATAAGATATGACACTTCTAACCTCCTATATTTTTCAAGATCATATATGACTTGTTTAATATGATTGTCAAACTAGTGTGGGAGGGGATAAAGGTAGGACATACTAAAATCATTAAAAAATGATTTGTCTAATATATTATGAAATAATACAATAGGTAGTACATGTAATTTTACAAATATATTGTAAATAGAGAACATGACTTACATTTACAAAGGTATACAAATCACGTGTTTTCAACCTTGGCCCAAAATCACTTTCTTTGGTACAAGATTTCTTATATTTGCATCAAATCTTATGGATTTTTTTTAATGACTTCTTTTAAGGCATTACTTTTTTTCTCTATTAATAACTAAGGAGGGGCACTCATATTTATGTAGTCTCCATTGCTATTTGATTCAATAAATTTTTTTAGTGCATGGCTGGATTCATGAATGTCACTACAAATTTTGGTAATTTTTCTATATCATGCCTTCCATAAAATATTTTCCATGGTGTCTCTATTATATTCTTTCCAATATGTATAGCATCAAAAAAATATACATTCAGGAGATCCTCATAGTATTGTAACCTACTACATTGAGTAGGATAACTTTTTATTCCTATAAGAAGTTGACCATTGATGTCTTGATGACCTTCTCAAGAAATTACATCATTACTAAATAAAATACAAATATCAAAATATAAATTTTAAACTTTGGACTACAAACTAGACATTACCTCAATGATTTAGTTGATCATATTCCAAGTTCCATAGATGAGGTGTCATTCTTCATGGCCTTAATGTTGTCTCTTATTTCCTATTAAAAAGATGTTTTTTAGTAATTCAATACTTATGATTTTTATGGAGAAAGTGCCTAAACTTCTTGAATGATGACATTCCATCTTTGGATGATAAACTGGACATGCAAATTTTCACTTTGTCTGAAGACCTAAAATATAATGTACAACAAGATCATGTATAATTATCACACAAAACTTGAACATACAAAAATAATGTGTAAGCACTATAACAAATGAAAAATATGTGACCTTAACAATATAACATACTGCAAAAATGAGTTATCCCAAGGGAATCATATATTGTCCATACAAGTAGTGCATCGAATTGAAATTGTCTTTGTCCTATTAGTCTAGAGATGCCCTACATAGTGACCCCATTCTATAACTTTAACAAATCGTCAATAAGGAGCTCAATATGCACATTTATATCTTTAACTCGGTACTCACCTAGTAATTGGATCAATAGAAACATTACATAATTATTATAACTATTTTGATGCATTATTTATAAATTAACTAGATAACTATTAAACAAAAAATAACCTAGTACAATCATTGAAAATATTATGTGCCCCCTCTTTATGGTCATCTAAGGAGGAATTTTATTGTTGGAAATATGTTATAGGCTAAGAAACTGAGATGAGAGGGGTGGATTAGTAACTAATGAAACTTAATCTTTATTTACCAATTAATCCTTCACGCATATTGCATGCATGAAAAATTGAAAGCATTAAAACAATCATAACACTTTGACACACAATATGGTGACTTAAAAACCTTCCAAATAGAAAGAAAAAATGTGATGGGGATGATACCTAAAAGCTTTAATACTACAATATAAAGTTGGCCTATTAAGGCTTACAATGATCACTTCTGATGATTTGCCATGTTAGGAGCAATAAGAACTGCTAGGTCCACCTTGCAAAAGGATTTACAAATATACAATGAAGTATGCACTCAATAAAGAGATTTACAAAAGAATGTTAAGTCTACCTTGTGAAAGGATTCAACTGTTCCACTTGTTAGGATGAACTAGTGTCTGATCTCTAATCTGCAACTTTATTTGCTAAATGAGATTCCTTTGAGTGTAATGATCACCTTGCTGTGATAGATAAATATTTGTTGCTCCTTATACTATTGTAGCCTTTTACTTCACACTTCTCTTTTTTTGTGACATCTAATAATCTTATTTTTTCTTTTAGATGTGACATAATACATTACATATATACAAATCCAAATTACAATTCATCAAAGTTAGCTATAATACAAGTTTCATGAAAATACACAAAGTCAACCCAACTACGGGAACTCGAGTTCTGAAGAAAAATTTAGTGAGGTTCTGATACTTGACATTCACTATCAATGCTTGACATTGTTAGGCACTTAGTAGACATAGAGGCTTAGTCCATACTAATCACTTCCAAGTAGTCTAAACTCAGTCTGCACTGGTGACTCAGTGAACACTACAAAAATTAGCATATAAACTAAATCACTTGATTCACACTACATAGCTTGGTCAACACTATTACTATGATCTCAGTATAAATTGAATCACTTGGTTGATACTATGTGGCTCGGTCAACACTGGATTCAAATTGTTGAATCTAAAAACTCGGTAATGACTAAAGAACTCAGTTTGCACTGAGAAACTCGATAAATATATGAAACTAGGTTTACACTAATAATCACCAACCTAGTAGAAACTACTTAGTGCGGACTAAATACTATTCTTGATACTTGATAGTAACTATAGAACTCGGTAGAGCTTGAATTACTTCGCTAACTCTAATAACTTCATAATAATCTTGGTAGCTATTAGTTGTCTAATTAAGTGTGTGTACCACTAATAAACAAACTTGACTGATATGTCAACAATCTCCTCCTTGTTTTTCTTCATGCCTTTGGCCTCGATGATCAAGTTTGCAAGCTCATCTCCCATCTTGTGTCTTCACCCTCTTTGCCGATTCTAGTCAATGGCCACCCCTCTCCTTTCTTCTCCCTCTCTAGGGGTCTAAGGCAAGGAGACCCCATCTCTCTGGTCCTATTTGTTATCATGGCAGAATGCCTTGGCAGACTCATCCAGAAGAAGATTAGGGATAGGTGTTTAGTGGGTTTTAGGCCTTCTTTAGGTCCATCCGCTTTCACTCATCAGCAATTTGTGGATGACACAATTTTGGGGTGTGAAGCTTCAGTTTGAAAGGCTAGGACCTTCAAAAGCATTCTTAATTCCTACACTAGGGGTACTGGACAAGCTATTAACTTAGACAAGAGCTCTGTCTTCTTCCTCAACACTCCTCTGGAGAGGCAAAGGAAAATTTCTCAAATTTTAGGTTGTGATATTGGGTCCCTGCCGGTGACTTATCTTGGGCTTCCTCTAGGCTCCAAACCCCTGGACTCCTTTTGGACAAGCACTATCAACAACTTCATCAAGAAAATTTTTGGTTGGAAAGGGGCCACCCTAAGCCAGGTAGGTAAATGCACACTAGTTAACTCCATTCTCCAGAACCTCCCCACCTATGCCCTCAGTCTCTTTGGGATTCCAGTTAAGTTTGCAGACAAAATGGAGAGGATTCAGAGGGATTTTCTCTAGACTAGAACTGATGACCACAAGAGATACCACCTGGTTTCTTGGGACCAGGTTTGCTTCCCCAAAAGCAAGGGAGGTCTTGAACTCAGGAAAATTTCTCACCTCAATCAATCCCTCTTAGCTAAACTCCCTTGGAGCATCTTTCAAGGCACAGTTTTTTGGAGGGACATCTTGGCTAAGAAGTACCTGGGAGGCCTGTCTCTCTTCTCCATTTTCTAGGGGGCCAAGCTGCCGTTGGGTTCTAACATTTGGAATGGTATCTTGAAGGCCCTTCCCCTTGCTAAATCTAGGGCCAAATGGAAAGCTGGAATGGGAGACAAAATCCTTTTTTGGTAGGATAGCTAGCTTTTTTAGGAACCTCTCAATAACCATCCTTCATTCGGCAGGTGGGCTGATCAGGCAATAGGCAGATATGGTATGTTGGTTAGGAACTATAGAAATGGGAATGAATGGCACAATTTGGTAGAGCTTTTGTAGGATCTCGAGCCCTTGATGGCCTCTTTGAATGCTATCAACATCAACCAGATAGGTGACGCCTTAGTCTAGGGAGACTCTTCCAGAGGCCATTACACTATAGCCTCAGGCTATCTTTCCCTTATGGGTACAGGGGAGAAACCTATTTGGGCCAAGGCCTGGACCCCTAGAATAATGCCCAAAATCAACATTTTCTTTTGGATCCTCTTGCAAGAAAAAATCCTTACCCTAGATAATTTAGCCAAGAGAGGCCAAATTATACCTAGCAGATGTTGCCTCTATAAGCATGACCTAGAAATGGTTAATCACATTTTCATTCACTGGCCCTTTTCCTTTAGAGTGTGGAGTCTTCTGACTTCCAATATGAACTTCTACTGGTGCCCACTAGCTAGTATCCAGGAATTCTTCATATAGTGGAGTAGCAACCACAAAGGCCTAAACTCCCAAATTTTGAGTTCCTGGATTATCCCACACTTTTGTTGGGGAATATGAAAGGAGTGCAACAATAGGATATTCAGAGATAGAGAAGCTCCTAAGGGTATTATAGCAGAGAAAATTGATGACCTCATGAAAGAGAACTATTCCACAACTAGAGATGGAAACATAAAGGATGGAGGGAAAATTAAGGCCAAGAAAGAAGACAAGATCAAAAGAAGACAGCAGGCTACTTGGTCCTTCCCCCCCAAAAACTGGCATAAAGCCAATTTGGATGGGGCAGCTAAGGGGAACCCTAGTCCTGTCGGATGCGATGGAATCATAAGAAACAGCTTGGGAGGGGGAATTGCTGCTATCTCCTCCCCTATTGGTCACCAAACCAACCATTTTGCTGAAGCTAGTGCAGCCAGACTCACTGTTAAGCTGGCCCTGGACTCAGGGATTGAACAATTGTGGCTTGAAGGAGACTCCCTAAATATAATAAATTATATTTTAGAAGTAACCAAACCCTCATGGACCATTGAAAGCATAATTGAGGACCTAAAAATGGACTTGAACAAATTTAAAAATTACCACGTCAGCCATGTCTACCGTGAAGCTAACGTGGTTGCTGATTCGTTCGCAAACACAGTGGTCACATTCAATTCGGTGATGACATGGGGAAACAATAATCATTTTTTGGTGGTGGTTATGGAGTTCATCTGAAAGGAGCAAACTCAAGGTACCAACTCAAAATCTTTTTTATGATGATGAGACATGCTAAATCATGTTTTAAATAGGGAATCATTTGGAGTTATGTGGAACCCCCACCATTTCATAATAACATGTATGGAATACACAAGCAGAAGAAAGCCTGAGTTAAACCCAATAACATGTGCATTAAAGCTCTTGTCCTTAGCGATTTCTTCATCTTTGAGCTTTGCAATTCTATTAAGGGTTCAAGGTTAGAGAGGCATAATATCGCAATGGTGGGAGAAAGGATTAGAAGAGAGAAATGGGGAGAAATAAAGAGCTGGAAAGAAAAAGGGAAGGTTTGGAAAAAACTCCAGAAGGGCGGCATAATCAACTTCAAGGAGAGGCTCCATGGTTTTGACGCGGGGGTTACCAAGATTATGGTTGAAACCTGGCACAATGAAAAGGTCAAAATTGATGGTTTTTTCCACCAAATAATAGAGGGTCTCATTGCGGAGGTGACTGGCTTCTCCCAGGAAGGCATGAGCTTCTTCAGGGATAAGAAGATGTCCGCCAATGTTGTCAATGATTTCATCAAGAATGACAAGGAGAAAAGAAAACTGGTAAAGATTGACACCTACTATGGCATTGAGTCCATCAAGAAGATCTAGGGGCATGTTCTCAGGATCATCATAGAGTATGTCACTTTGGAGCCCAGGTTTGATAGAGTCAGGACCCATCATTTTGTTCTGCTTAATCATTTTAGACATAAATTGAAAATCTCCTTTCCTTTCTATATTAATACTTCTATGACTAAGAATATAGAGAGTTATAAGAAATGTCTTGTCAAGAACCCCACCCTTCATGAAGGCCTTCTACTCCTCATTTTTGAGTTTTTGAAAACCCAAACAAGAGGCAAGTCCATTGGGGTTTCGGGTGGCTCCTTGAAGGACACCGCCAACTCAAACTCAGGGGAAGTGCACGTTGTGAAATCTGTCAAGTCTGAAACCCCAAAAGCCAATCCCTCTCCCTGCTTCCCTAGTAGGAAGAGCCCTAGGTGCCCTCCCCATAACCACCCTTCCCCTCATCCTAAGGAGTCTAGTGATGAGTTAGATACAGAGTCAGAGGAGGAGGATTTGGTGGCAGAGAAGGAAAGTGAGTTGGAAGATGACAAGGAGAAAGATAATGACAAGAAGGAGGTGACCCCCTTGGTAACCTAGGATAACCCCAAGAAAAGAAAATTGGACCAGACCCCAACCCATGATCATCTTAGTGACCTCGCCAATTTTCCCCCTAGCCCTACTGCACCCACCTCCCCCCTGGAGGTCCCCATTTCGCACCCAGAAGAGATGATAGAAATCATGGTTGAAAAGGGGGGGGGAGGCCATCAGGAAAAATAAGAGAAGAGCCTGGAGCAATTTCAATGTGGATAGGGCCAGTATGGGCATTATCAGAGAACCTACTAAAATCCAAGTGTTGGGGGATCTCGATAGTAGCACCCACTATGATGAGCTCCTTGACCCGACTCTTCTGGTTCTCTCTAACAATGTTTGTGAAACGAGTTTCAACTTTCTCAACAATGCAAAGAACAGCCTGATTGACAATTTTTGCTCCATTAAGTGGCTTTTTCAGGAAATTGAGACTTTGAAGGACATGTCCAACTAGAACAACAACAGGGGGGATGTCAAGGATCATGAGGCTAGAGGTAGTAAAGACCAGGAGGGTAACCAGGAAAAAGATAGAAGCCAGGACCCCAGAGACAATTAGGAGGACAGAATCACTTGGCTCGAGCAGAAGGTCCAAAGGCTAGATTCTATCCACTAGATTGTGACTAAATAGATTGTGGATACCCTCCATACCTTGAATGAAAACATTGTTAATCTGGAAGACTATCTGACCAATGCCAATCTTGTGGGGAACGTGGAGCAGAGTACAGAGCACGGAACCAGCCGAGAAGATCCTCAGAAAGAGACTAGAAACTAGGAAAGTCAGGGGGACCAAAAGCATTTCCTCCCCAGGATCCAAGAGGAAGAGGCCAACCAGAAGGAAAGTGACACTGCAAAAACCCTGCAGGCAATGGAAAAGAACGGACACTAGTCTGCCCGCCAGGCTCTGTTCCTAGCCTTTGTTTTTCAGGCTTCAGGCCTTTTGAGGCAATTTTTTTTTCTATCTTTTCAGTTTTAAGTTGTTTTCTGCTATAAAACTTTGAGTTTTAGGATCCCTGTAAAACCTGTTTTCCTAATCAAAAATAATCTCCTCCTTTGGCATTAGTGAAAAAAACACTTATCAATCAAAATTGAGTTCTCAAAAAGTTCAAAACAATATTTATTCTCCATCTTGTGTCTTCAACTCGGTAATGTACTCTATTTTAATTTTATTTTTTAAATTGAGTTTGTAAGAGATGTTTATCTAAATATCTGTACATGTACATAATATGATATGCTCTCCCATACATATATATTTAGTACACATTATATACATCTTTTCATCTTATTCTCTTCCCCTTTATATCACTTCTTCTCCCCCTTTGTATATTACATCTTATATTATATCTTCTCCTTTTTTACAATATTCTTTATATGTTATATACATCTTTTTCCCCTTTTTGACATAAATGCCAAAGGTGTATTTTACAAGGTTATTCCAAAATGTAACAAGAAGTTAGAATGTACCTTAAGAATTAGTGCCATTATCTTGTCCCAATTTTCTTGCAACAAGTTTCATGTGTGTAATATAATCTAAACTTCTGTTGATAATTCTAGCACGTGATCAACAATGGAGAAATTGTTATCATTGATGAGAGTTTTAGCATGTTCAATATGTTTTTACAATGCATCTGTGTTAAAGAGAATCATGCCTTGTATATCTACATGTATAGCCCTAATCCTAGCTTCTTCCCTTAGCAATTCTTCCTGCATATCAATTAGAAATTTGATCTTAGTATAATGAGTAAAATTGTAGGTGCACTTGCCTTTAGATCTTCATCAATCTTGGAGAGTTTACCTTTAATTTCATATGTGAAAATGGATGTGTTATAGAGTTTATTGAATAAAAAAGTCACATTATTGGAAGAGGTTTCCAATGAGCTAAGAATAGTACATAGTCCTACTTGATGTATTGCAATATTTTATGCAATTATCTCATTTACTTTATTTTCAAATTTCTTCTCCGCTCTCTACAATAATTTTTCTTGTCCACTCAAACCCAAAATAGGTTGAGAAGTGTCAACTTCAGTGTTGAGTGCCTCTGGAAGAATGTTCTTTGCATCTTCAAATACTTAAAATTCTCTATTTTGTTCTTCTCTAAGCCTTTGTTGCTTAGCTTTCTTCTATAGTAGCTCTACTACTATATGCATCTGATCAGGATTTTGATTAGACATATCCAATTTTTAGATAACTATATCCTCATCAAGATCAATGTCTTCTTCCTTATCTTTTCCTTTGCTAGACACTTTTATACTTAGTTGAGACTTGGTATCAACTGTCTTCATACTTATTATTTGCATGATTAGAATAGAAACAATGGTAGAAATAGAAGGCCTGGTAGTAAAAGTAGATATTACACTTATTAAGGAAATGTCTTACTACTGAGTGAAAAAAATTGATGGAGGAGGAAGTACTAACTACTCGATAGATGAAGTGTTGCTCACTTCTATCAAAAAAATTAATGGAGGAGGAAGTATGAATTGCTTGATAGATGAAGTGTTGCTACTAAGTGACCAAAATTGATGGAGGAGGAAGTACTAATTGCTCGATAGATGAAGTGTTTCTCATTTCTATCAACAAAGTACTAAGCTGTATAGGTGTAAAGATTGGTTAAGTGCTTGGATTTTCAATGTTTGACACAACTAACTTGGTAGTAGCTTTCTCTAAGCTTGATATCTTTAATTCTTTTCTCAGAGAGTGAGGAAGTAAGGCTATCACCACTGCTACAATCTTCTTAGGGTCAGTTTCCTCAATGCTCTGAAACTCAAGGAGATACTCCTTAGTAGCTTCCTATTCTTATTCCTCATCATCTATATTGTCATAATTTGTAACTTCTTCATAATCAATTTCCTCTTCCTTGTCATTTTCATCATCATCCTTGTCACTAACATTAATAACAAAATCACTTTTCTTATGAAGATTGTAAACATTCTTCCATGTATTAGTGGTATTCCTTACCACATGTTCAATGCCATCGATCAATATCAGACAAGTGCTGAATTTTAATTTAAGTTTTTCTTCATTTTTCTTGATGGATTGTTTTACTTATTTATCACTTAGACTCAGCATGATTTGCCTCAAAATCTACTCAGATATATCTTTTGTTGTTTTCTTTGCGTGCTCCCATCTTGGCTTAATTTTCTCCATTAATTCATTGAAAATTTGCTATGCAAGTTGTTCTAGAGAGTATTTCCATTTACCTAGCTTTGTTATGATCATGTCTTCAACTTGTTGCTTCTCCTTTGCATTTTTGATTTCATACTTCAATGATCCAAAAAAAATTATGTCATCACCAGAATCAATTTCTTTCAGTCTTTCTTGAAATGTGGTTGGAGGCTATTTGAAAATCACATCTCCTGCTTCTTCAGCCAATTTTAGTTTCTTTTTGGATGTTCTTCTTGTAAACACTCTAGTAGATGTCTTGGAAAGTTTGATTATAATAACATTACCTTTCTTCTTGACTTGTTCTTCTTCTTTAGATTTGTCTTCATCTTTTGAATCATCTTCTTCTATGTCATCTCCTTTACCTTTTGTCAACAAGAGAGTGGAGTTGGTTTGTTTCAATTTTGCTATTCTTTTTTTTGCTTTGTTGACTATCTAACGAAGTTCTATCTCTAATTCAATTCTTTCTTTGACTTCCTCATATGTTCCAAAATATGTAGCCTTTGGATCAAAAAGTTCATTTAACAATACTTCTATGATGTTGTTGGTTTCATCTATGTTAACCTCATAACTTAGAGGCTTGACCCATGCAATTCTCAGTTTGATTTCTTGATTATACACTTTATCACAATCAACCATAAAATGAATATCATCTTTTTAGTCTTCTACAAGTTTCTTTGGTATCCTAAATCTATTGTTCATTTTCTCCTCAAATGCATCAAAATATTATTCATGATACTAACATAATTTTCTCCCACTTTCACTATATACTGATTGATATACTCATTGATTTGGTAAATAATAGGTACATCTTTTCTCCATACAACTATACTTTTTTGATGGGGTCAAGCCCAATAATAGAATGGACACAATAGGAAAGGGAGACTTTATTAACTATTAAAATATGCTAATACACTTAGTACAGAGAAAATAGACTCCAAAACATGCCCTTTGGGCTTACAAAAGTATAAATCTAGAGATAATTTCTTCTTCCACTACCTCCTCTCAAACTCCACTCCAAACTGCCTTTTACAATGCTAGAAATGTTTGTAAATAGACCCCAAAGGGTTAAGGATTAGGAATACATTCTAGAAAGTGCTAGTTTGCATCCACTACCAAAATAGAAGGCTCTAGATGTCGCATTAGAAGTCGGCGCAAAATTAGAAGAATCCAGAAATGGTAGCAAAACTTTTGGGATGCATAACTTTTGAACCGTAGCTTCAGTTGATGAACTGTTTACATTTCTGGAAAGATCTTGGAGTGCTCTATAGCCCATTGGACCAGCTTTGATCATCCCCCATTTTTTGGACCCATACAAGGTCATTTAGTGCCTCTAACATGACTTTGAAGCATTCTTAGGAGGTCTCTAGAAATTGAAAAACTGCAATAACTTTCAAACCGTGGGACCTTTTGACCTAATTTTTTTTTCTACAATGTTTTAAATTATAATTATAATCATCCCTCCAATTTACACCATCTAACTCACCATAATCATGGCTCAATTACATAGTTCTATTTTTCTACCATTTACACGTGTCCCAAGGTACTTAAAAACTCTAACCTAGGACACTAACAGTGGAATTATGAGAGTTGACCCAAATGGGTATCCAAAAATGAAAACACATGAAATAGAAACTATGTCTAGGTATATATTTTTTTGGGTGACACAAAATTGCCCTTATACCTTTGGATGCTCCTGCATTAGACACCCAGGGTAGATTGAAAAGTGACCTTGTCACTTTATGGATGGTAGAGGAAAATCCAAATGGGAAACCTTAGCTATTGATATCCAAGTTGTGTCTTCTATCAACTGTCCTATCCACTTTACCAAGTACTCTTCATACTTCCTATTTCTAGTATTCCTACCCATATGACTATCCAGAATCTCTTCTATCTCCTCCTTCTTAGAAGTATGAATTGGACACGGCTCTAGCATCAACCCCTCATCTACACCATCATCATGATACTCTATTAAATCTGCAATGTTGAAAATAGGAGAAATGTGAATTCCATCTGGCAACTCCACCTCACATGCATTTCTTGAGTCATGTTTCTTCAGAATTTTGTAGGGGCCAAATTTCTTCATCTTTAGCTTGTTGTAAGTACCTACTAGAAATCTTTCTTTTCTTAAGTGTACCATGACTAGATCCCCTACTTGGAACTCCTTATGTCTTTTCCTTTGATCAACCCTAGATTTATACTATTGGTTCATCTTGGTAATGTGTGCCTGGACCTCCTCATGTAGATGCTTGATATGTTCAACAAATTATTCTACTTCAGCACTTGTCCTCTCCCCTTGCTCCATCTTCCTCAATTCTAGTGCAGTCCTTGGGCTACTTCCATAGACAATTTGGATGGTGATCTACTTGTACTCCTATTTATAGAGTTATTGTAAGAAAATTCCACTTGTGATAGAATCAAATCCCATCCCTTGGGCTTATCCCCAACTAAATATCTCAACAAATTGCCCAAACTTCTATTTACCACTTCTGTCTAGCCATCAGCCTACGAGTGATGTGTAGAACTAAACTTCAAGTCCATTCTCAACTTCTTCCACAATGTTCTCCAAAAATACCCCACAAGTTTAGTATCTCTGTCAGAAACTATACTCCTTGGGAGACCATGTAGTCTTACCACCTCTTTGAAAAACAAGTCTACAATATGGACAACATCATGAGTTTTGTGGCATGGGATGAAATGTGCCATTTTGGAGAACCTATCAACCACCACAAATATTGAGTCATACCCCTTTGTGTCCTTGGAAATCCAAGAAAAAAATCCATACTTATGTCCTCCCATGGCTTTGATGTAATAGGCAATGGATGCTATAGTCTAGTATTGTGACTAAATCCCTTGACCACTTGACAAACCTGACAAATTTGTACAAAATTCTTCACATCCTATGAAATTTGAGGCCAAAAGTAATTTTCTCTGAGAATGGCAATGGTCTTATCTCGAAAAAAATGTCTTGCCACCAATCCACTGTGTTTCTCCTTAATCAGATTTTTCCTCATGGAACTCCTTGGAATGCACAATTGGTTGCCCTTGAACAACATACCATCCTAAATCAAATAGTCTAGCCACTTTTTCTTGTCTACAACAATAGGTTCTTTACAAGCTTTCCATTCTTCAAAAAAATTGGGATCCTCAAGGTATAGATTCTTGAGTTCATCAAACCTAACTACTTCAACTTGCATTACTGTAAGCAACAACTACCTCCTACTCAATGCATCTACAACCCTAGTATACTTTCCACTTCTATTCTTCAACACAAATGTATAGCTCTACAAGAACTCTACCCACTTCATATGCCTCTGGTTCAATTTACCTTGGCTATTTAGGTACTGTAATGCCTGGTGATCAGTATACAAAACAAATTGCTTTGGCAATAAATAATGCCTCCATTTCTTTAAGGCCTAAACTATTGCATAGAACTCTTGGTCATAAATAGAATACTTCTTCTTTGCATCATTCAAATCTTCACTAAAATATGCAATAGGCTTACCTTCTTGGCTCAATACAGTCCTAATAGCATTGTCTCTAGCATCACAATCCACTTGGAACACCTTACTAAAATTAGGAAGTGCCAACACAGGTTTTTCTATCACCTTCTTCTTCAACAATTCAAAACTTATCATAGTTTTTGTAGTCCATTTGAACTCTTTTCTATCCCCTCTTATTGTGTCAGTCAGGGGTGCACATATGCCATTGAAATTCTTAATGAACTTTACGTAAAAAATGACCAGATCATGAAATGATCTCACCTTAGTAGCATACCTTGGAGTAGGCTATTCCAAGATGGCTTTTACCTTCTCTAGATCCATTTTGAGACCTTTTGGTGATACAACAAACCCCAAGTAGACTAACTCTCTTTTAGCAAAGCTACACTTCTTTAGATTAATCAACAGTTTCTCTTCCCTCAACCTTTCAAGGACACTATGAATATGTAATAAATGTTCCTCCAAAGTCTTGTTGAAAATTAAAATATCATCCAAATAGACAATAGAAAATTTTCCCAAGAACTTCTTAAGTACCTCATCCATAAGCTGCATGAAGGTGCTTGGGGCATTCATCAATCCAAAGGGCATGACTAGCCACTCATAGAGACCATCCTTGGTCTTGAAGGTAGTTTTCCACTCATCTCCTTCTCATATCTATATCTGGTGATAGCCACTCTTGAGATCTATCTTTGTGAAGTATTGAGCTCCACTCAAGTAGTCCATAAGATCATCTATTCTTGGCAAAGGAAATTGATACTTAATGGTTATCTTATTTATAGCTCATGAGTCTGTACACATTCTCCACTCTCCATCCTTCTTTGGTGCTAGTACTGTAGGTACTACACATGGACTCAGGCTCTCTTGAGTCAAACCCTTCCTCAATAACTCTTGAACCTATTTGTTTAGCTCCTCAATTTTAGTAGGAGTCATCCTATGAGTAGCCTTGTTAGGAAAACCAGCTCCAGGGATTAAATCTATCTGATGACTAATTTGCCTTACTAGTGGTAATCCTTCTGGAACATTATCAGAGATGATATCTCCAAATTCACTTAATAAATCTGAAACTTCAAGTGGTATTTCACTACTACCTTCCTTATCTTTTCTAGGAATCAAAGTTTAACACATACGTTGATGTTTCATGCCATCTAAAAACTTTCTTCCATCAACAAGATAGATCCTGGCACTCCTGCATACCTTTTTGCCTTCCTTTATCATGGGCTTCAGTTTGTGGCAAACTCCATCCTTTGTCAGAGAGTATGTGTTTGCATGACCATCATGTACTACATGCCTATCAAATTGCCACGATCTTCCCAACAATAGATGGCAGACATCCATTGGAATAATATCATAGAGAACTTCATCATGGTAACTCCTAAATTTGAACTTCACTAAACATTGTTCACTTACCAGGACCTTATGATCATCCTTCACCCAAGCGATTCAATAGGGCTGGGGGTGTTTCTCCCTCTTGAGCTTCAGCTTAGAGACCATCTTCTCTAACACCAAGTTGCCAATGCTACCACCATCAATGATCACATCACAACATTTATCCTCACACTTGCAATAGGTATGAAATAGACTCATCCTTTTTCCTGGTTCAATCTCACCACTTAGTAGGATGCTTTCATTTACTAAAAACTCTCCTCTTTTTGCATCCTCTGAATTTGATGACTACGCATCCTCATCCACATGAGCAACCCTAGCTTGACCCTCAGTTCTCCTATCTGTCCTTCCTTATCATTGAGGGCATTCAAAGGTGCGATGACCTTCTTCATTGCAATGGAAATAGGTACTATATAATCCTCCTCTTCCTAAACCTTGTCTATGTCCTCTACCTCTTCCTCTTTGATCTCCAAAGTTTTGATCATGGGAGTGGTTGAAATCCTCAGTCCTCTAGTTCTTGCTAGTACCCACATCTTTATTTTTCTTTTGGGTCTCATTTTGGCCTCCAGATGACCTACCACTACCCCTTCCTCCTTCACCATGCCCTCTTTGTCTCCCTTCAAACCTTTTATTTAGTTTCTCTTCAACTCGTAGGGAAAACTGGTATGCCTCCTCAATGTTGGTCATTCTTACCAGACTTGATTCCTCCTAGATGCTAGGTCAAAACCCACTGATATAACAAGAAACCTTCTCCTTATTTTCTTCTACATGCCCTACTCTAATTAGAAGTCGATAAAACTCCTCTATATATTCTTGGACTGATTTCCCTACTTTCTTTAACCCATGCATCTTCTTAAACAAATCAAGCTCATAGTCAATAGGAATGAACTTCTTCTTTAGTTTGTCTAGGTTTTTTTTTTTTTGGGTGACATAGGATTTCCTTTATACCTCTGGATGCTCCTACATCACTTTTGATGCAAAAAACTTGTGTACAAAGAAAAATAAATAGGTTAAGAGTGAATCAAACTTACAAGGGTTATTCTTTGAAGTTCTTATGCTTTATATATTTTTGTTGAACTGGTTCAACATTAGCTTGGCAAGGTTGAAGGACATGTTGTTCTTGACCACTTTGAAAGCTAGATCCATAGCTTCACATGATACACTATTGAGTTGACTAGAGTTATATATCTTATGTGCAATTAAATGTATTCCAAACTTCAACTCCATATCAGTAACACAACTGATCTTCATATCCATTCCATCCCGTTCAACAAGGGTTTTCTTCTCCAGTTCCTCTTGACTTAGGATTTTAGTGATTTTTGTCTTGGCCAACATTGGAAGTCCTATGATCCTTTGAATCATTGTTGATGCTCTAGTTTTAACATGCCATTCACACATAGCTTCTTCAAAGTTTCATCCATTTATAGGGTTCCTATATCTTGAATTGAACATAAAAAATGCAAACAAATATCATTTTCTAGAATTATCTTAGATGGATTTGAGACTGAGCTCCGGTTGGATCTAGGGTTTCCATAATTACCAGACTTAATTTTAAATCTAGTGCTTTCCATTAGACTCTACGAACTAGCATCTTGAATCCTTTCTTTCTCTTGCCACTACAAGATTCCATTGCTCATTAGGGTTTGAGAAAATATGAAATAATTCCCACATATCACTTGGATGCATAGAGATCACTCTTAACAAATAGCTCTTAAAAATTCACAGTGACAAATGAATTTGATTTTGCCCTTCTTATCAAATTTTTGTTTTTCAATCATCATAAATTCTTGGTATGATCACTTGGTTGATGATAGACTATCTTCCACTTATCTTGAATTACTTTCTTCATAGCATCATCCATGACTCAATGTCCATACAAAAACTTTAGTAACTCGAGGCCTTGCTCGACAGGGTCTTGTAACTCGACCTCACTTGATAATGTCTAGAATTTCTTCAATCACTCAATGACTTATTTGTATCTTGAATGCTGATTTTGATCTCTCCTTCTAGCTTACTAGAAATGATGTAAGATGTGTGCTTTAGAATCCTAGTTCTTGTTCTCCTTGTGGGAAATCAAGTAGAAATGCTTGAATCACCCAATTCTTGAGTGACATGTGCTTCAATGCTCAGACTTGCATTCTTAGAAGATTTTAGAATCCATTGCTATCTCATCTACTTTATGATGTTATCAGCCTTGGCTTTCTTTTCATCTAGAATTCTTCTAGTGTTCATATAGTTCTTGGCAAGATGACCAAGTTTTGTACAAATAAAACATCTTCTAGTGGTGTCTCTTATCCTTATTTGATGTTTTACACAATTCATTCCAATGTGTCCAAATTCTCCATAGTAATGATGTTTGCACCAAGTGTTGTAGTCCCAACCAAATATAGCTTTTACAATTTGTTCTACTAGATTCAATATATTAGTTTTGCATTCAAAAGATTTGTGTCCATACTTCTTGCATTTGTGACATTTGCCTTCAAATTTAGGTTTCTCTTTGCTTTCATTAGCTCTATGACCTACTTTTCCCTTTTTTCTATATTAGATTTTTAGTTAACCCATGTTTGTTTGAGATTTCATCATCCTCTCATTGGTTTTCCTTTCAGTGTTTATATCATTCTACAATATTTCATTCTCTAATCTCAAATTCATTATTTCTTTATTTACATTAGTAAGCTAATTAATGAAGTTTCCCTATTAAAGAGATAGATGCTAAATTTGATTATTCTTTCTATAAGAATTTGGTATAGCTCTAATACCACATTAGAATTTTCCTAAGGCAAGAATAAAATGCCAAGATCTAGAAGCTCAAGAGATAGCACAAGAGAGAAAGATATGATCAAATGAGAGTGGATTAATCAAATAATTGGATGAATATGTCATAGAAGTGCCTTGTATATAAAGGCAACTAATATGTCTAGGAGACATACAAGAGATAAGCATAAGAACTAAGAACATGTCCACTAATAGTGGATTATCCTCTATGTGCATGAATGCACGTGCAATAATGAGAGGATAAGAATACAAAGGTGGATCTCATAAAGAGATGTAGTAGGCAACATGTGCTCAATTGGAGTGCAAACTACTATGTTGCCAACTATGAAAACTCATATGAATATGCAAATTCCTAGGTGTCTACATAACAACTAATATGAATATGCATTAACCTAACATAAGTAATGTAGTGCCTCTCCCATTTGACTTTTTTAAGTCATCCTAATGGATGAAACCTTGTTGATCTTTTGTTGTGATGGATTATGATTGGGATCATGAGTGGTCTACACTGTAGAGGTGATTTGATGTATGTTTTAGTATCAGTTGCTTTGATTATGCTTATGGCTGATTTATGAGATTATGATGTGATTTATGGTTCACTGAGGTTTATGCCAGTGGATACCAGGATTGATGTGGTATCATGAGGTTGTTCCATGATTACCTTGAGACGTGTACAGAGATTGCACTATGTACTATTACCATGCTACACTGGACTAGGTTCCTGTAGTACTGGTTAGTCATGTTTATGATTGTGGTCACTTATGTGTTTTAAGTGCCTTTTTATGTTGTTTTAACAATCATTATTAAATTCTTAAATGATTAGAAATGGATTGTCCATGTTGGATTATTTGGTTATGTGTTGCAGACATTTACCTTATTATATTTTGATCTGAGAGATATTTGTTACTTATGTTCTATTTTACATTTGAGCAGACGCAAGGGTCAAATATTATACTTTCATTCTAGTTTCATAGATGCTAGACTATTGTGTTGTTTAGTTGATCATATTGGCATGACGATGTCATTTTGAGATGGCAGTGTGTTTTATGATGATCTTTGATTATCCGATATTTGGGTATATCACTGATTATGTTATGTGATGGATTTAGTGCTATGGTTGTTTACTTCATTCCTTCGTTGTTATGCTTTATGTGAACATGAGTGATGTAAATAGATTATTTTAATATAATTAAATAAATGGTTAAATTATGTGATTTAATGCATTTATTGCTTCCACTATGTTATTATATGCAATTGCACTTGATCGTGTTGTTTAGTGTGCAGGATGTATATCACTCACAGTGACACATAGAGTTAGTGATTCAACTATTCATATTTTACCAATGTCATCCCTATATGGTCGATGTATACTTAATTAAATATTTAAAATGAAATATTTTGGTGATTATTAAATTTGAACTCATTTGCATTATGTGATTAGAATAGTGAATGTGTCTGTGCATTTAGAAGTTTGCATTGTCATGAAAGTTGTTAAGGAAAATTCTATGTTTTTGGGTTTTCAAGCTTTTAATTGGTTTATTTTATTATCTGACAGCTTTGCCATATATGAATTCCTATTTTTAGGAATAGCCTAATTTTTTTTGGGTTGATTCGGGGTTTAACTAGGTTGGCTAGTTATTTGCCCTAATCAATTATTCACTTGAAAAGTGAATAAATATCCAAAAAGGAATTTAATTCCTCACTTCTCACTTTTTGGTTTGATCTAAACCTTTTGGGAGTTTTTTTGGGTACCCTCTTAGGAATTATTTAATCCTTTGGTATCACATTTTGAATTTAGAATATCTTCGATTTGAATTTAGTTATGCATTCTTCGTCATGTCATTTTGGTCAGTAGTGGCATTTGAAGATTCACTGGTTATTGGGATGGTGGTTAAGTCTTCTATTGCAATATTTGTGATCACTGTATGTTACTGTTGTGTGCACTTAAACTTATCTTTAGAAAAAATTGGCTTTTATTTCATCTCTGTTTCTAAGGATCTCTAGGTGGGGTATTAGAGCCCATGTTCAAAGATTGAGATCTCTACATTTATGTTGCCCTTTTGGATGTTGCTATGATGGTTGAGTTTGAGTGTCTTGGTGAGAACTCATGATCTTTGTTGCTTTGGTATCTACTTGTGATGGACTTTCTTGTCCAATAAATGTGACTAGATCAGTGTGAGGAGAAGGAAGTGGGTCTTCCTAGTTTTGTTAGTGGGATCAATGTGCCTTCTTTGGTTGGTTGCATGTGTGACCCTTTTTGGATGGAGCCACTAAGTGGTTTCAATGTGTTGGCTTTGTGTGCCCCTTCTTGTTTCTTCTTGTGGAGAAAGGTTCTTTTTTCCCCTGTTTTCTCCTAATTGTAAGTAAATAAATGAATCTTATTTGTGATTCTATGTTTTGTCATTATAGTAATGAAATGGTTCCTTTCATCAAGAAATGAGTATTTATTGTGAATCATGAAAAAGGAGTAGGTCTTGCATTAGATCTTTTATGTTAATGACTTAAGTCCCCAATCTCATCACTTCTTAAGCTTATGGAAAATTGTATTAAATTGATGAATATTTAAATGTTGCATTGCATAGAAAAATAATTAAGGAAATTATTGTTGTCTGCATATGCATGAGTTTACTGATGGTATATTGCTTGATATGTGTGAATGTGTTCTCTAACACTATTAGGATGATGTATTCCTTAGCATTGTGTGGCGATTTATCCCTCTTGTGTGACTATCCTCAGTCATCGCATGTAATTTGATTTGATTGATGCCTTACTTTATTTGGCTAGAGGTACTTTCCTCATGTTGTTGGGCTAGCATTGGTTTTCTATATTTTCCTCCCTTCGAATAGTCATAAATTTTTATATATCACTCTCTTTGTGGTAGTTGTCACACTTGAATTATTGTTGAAATGAGCTCTTTTTGATATTTACTATTGGAATTGACAATTCCCCCACTTGGGCTTTTTGATGATGTTTCATCATGACTATTTTGGATGTGTTTTACTACTACCTAGTTGTGTGTTGTGACTACATCATATTCATCTCAAACCTCTGGTAGTACATTCAAGGGATAGTATCATGGAGAACATGCTAGTGTGTCTTTGGTAGATTTAAAGTTGTTACTATAATTGGATGGTTTAAAAGATGAGTAAATGTAATGTTAATTCTTGAAAAGAAATTGAAAGATATGTACTTGTGTTATGGTGACTCTTGAGCCCTTGCTTTGAAAACCCTTCAATTTCATTGTGCACTAGTGCTCATGTTATGTTTAAGTAATGGAATTATGAAAGATAAGTAATGATGGTTTCAATGGGTAAATTACCTTTCACTCCATGTCTTATGTTTTTTTAGGGTGTGTGTGTTCTTGAGTGGTTTTGGAAGTTTGGTTTGTTGCTCGTCTTGGTAACCAAGACTATTGTTTTTTGCCTATGTGGTGTTGTCTTGAGTAGTGACTCAAACTCTTAGATCTTAGGACTCTCAAAGCTCCATCATGTTGTAGTCCTTGTCAATATCTTTTTGACGCTTTTTGAATGAAGTCAATCTGATCCAGATGTGAAAGTTATGGCCTTTAGAGTGAAGGAAATTTTTGCAGTAATTTAAAATTTCATGCGAGAAATTGGTGGTCATGCACTTTCTTACCTGGTCCATTGCACTTTCTTGCCTAGTTTACTAAGAAACTTCACGTGAGATTGTGCTAATGCAAAGTTTCACCTGGGGAACAAGAAGTAACCTTTTCGCACTTTTGGAGTTACTGATTGATGTTCTAAGTACATTTTTGAGTAGAGGCCAATTCAATCATGACATATCATATTTATGGCCATCGGAGAAATTTAAATCTTCATTTTATTCATAATGGAAGAGTTATCTAGTCTTCATAATCTACTAAGTACTTTTTGGGGTTCATACTTGGGTTGATCTGTTTCCTATTGCACTGATCCACCTCCATGAGGTGAAGTGTACCCTATAAGTGTACCCTTCTCAAGATTGATGTTGCCTTGTCATTTGGGAGTGACTCAGTTCCTTGATGAGTCTAGATTCTCCTTTTTGGATGTTGATTTGGTGCATCTTTGTATCCTTTTCTCTCTTGAGAGAGTAGGCTACCATGGTTATGCCACTAGTCCAATTAGTGGTTTTAGATGAGTATGTGATAGTTGGTGGAATTGTGAGTTCTCTAATGTGTCTTGGGCTGATTTAGTGTAGAGGGTGAGAGACACTCCCTCTCTATCCTAATACTTTATAGTTTTTTTCTCCCTAAGCTTGTTTCTTCAAGAGGATTGTCTATGTCAAGTTTTCTCATTGATCATTAACTCGAGGCTAGAGATTGAGTTTAGCGATAGGTTGGGTGTGGTATTCCTAGCATGGTGCTGGAGGGACATGGTATCGTCAGACACATGTTACCATATTATGAGTTAATATGTAGACACTACGTTGTTTTGTCCACTGGCAAAAGTCTTTGAACCTTTTGGAAAGGTGATATCTTGTCTGGTTGGGTTACGTAACCCTAGTTTCCAGTGGTAGTTGAGCTTTTGTACCTACGAGAGGCATTGTGCTCCTATGCTTGGTGGTGAGTAGTCCCTTTGAGTGTGTTGTTTTGTTAGTAAACTATCATCCTCTTTTTTCTAAGGGTGAGTTTATGTGGATTCCAGAATGCTTATGTGTGACATGATAGTATTATTGGGAATTTTGGGATGGTTATTCTCAATGATTCCAACCCTTGTTGGAAGTGTGTAATGTGTTGACCTAGTTTTTCAGTCACATGGTAGGTGCATGCTTAGTTGTGGCACCTATTGACGAGGAAGAAGTGGTTTGTTTCCTTGCCTTGTATTGTTGACTTTATGTCTAGATGGGTTTTTCCTAGCACATATAAGGTTCCTTGTTGGAGGACCTTGTGTCAATGTGACATCTTTCTCTTGTGGTTGACCTATTTGGGGGTTGACAAGATTATTTGAGAATGTTGGAGTGATCTAGTATGACTTGTGGAGATTTTTTTGAGTGATTCCTATTGCTTAGTTTCAATTTTTGGTTCTTGATGTGTTTTGGTTTCTATTCTTGGATTGTAGGCTTCTAGGAGTAAGCCTAGTCTTTTGGGGGGAATATGTAGTGCCTCTCTCATTTGACTTTTGTAAGTCATCCTAATGGATGCAACCTTGTTGATCTTTTGTTGTGATGGATTATGATTGTGACCATGAGTGGTCTATATCATAGAGGTGATTTGATGTATGTCTCTACATTAGTTTCCTTGATTATGCTTATGGCTGATTTATGAGATTATGATGTGATTTATGGTTCATTGAGATTTATGCCAATGGTTACCAAGATCGATGTGGTATCATGAAGTTGTTCCATGATTACCCTGAGATGTGTGCAGAGATTGCATTGTGTACTATTACTATGCTACATTGGACTAGGTTCCTGTAGTAGTGGTTAGTCATGTTTATGATTGTAGTCACTTATGAGTTTTAAGTGCCTTTTTGTATTGTTTTAACAATCATTATTAAATGATTAAATAATTACAAATGGATTGTCCATGTTGGATTATTTGGTTGTGTTGTAGACATTTACCTTGTTATATTTTGATCTGAGATATATTTGTTACTTATGTTTTGCATTCGAGAGGACCTGAGGGTCAGATATTATACTTTCATTCTAGTTTCATAGATGTTAGAATACTATGCTATTTAGTTAATCATATTGCCATGACAATGTCATTTTGAGATGACAGTGTGTTTTATGATGATATTTGGTTATCTGGTATTTGTGCATATCACTGATTATGTTATTTGATGGATTTAATGCTATGGTTGTTTACTTCATTCCTGCGTTGTTATGCTTTATGCAAATGTGAGTGATGTAAACAGATTATTTTAATATAATGAAATTAATGGTTAAATCAGGTAATTTAATGCATTTATTGCTTCCACTATGTTATTATATGCAATTTCACTTGATCATGTTGTTTAGTGTGCAGGATGTATATCACTGGTAGTGGCACATAGAGTTAGTGATTCAACTATTCATATTTTACCAATGTCGTCCCTGTATGGTCGATGTATCCTTAATTATATGTTAAAAATTAAACCTTTCAGTGATTATTAAATCTAAACTCATTTGCATTATGTGATTAGACCATTTCACATTATGTGAACTCATTTGCATTTTGTGCATTTAGAAGTTCGCATTGTCATGAAAGTTGTTAAGGAAATTTTTGTGTTTTTGGGTTTTTGTGCTTTTAATTGGTTTATTTTATTTTTTGAGTAGCTATGCCATAGATGAATTCCTCTTTCTAGGAATAGCCTAATTTCATTTGGGTCTATTTGGGGTTTAACTAGGTTGGCTAGTTATTTTCCCTAATCAATTATTCACTTAAGTGAATAAATATCCAAAAAGGAATTTAATTCCTCACTTCTCACTTTTGAATTAGAAAGTTGGATAGTAAAATCCAAAATCCTCTCCATCAGGATTTACTATTTTGTTCATTATGGGAGCTACGGGCATGGGATTTCGCGAGGTTGAGCTCATTGGATCCAGCTTGGAGAAACCTTGGATTGCCACGATTTTTAGCAACTTCTATGGGCTATTTATTTTATGGTTTAGATTCTCATTTTTCCCTTTTGACTGTGAGGTAGGGCTTTCCTATTTTATTGTTATAGCTCCATTTCTATTTCTTTTTTGGTAGCCATTTGTTTGGAGGCTAACAACTAGTGTTCCCCTTTGTTTCTATATGCTAGTTTTGCTTGGTTGGTTGGGTACAAACATTTCCCTATTTTTTGGGATGAGGGTTTGGGGTTTTGCATTGTTATGTTGGCTCTTTTTATAGATAGTGTTCAAAATTAATTATTTTTGGATTTATAAGATTTTTGTACCTAAAGGCCAAATGGGTTTTAACTTTGAAGTTTTCCAAATTTTGTGGTTTTTACATTGTTTTGTGTGCCACCCTATTTTCTCAAGTTTTCTTGGCACAATTTAGATCGTGGACCTGGATGATCCATTTGGATATTAGTCAAACCAATTTTTCACTATTATTTTTCATTGGGATGCTTGTCGCACCTATACTCCTGACTTTGTGTTTGGTTGAATGATTTTATGCCTGGTGTTATGGTTTCTTTTGAACCTTTCTTCTTATTTCATGGACATTAGAATTTGTGTAGAATCCACACTCTCACATTGAGGTCAGTTGAGTGAGTTCATGATGTTGAGTCTTGTTACATCATGGGGATTCATGTAGAATCCATACTACCAGATTGAGGCCGATTGAGTGATTTCATGATGTATGGTTTTATTGGCTTTGTTATTCATGTAGAATCCATCCTTCCCATGTTTCTTTTAGTTGGGTGTTATCTTTTGCATTGTGCTCATCCAGTCCTTATTTTATGATCTTCATGATGGTGATGTGCCACACACGAGTACATGCACATACATTTGTCCAGTGACTTGTGAGGCCCGATCTTCTATGGTACTTCAAAAAGTTATGATCATTAGGGGTGGGATGGGAGTATGCATGCCCATAGGAACTTGTCATAGGATGAGTATGGGTAGGGTAGGGTAGCATATGGAAGGGTTTTCTATCTCGTAGCCTAGTGTCATGATGCCATAGGATTGGAAAATGAATTTTTAAGTAAGTGATCACTAAATAAAATGTGTGAGTGTTAATAAAATTAAAGATAATAAAATAGTACATCATTGTATGAGCCTTTTGTTGAGGGAGTTGGGTCTACACAGATCCAAGATTCAGCTTGTCAAATCCAAGCAACTCTCCATGATGTTAGCCCCTACTTAGTAGCCTTGGGAGTGACTGACTAGGACCTATACCACTTGCATTGTCTTAGGTTCTTTGTTATAGTCATCGTACTTTCTATCATGAGTGTTAGCCTTGGATGTTTTTTTTGTGTGTTTGTGGTTGGATCATTATCTCCATCAACACAAGTGTGGGCCTATAGGTGCCATGTGGTTGGGAGGCATAGCTACCTTCACAACTGCTAGGGACCAGTATACAAAGATATTTTTTTGTCCTAGTACAACTATTACTGGATGTTTTCACTTGATACTTCAAGTTTTAGAGTATGCTTTCTTGTGATTTATGATTTCATTGGAATGCTTGGATATCATGTTTAGATGATGTTAGTTTATCTGACACATTCCTATATTATGATTTTTAACATATGATTAGATGATATGAATTGTTGTATTAGATTATCTATTGCTTATTGGTTTAGCATGTTAGATTTCCTTATTATGATGATCAATATGTGATAGGTGATGTTATCTACTTTGTAGGATTATCTTATGCTTTCCTAGTAGTATGTTAGATTTCCTTATGCTTATATTGTAGCATGTTTTAGTAGTGACATCCCTATTACAATAGTACCAATGATCTAATTGGTGGATTAGGATGTTAAGAGCAGGGGATGGTTAGGAT
Source organism: Cupressus sempervirens (assembly GCA_028749045.1). Classification (NCBI taxonomy): domain Eukaryota; kingdom Viridiplantae; phylum Streptophyta; class Pinopsida; order Cupressales; family Cupressaceae; genus Cupressus; species Cupressus sempervirens. Next base: position 180,528,345 of record CM053791.1, on the reverse strand, counting down.
ACATGATGGTCTTATGATGCTATTAACGGTTGGGAGGAACCACACACTTCATTTGATTGTTCGATTATTGTGATGTTATTTCTGTACATTGCAATGTTTCTTATGTTCATTGTGATGTTTACTCCAATATTTTTCCCTTCACTACTTGGTAGATGGTTAGATGTAGATTATGTCTTCCAGTAGTGTGTTCGAGTGTTCATGCCTCAAATTGTGGATCTCGTACTCCCTAGTGTGGAGGTTCTGAACTCGGTTTTAGTCTATTGTTTGCCTTTAAGTATTTCTTGAGTTTCCTAGGTGACAATTTATCAACATGGTGTGATACAATATTGTGTCGTGCAGCCATTGAAATTGTATCCTGCATCCTTTGATTCTATCGCATGCCTATTGGAGAAATATTGTGCGATACTTTCTAGTATCACACCTCCTTGTAAGAACTATCATATGATACCCTTAAAGTATCATACACCTTTGAGAGAAGTATTGCACTATCCTTGAAAGTGTCACCCTCCTTCTTTAGGAGTGTCGTGCAATACTTTCCAATGTTGTATTAAAGTATCACCTAGATTTTTGCAAAAACCTATGTAGGTGAGCAGCAGGTACTTTTTGGTTTGATTTGAACATTTTGGGAGTTTTTTGAGGTACCCTCTTAGGTGTTCTTCAGTCTTTTGGTGTCACATTTGAATTAAAAATGTGTTCGATTAGAATTTAGTTATGCATTCTTCATCATCAGTTGTTTTGGTTAGTAGTGGTGTTTGGAGATTCATTGGTTGTCGAGATGGTGGTTAAGTCTTCCATTGTGATCTTTGTGATCCATGTATGTTGCTGTCATGTGCACTTACACTTAACTTTAAAAAAAATAAAATTGGCTTGTATATCGTCTTTGTTTCCAAGGATCTCTAGGTAGGGCATTACAAGTAACTTGTAGATAGTAAATACTTATTGACACCAACACCCCGCTTAAGTGAAACTTAGGGAAATGTACTTAAGCTCACAAAAGCTAGATAATAATGCAAGATGGGTCCCAGATACTAGGCCATATTAGCTACCCATGTAGAATCTACAAGTGCAAAATATATGCAATGCAATGTCTCATAAAGTGGAGGAAGAGGGAAAACCACATGGGAGAGATCCCCCTCCAAAAAGAGAGATAAGTACAATAAAATAAAATGAGAGAGAAGACCTCATGTGAGGAAAAGATCCCTCCCATAAGAGAGAAGAAGTGGAAGAGATACCAAGTAGCCTCCACTCAATGTAGAATGTCCACCCATGGTAAATGCTCCAATCTTGATGTAGAAACCGTGCCATGAGTGTAGAAGAACCTTTTTCCCCTTAGGAAGAAACAAAACCAAAGTTATATCAATGAAGCCTCCATATTTGTAGGAAGAAACCTAAAAATGTATGAAATCTCTAAATCCTACTCAAGTGTCTTCATTTCAATATTGAAAGGTGTCTCCTCGAAATTATGTGTACTATGCCACTATGGGTGAAAAAGAAAAATTAGGATCAACTGAGAATGAATGTAGAACATGTATCAATGACTCAAATATTTCTTCTAAAGAGAAAGTGACCTCCTCCAATTGGTGTATCAAAGGATCTACCATCATGTCAACCTCAAAAGACTGATTAGGTAGAGAATGAAGATGAGGGTCAAAGTGTTCCCTCACAACAACTAAAGAAGGATCATCTTCACTAAAGAGAACATGAATGTCATCAATAGTGTCTCCCAAATCTGTAATGTAGGACTCCATAAATAAATTGGAAATGTCTATCTAGTAATCATCCCATGGAACTAAGTTTGGAAGATAATGAATATATTGATGCACTAAATCATTTGAATCCATGGCTATGTAAATACAACTATCATTAGGAACAATAGTAAATGCAATATCAATAGGAGGAGAAGAAATAGATGGTTCAAGAATTTGATCACATGTGAGAAAACCCAAGTTCAAGTAGCCAAAGTTCTCCTCATGATCTGAATCATCATTAGAAATGCAATCAAAATCTATTTAAAAATCATTATCATCATCATGACCAAAGTCTAAGAAGTAGTATAGCTAAGATGCATGATCAAGCACCCTTGTAGCAATGATCTGACTAGTCACCATGTCTCTGATAAACACTAAATTAGGTGTGAATTCCATAGTCCTCTCTATGAGTGAGTTGATAGATGAAAGAAAGATTATGAATTAGGTAAGGTACATGAAACACATATTTGAAGTATCCCTCTCCTTTATCAATAGTTCCTTTCCCAATCAAATTCATGTAAGTATGATTTCTCATCAAGATAGGTACAGTATGAGAAGGATCAAATGATGAAAACATAAAGTATGAAGATGCCATATGATGAGAAGCCCCTATATCTAGAAGCCATCTCCCTAAGTCTTGACTTGAAGTAGCTACTAAGGTTTGACCTTTTCCCATATGATCCTTTCATTTATCAAAATCTAAATGTGAAGAAGAGGATGAAGTGGTCATTATTGATGGTAGACCAATTTGATTCTCCTTAAGAAGATTTTTGAGTTAATCTATCTCCTTCTTATAACAATGACATTCTTCATTTCCATTCTTCTTGCAATATGCACAACTAAGAAACATCTTCTTGGATGATTTACCCTTACTATTGGATTTGTCTTGTGCTGAGGAAGATTATTGTGTGGAGGTAGACTGATGTTTTGAGGAAGATTGTTTTGTGTCATCTTCTAGCTAAGCCTTCCATATCTTTTTCTTCTTGTTAGAACTTTTACCTCCTTGATTCCCTTGATTCCCATTATTAGCTATCAAGGTTTTGGACTTGGAAGACTAGAGAATTCACACAGTCACTAAATTTTCATGTTCTAAGACCAACATTCCTAAAAATGACTCCAATGAAGACTTATTGAAGGTGCTTCCCATTGTTAAGTTGTGAGTATTATAACTTGAAATAAAAGTTGCATATTTAGGAGGAAGATGAGTCATTACATATTTGATCAATTTTCCATCCTTGATGGGTTCACCACAATCCTAAAGATAATCTTTTATGGTGTCAAAATTCCTAGGATCCAATTTGAGAAGATTATCCTCAATAGTGTAGGCCATATCTTCATCTACTATCCCATACAATGCTTCAAGTTTATCCCAAACTTCTATCAGATTGGTAATGTTTCTGATGTGATATTTGATAGGATCTAAGATATTCTTTAGCAAGGTTCTTAAGGAAATCTCTTTTTTTTATTCCTAGTCTTATTTACGAGACTCTTCAACATCATCATTAGGTTTCTTTGTAGTACTAGTTACATAATGTAGTAAACCTTTTTCAACTAATGGTTCCTTTATCTTTTCTTTCCAAGTGGCACAAATATGTGGTGTTAATTTATGAAAAGAACCCATAATATAAAAGAAAGAGCACAATATCAAGGATATAGAAAAACACAAGACGTACCCCACCTTTCACTCAATCAATGAATCCCCACCCCAAAAAAGATAATTTGGCACTTTATATTTAGTGTGTGTACAATTGATCACTTGTTAAAATAGACCAAAGTGGACTTCTATTTTTTATGGTTACAACATCAAATAGTAAGCTTTATATGACTCAACAAGATAAGACACAAGACCTCTCAACGATCTAATTAATTATAAGTGTTGAAATAGGCCAAAAATGACCAAATGCTAAAAGTAATATGTCCACTTAAAATTACTCCAAACTGATACTAGATTTGGAAAGTAGACAAAAATTATGCACTTTCAAAAACACTAGCACCTCAATATGTGTCTGTATGAGCTTGAATGAAGCATCTGAATTTGTAAAAATCAAGATTGGCAATTTTCAAAAAAATTTATGAATAGAGATCACAAGAAACCTACACCAATGTGTAGATCATGAAATTCTACCCCAAAACAAAAAAAACATTGCTTGGAAACAGGAGTCCATATGAAGGAGATATCGTTGTTTGAAAATCACCTTTGTAATTATTTTTCCTGAATCATCACCATTGCACCTCCAAAAATCAAATGACTCTAGATTTCACCTTAGATGTCTAATTTTGATGAAAAAAAATTTGATTTAGGGATTTTTTGACCTTCTGAATATCATGCCAATATTTGATTTGCACTAGCAAGCTCCAATCTTGACTTGTAAAAAAATAAATCTCTCCAATGGCTATGCAATGAAACTCCTATGACTCTGATACAATGTAAGAATTTGTTCAAGGTAAGAATGAAATGCCAAGATCTAGATTAATTAGATAATTAGATGAATACATCATAAAAGTGCCTTGTATATAAAGGCAACTGATATATCTAGGAGTCATACAAGAGATAAGCATAAAAACTAAGCACATATCCACCAAGAGTGGATTATCCCCCATTGTGCATGAATGTATGTGCAACAATGAGAGTATAATAATATAAAGGTGAATCTAATAAAGAGATGTTGTAGACAACATGTGCTCAATTGAAGCGCAAACTATTGTGTTGTGAACATGAAAACTTCTAAGTGTCTACATGATAACTAATATAAATATGCATTAACCTAAGTAAACTTAAGTGTAATTAGTAAATACTTATTTACACCAACACTTCCCTTCTAACTCTTCTTTTTTCTTTTTTTTCTCTTCCATGACTTCACATAATCTTACTAACTAAATTTCTTGCTCTCTTTTCAGCTTTCTTAGTTCTTTTTGAAGTGTGTCATATTTTTCTAATAGTTCTCTAATTGCCTCATTAGTGCCATCTGAATTACTTTCTAAATGGATGTCTTGAATTCTTTCTTCAATGTAGAGTTTGTCATTCATCTATACTATAAGATATTTTCTTCTTTTCAAGGACTATGACAATTGCTCCTTTTCTTTTTTAAGTTTCCCAATAACCAATTCCAAATCTAAATTTTTATTGTCAATAGCCTTATCAATTTTGAATACCTCCATAACCTTTGATCCTTTCTCAAGTGGTTAAGCTTTTTCTTTGAGAACTACAAAACTCTAATACCAATTGTTGGAAATATATGATAGGATATATTATTGAGAGGGGAGGGGTGAATTAGTAACCAGTAAAAAATTAATCTTTATTTACCAATTAATCCTTCATGTGTATGCATGAAAATATGAAAGCATTAAAACATTCATAACACTTTGACACACAATATGGTGACCCAAAAACTTTCCAAATAGAAAGTAAAATTGGGTGGCGATAATACCTACAAGCTTTATTATTGTAGTATAAAGTTGGCCTATTAAGGCTTGCAATGATCACTTATGATGATCTACCCTATTATGAGCAATAAAAATTGCTAGTTCCACCTTGCAAAAGGATTTACAAACATAAAATGAAGTATGCACTTAGTAAAGGGATTTACAAAAGACTGTTATGTCTACCTTTTGAAAGAATTTACCTATCCCACCTATTAGGATGAACTAGTGGCTGATCTCTGATTTGCAACCTGATTTTCTAAATGAGACTCCTTTGAGTGTAATGATCACCTTACTATGATAGATAAATCTTTTCTACTCCTTATAATGTTGTAGTCTTTTACTTTGCACTTCTACTATTTTTGTGTCACATCTAATAAACTTATTTCTTCTTCTTTTGGATTTGATGCAATACATTACATATATACCAATCTAAATTATAATTCATCAAAGTTAGCTATGATACAAGTTTCATTAAAATACACAAAGATAGCCCAATTGTAGGAACTCGGGTTCTAAAGACAAATTTGGTGAGGTTTTGATGCTCAACATCATCATAAAATTAGTAGACTAATCACTTCCGAGTAGTTTGAACCTAATCTACACTGGTGACTCAGTGAATATTGCAAAACTCAACATGTAAACTGAATCAATTGATTAACACTTCATAGCTCAATTAACACTATTATTGCGAGCTTGATAGAAATTGAATCACTTGGTTGACACTATATGGCTCAGTCAATTGTGGATTCACATTGCCAAATCTATGAACTTGATAATGCGAGGCCCCACCTAATTTTCCCTAGCATAGATGACACATTTGCATTATGATGCTTCTAAATCAATGTGTTTATGTACTTTTAAGACTATAGGGTTGTGTCATTTTAATATCACCATTTTGATGATCTGCACTTATGTCTACACAATAGGACCTAATTGATATATTTAATGATTCCATTTCATGTTCTAAATTATTTCAATTTCTTTAATAGGAATTGAATTGTAGAAATGCTTAAAATGTCAAATTGTAATGTTTAAATAGAAAGTAGTGTTAAAGGATAAATTTTGATATGCAATAGGACCTAATTCACATGCCTAGGGACTTAATAGTCATGGATTCAATATTTCATCACTATGATAGAAAATGAATTATGAACTTATTTTGAATATTAAGTTGATCATGTTAAGTAAAGTTTAATGTTGATAAGCATAATTTGATATTGTAGTATTCTAAATGTTTTATGTGAAAACTATTAGAATAAGTTAATTAGAAAGGATGAAGCATGGAACCGAAATGTTAAATATGATATGAAAACTTTGATATTTTAAATTCTTTATTTGAAATGATTAAGAAAGGGAAAGTCAATGAAATTGTGCTAATGTGGATTACGTGACATTGGAAATTGTGTACATGTATAACATATATTTTAAATAACTTTTCTTTGGACTACTGATGCTCAAGTTTAGTGTGCAAGAAGTGGAACCATAAAAATTTATTGGGAAAATAAGATCCAAATGCATGTGAACATGGTTTAGCCAAAGAAAATCTTTAGAAGGTTCAAAAGCCTCATTGTGATGTGTCTATTTTGTAAATGTGAGGTTGCAAGCTTGGAAGAGGCAAGGTTGTAAGAGATAGTGGCCAGATGTTTTTGCCAAAATAGAGTGGAAAAGCCTTTTTAGGGGAAGTTAGAGAAAATAGCGGGTTGTTCACCCACTATCTAACTTTAGAGACACTTAGGGGTTGGAAGCTTGGACGGAGCTCTTCTACAACCTTTCATTTTGATTTTTCAAATGAATTCAAGGTTGGTGTTTCATTCCATGTAGTTAATTTCTTCCATTTTGAAACTAAATCTTGTTATTGTATTCATGTGAATATAGGTAGTGAGACTACCATTGTAAGGAAAATGTGTGGTATTGTCTTGTATCATGTTGTATTGTGCTGTGATGAGCATGAAGTTTGAATTTTCATTGTTTTCTTGCTTTTGATTTTCCATGATTTTGTTCATGAGTGTTGTTATGCATTTAAGGGCTTCACTCACCCTTTGGGAAGGGAAGATAAGTCTAGGGTGAAGGGGTTAGTTGGGATTGAAAATGTATTTGAGAACCTTGGAGTATGGGCTCCATTGTATGCCATAATAATTCATATCTTGCTAGGGGTGGCAAGGGAAGTCTGGTGTAAAAAGGAAGTTTATGGAGTATCAACTTCAAGGAAGCTACAATTGATGGTAGTGTGTTTGGAGGAGAATTGTGAAAGCCCCAGAAGGGCATGTAATTTTCTCATTTGTGAAAGCCCTGAAAGGGCATGAAATATGTTTATTGTAGATATTGTTTGGTATGGTATGTCTCCATTTGAAAAGCACACCTTCACCCTATGTACAAGGTTCTATTGGTGAACCATTGTAAGATACCCTTGGGATGGAATTGTTCAAGGGTTGTAATGTGATGTATATGCATTTGTAAGATTGTACGTGAAACCTAGTTTGAGCCTTGTTCCCCTAGGTTTGAGTTTGTAATGTATTGTGATGGAAAAATCTCCATTATGGTTTTCATGTATTGTGAGAGAAATTTACATCATTTTATGTATTAACGCGAGTGTGTAAGCTAAGATTGTATGTTATGCATATAAATAGAGTTGTAGGAGAAGATGATATCATATTCTGAGATGTTTAAGAAGCAAAGAAATAGTTCATGTGGAAAGGAATATCTATTGAACATGTGAAGTCTATGTTAGCATGACGAAATTGTGTTACTCCTCCTAATGTAGATTTATGTATCAATCAATAGTTAGATTTCTTATGTGAGAGAAATATTGTAATAGTTATTCAATTTAAACTGAAGCAATTTCATCATTTTGATGCAATATAAATAAAATTTCCTATGTTACAATAGTTACATGCATGCATGATAAATATTTCACTATATTCTAGTTAATAAGTAATTCCATATATGAGGTTATTTATCATTTGGAAATATGTCTTTGATATTGTGCAAATGTATCTTGTGTGTTAAACTTTTGAGGTGGTAAGAATTAATAATCTTATAGATTAGATAGGTGCAAGGAATAACATCCAACTTGCAATTAGAAGAAATAGGAAAATCAAGTCAGACCATTAGTAACCCATAACCATGTTCTCCTAAAATAAATAGGGAAGATAAGGCATAAGTCTCATCGTCCAAACCTTTCTATAGATACACTTTATTTCACTGGAATTTTTATGGAGAGTAGAAATTAATCCCACCTTTTATTAAAAGCCATTAAAATAATCAAGAGAATATCCCTAGGAATCTTGTGAATATAAAGAAAACTATAAGCCAAAAGTATTGGTCGTAGGGAAACAATAAATAAATAAAGGAGAAGACTAGTACACAATGAACTTGTGACTTAGGCTTGGTACAAGAGTCACATCAAAAATAATAAATAATAAATAAAATAATATATATAATAAGATAAAGCATGATGGGATATGACAATCCCTTAGTTAGAAAAGACACCCCATATAAACTCTAAGAAAAATATACTTTTTAAAATCCTTGGAAATCTCCCCAGGGTTGATCACCCTTGGATCTCCTCCATAGCCCCTTTCACACACATTGGAAGAGTTCCAATCTCAAAAAACATTGTGAGTTTTAAAACAAAGGGGGAAAAGGTTTAAAGAAATAAAAATTAGAATAAGGATGGTGGGAAAGTCAACATTCCTTTCCGCAAAACAAGCACAACACCCCATACCATAGTACTTAGAAGGAAGCGCTCAAAAGAGGACCATGTAAAAGTAAAATTTCCTCCTTACATGACATGTGAGCCATGGGAAGTAGGTTTTTTTTTTTTTTTTTTTTCTCTCTCTTTCTCTTTTTTTTTTTTTCTTTTAAGAAAAAAATTAAAAAGGAGAAGTTTAGGAATAGTTAAAAGGGACCTTGATAAATAAGCCATATTTCATGGGTCTAAAGTGAAAGAATCATGTGGGCTTAAGGAAAGGTAGTTAGTAGTTAAAAAATAGGATTTTGAGTTTTAAGATAGGCTAATTTTTTGGCAAAAGTAAGTTAAACAAATAATATTAGTATGGAGGCATAAAGGTAAAGTGAGATAGTAGTTAAGTTTTTGTTCATTAGTCACCTAAAAAATAGGTAAAGTAAAGTTGTGTTACTTTGAATTCTTCTTAAGAAATGATGTTTAGTACTTTAGGGAATATTTTTTTTGTGGGTAGCTAACATGGGTACTTTTAGTATGAGAATTTAGGATATAGGATATAACTTAGGTGATATGAAATTTGTTAGTAGTTAAGTAAGTAACTAGCTTATAGAAATGGATGTACATATATCAATTGGTGAATATATTAATTTATTAAATTTGAACTATAATGATAAATGGGTACATTTGGTTTGTAAAATAGTATGAATATAATTAAACATAGATTAGTTAGAAAAGAGTGAGTGTAAAGTGATTAGAAAATATGTTAGTTTATTATTATCTTATTTCATGATGGATTGGAATTTTAGTTAATGGTAACTAGTATTTTTTTGAATAGGTTAGTAATTTAATAAATGAACAAAAATTAGTGGATGACGACAAATTGATAGACTAATAGTGAGTAATAAATAGATTATATATATATATATATATATATATATATATATATATATATATATATATATATATATATATATATATATATATATATATATATATATATATATATATATATATATATATATATATATATATATATATATATATATATATATATATATATATATATATATATATATATATATAGAGAGAGAGAGAGAGAGAGAGTTGGTTAGTAATATATTATAAATTTGTAATTAGTGAACAATGTTATCATTAGTTTGTAAATTTTAGATTTAATGGGTTTGACGATATTATAGTAGTTTGTATAGTTGGCATAACTATGGGTTAGTAATTATTTGTGTTGACACAATTATAATGTAGTGTCATAATATATGTGCTATGAAATACCTATTAACTCTATACAATTTAATCATTCTATAATTAATGGTAAATCATAGGATGTATTGAACATTGTGTTGGGAATGAATTAAAAGGATATTACTAAATGAGTATCCTTTGAACATAACACTACTATATAATCCTAGTGATCTATTGTTAGTAGTGATAGGGTTTGTGATAGTAAAGTCTTTAATCGATTATGATAATTAAATTGAAAATTTTATTTAGTTTAATGTCAATTTAGTTTTCTATTATATATAGATATATTCTAGTGGTTGATTTGTAAATGGATGGTTATTAACTTGTAGTATGTTAATTAACCACACATCATTCCACATACTACATTAACTAGGAATAAGTGGTTCTAGAATGGAATTGATATGGGAGAAATAAATAAATAAATAAATAAAAAAATAATGAGTAAGATTAGACCTTAGTAGATCATAAGTAGACACAACATCTTGGAAGTTAGAAATGTTAGTAACTAGATCAAATACATCATAATTGTTAGGCTGTAATGTCCCTTTTCTGATTTTGTATGATATTTCCAACCTTTAATTATATCTTTAAGATCAAACAACTAATATCACAAAGATCCTCCAAATTTCTCAAGAAACCCCAAATCGGGTATGCTAGAAATGGTGCCAAAAGCTTCACAGCTTCACCTATTATTAATAAATCTGAAAATGGAAATTTTAACAGAAATTTCAGCAGCATAACAGCCTACAAAATGAAATTTCCAGATCTATATAGCCTTTACACAACAGCTCACAAATGTAGGACAAAAACTATGCTCATCGGGCTCCCGAAATTAACACAAAAATGCTCGGAAACACCACAAAAACACTAATAAACTATCTCAGAAGTTTAATCATGTCCCAATACATATATTCAGCTCTATTTTAACAGCTTAAAGTCTGAAATATAGCAGCAAACAAAACTGATATGAAATGCTCAACTGAAAACACCAAACTCATGCAAAAAACACACCCAAAAACCCACAAATCTACACTGTTCAGCACAAAGGCAAACTCTATATGAGCATGCACATGGAATGGCTTCAAACTCCTATCTTTAGCCTTCCTAGAAACCTACAAACTCCCATTCTTGGGTCTCCCTAGAAACCTGCAAACTCCTGTTCTTGGGTCTCCTTCTCCACAGGTTTGGCAGCCTCTGAAGAATAACAAAGAATGAGCAAAAATCAAGTTCTGGAATCTGCCCAAAATGCCTCCAAACCCCTTAAAAGAGGGCATAACTGTAACTCACATCCAAAAGAGGTTAATAAAACATATTTTAATAATAATTTTCATTTATTAGTCCAACGGTTTCCAAAGATTAACCCCCTTTTTTCGAAACTTCACTTTCTTGGGCCTGCCTGCCTTCGCAAATATTATTATTTTTTAATTATTTGAAAAGGGGACATGACAAGTCCTCCCCTCCCAAACATTTCTTGTCCTCAAGAAATAGCTGAACAATAAACCAATCAATCCACCTGGATCCCAAATGTAATCATGAACTATACTACTACCAATTAACACAGGCTCCTGCAATATCCTCTGCGATATGACCAAGAGGAATCCATAATCAAACTGACAATTATAGCTCAACCAAACTCCAAAATCACAACTTCCACAGTCAAAAACCCACAAGACACAAACTCTTAGAAAATCATAACCCAAGTAAAGTGGACTACCAACATAGTAAATAGCATCAATGCATTCCACTGGCCTATACAGAATGTATAATCCAACTCTGCAAAAATGGTGAATGCTCTCAAATGAAACTATACCAAGTATGGAGAATCCACACACTATACAACTCCTGCAATCAACACAACTCTGTAGATCATCAGCCACTTTCTCATAACCATAACTCCCATGCACCCCTGATGGTGAAAAGCCATCACAAGATAAACAACAAGAAATGGAACCCAAACCAAATTTTCCTGCCATCAACTCCTCAACACAAGGATCAATTGCTAACTGATGTACATACCTTGCAATATAATGTTGATTAAAAAACCAACCTCAGTCAACAACTCACCATGAACAAGTGATATAACCCACTGTGATTGATCACTAGCTAAGTCAGGAGATGTCATAGCCAAAGGAGTAGAATCAATAACAACACCTACTGAAGCATCACTCCAAAACTCCTGCTCTAAGTCATGTATTATCAAGCTATCAATTGCAGGACCTATCGCCATGTCGTGCCCATCACAACTCTCATCCCGAGGCATCAAACTATTCCATAACTGATGATAAGCACTAGGAACCAAAGTACATCTCTGTATCATAATCTCATCAACATGGTCATCAAAGGTAAATTGATGAGCATACCTCACAGTGTAATGCCGATAGAATGCACCAATCTCAGTCAGTGGCTCAGACTGCAATCCAGATGAAACTAACTGCAATTGATCATTAACCATGTTGGAATTGACTACTACCTCCAAAGATGTCACCAAGGGAGTAGTATTACTAGCAGGAACCATGCCAACTGTCAACTCACCAACATCACACACAATCTTTGATACATCTCTAGTCTCTGTGCCATCAGTACTAGAGGCCACCACCATGTCAGGCATACAACAATCTGCTACAATACCCAACTCAACTGAACTTGACTCTAGTGGGAATGAACCTGATATGCCAATGTTAGTATCAAGGATGGATGCATCCCCATCTCCACTATCTCTGACAATTTCGGCCATGGACATCCTCGGATCACCAAACACCACAGCTTGTGACTGTATAAAATCAAGTAAAGACTGTAGTTTCTCTAACTCCATGGTCACCTTAGCCAAATGAAACTGTGACTCCTTGAAAGCCAATTGTGTACTCTCAAGAATCTCAGAAGTCACCTCAAGCTGCTCAGTAAGCTCACTCACCTCATCTTCCTTGGCCAAAAATGCATCATATGCTGTACTCCCCCACTCCATAAGATAATCTCTGCCGGCTACCAACTGCATATAATTCTGTCTCAAAATTCAAATAGCCTCCCATAAAGAGTGGAACTCTGTCAAGGAAAGATAACTGCCTCCCTGCTTATCACTAGTAGGAGAACACCATCCATAAACTACTAACAACTGACGAGCAACATCAAAATGTTGGGAAGTGATAGCAATGTCTCGGTCACTAACTCTCAACTGATTAGACACATGATGGCACTAGCTTGACTATCTCCTACAAACCTCCTCTGATGCACTATCTAAAGGAGTATCCTCAAAGTTACTAGTCTCTAGAGTATTACCATCCATATCCTGTGAATCAAATCTAAAGCTCATATCAACATACGGAGTATCAAAAACATTAGCATTGCTGTCCAACTCCTCTATACCAAAGGAAACTAAGTCTTCAAAATTGCCCACTGCATCCTCCTAGATGTCGTCAATGCCAATATGATCCTGGGACTCATCTATACACACTGCCAAATATGAAATATCATTAACACATTCCAGCAAGTATGGTCGACTGGATATATGAACAAAGCCCAAAATTGGTGTATAAAAACTAATACCAACATTAGACAAGATATTGGCACAAGAAAAGACAACACCATGTAATCTACTAATCAAATCCATGATAGCACCCAAACAAACACTACTACCAAAAAGTGTTAAAGATCTCCAGTCAACTGAATCCCAAACGCCAATATAACAATCCCGAGTCCATATTCGTAAACTAGAATCAACTGGTGACTCAAGAAAACTCCTCACCTAAGTAATATGACCAATACCAACTAACTCCACATACCTATCATGATGAGATAATGAAGTCACAATACTATCTTTGTTCACCTTCAGCTGGCTAGACAAATCATGTGAAGTACTACCAGCCTCAACCTCATGTGATGAAGCATCTAACTGTGCCTAGTACTCTTTCTCAGCAAAGTCATGAATGCTCAATGTCTGCTCATCTCTACCAGGTATCTCACCATCTTGCACAACAACATCCTCATAATCATCATCTGAACCCACTACACTGTAGTCACTGCTTGTTGTAACTATACCATCCTGAATACCTGTGGCATCACCCTTTGACGACCTGCAAACAAATGTCTCAATTTGAGTATCAAGTTGATCGTTACTATCAATCAGTGTAATATCCTTTCCCACCACCTCCTATGGCAGAGTAGAATCTGAGACCTCTACCTGGCTATCAGCTGGTTTCTCAAACTCCTCATGCAAGTTCTTGGGAATTGTGTCATCTGTCTTATGAGAAAATTTGCCAAATAGAAATCTAGTCAACTTATCCACCTTAGCTGGGTCAAACAACATGTCATTCATTATACGATGGTGCTCAATCAACTGTTCAGACATGTCATGGCTTATTTTCATAAGTTTATCTCGAATGTCTAAATAACCATCCTTTCTACTGTTTTGACTCTGGTTATCAATTGTCCAAGATCGTGTCCTCTGAGACTCTATGCTATACCTATCCATTCTGGATAAAGTAGAGTGTAACCCCAATAGGATATAACTTCTTCAAACACCAAGAACTAACATGTAAATGATTAGAAGTAGCATGCAACCATAGATTTTGACATGCAACCGATTAGAAGCAACATGCAACCACCAAATTCACCAAGAACTAACATGCAAATGATTAGAAGCAGCATGCAACCATAAATTTTGACATGCAGCTGATTAGAAGCAACATGCAATCATAAATTATGACATGCAAGATCTGGGTAGTTGTCAAAACTGACATGCAAGATCTGGGTAGTTGTCAAAACTGACATGCAAGATCTGGGTAGTTGTCAAAACTGACATGCAAACTTCTACAACCACCAAATTCACTAAGAACTAACATGAAAATGATTAGAAGTAGCATGCAACCATAAATTTTGACATGTAGCTGATTAGAAGCAACATGCAACCATAAATTATGACATGCAAGATTTGGGTAGTTCTCAAAACTGAAATGCAAGATCTGGGTAGTTGTCAAAACTGACTTGCAAACTTCTACAAACCCTTAGGCTGGCAAGATCATGGCTGTGATACCACTATAATGTCCCTTTTCTGATTTTGTATGATATTTCCAACCTTTAATCAGATCTTTAAGATCAAACAACTAATATCACAAAGATCTTCCAAATTTCTCAAGAAACCCCAAATCGGGTATGCCAGAAATGGTGCCAAAAGCTTCACAGCTTCACCTATTATTAATAAATATGAAAATGGACATTTTTAAAGAAATTTCAGCAGCATAAAATCCTACAAAATGAAATTTTCAGATCTATATAGCCTTTACACAACAGCTCACAAATGTAGGACAAAAACTATGCTCATCGGGCTCCCGAAATTAACACAAAAATGCCCGAAAACACCACAAAAAAACTAATAAACTATCTTAGAAGTTTAATCACTTCCCAATACATATATTCAGCTCCATTTTAACAGCTTAAAGTCTGAAATAAAGCAGCAACCAAAACTGATATGAAATGCTCAACTGAAAACACCAAACTCATGCAAAAAACACACCCAAAAACCCACAAATCTACACTGTTAAGCACAAAGGCAAACTCTGTATGAGCATGCACATGGAATGGCTTCAAACTCCTATCTTTAGCCTTCCTGCAAACCTACAAACTCCTATTCTTGGGTCTCCCTGGAAACCTGCAAACTCCCGTTCTTGGGTCTCCTTCTCCACAGGTTTGGCAGCCTCTGAAGAATAACAAAGAATGAGCAAAAATCAAGTTCTGGAATCTGCCCAAAATGCCTCCAAACCCCTTAAAAGAGGGCATAACTATAACTCACGTCCAAGAGAGGTTAATGAAACATATTTTAATAATAATTTTCATTTATTAGTCCAACGATTTCCAAAGATTAACCCCCTTTTTCCGAAACTTCACTTTCTTGGGCCTGCCTACCTTCGCAAAGATTATTATTTTTTAATTATTTGAAAAGGGGACATGACATAGGCATCCCGAACTCATTGACAATGTATAGTCTTATGTAAGTTCCTAAGGTTATCTAAATATAATAATAATAATATTTTTAAAAAGAAAATTGTAGTTGATTTTTTTCTCTATAAATTTTTGGGCATGAAAAATTCTACTATCAGAGCCTGGTTTCAACACTAGGATCCTAACCCATTACGTTGCAACTTATGCAACAAATTGCAACCTTGTGTAAGATGTATTAGTGCACCTGATTAAAGCACAATCTATGGATAAAGTAGCTAGATACATAAGGGATAGGAGACTTCTTCCTAATCCATTAGCTTATATAAAATGACAATTTCTCCTCTTCTCCATTATTCTTGTGAAAATTTTATTCAATGTGAATTCTTGTTGGTTCTTTGTTGCAAATTTTGCATTTACATGTTTTGGCAACAATGTGACATTCATCTTTTTTGTATTTAGCTAGATTTCAATATTTTGGTCCCATTGTGCCTCAAGGACATGGTTTTTTTAAAAATTGGGATTTACCAATGTGGCCACACTTATGTTGTTTTCTTGTAA
Organism: Cupressus sempervirens; assembly: GCA_028749045.1. NCBI lineage: Eukaryota > Viridiplantae > Streptophyta > Pinopsida > Cupressales > Cupressaceae > Cupressus > Cupressus sempervirens. Next base: position 180,511,743 of record CM053791.1, on the reverse strand, counting down.
AATTGTTCCTTCTATTTTTAAGTTACTTATGAGGAATTTTCTTGTGAATTATGTTGGCAAGCATATTGTATTGAAATGGCCATACCAAGGAGGATCCTTGAGAAATCAACTAGAAAATTAGTGCACTATTAAACCTTCTTGTTATGCATTGCAAAGCTACTAGACAAGATCCTTAAGATGCCACTCTTTTCTATGTCATAAATATGGAAAACGGTCAAACTCCTTGAAAACTCTATTAGTATAGATATAGATTGTATATTATACTTGTTAAGACTAAAGGAAAACATTATGTTAAGAACCTTATGTAAGGGCTTAAAAAATTTATTGGTTAGAACTTGGTAAGGTAAAGAGTGGTTTATTAGCACCAATAAGTAGAAGACTTAAGTTGGGCTAGACTTGGTAAATGTAGCATAGATAAGATAATAGTACTTGCACCTTGTTGATGAACTCTAGGAAGACGTTCATGCCCGGGGGGAGGATGTGAGGCCCCACCTGATCTACCCTAGCATAGATGACAATTTGCATTATGATACTTCTAAATCAATGCTTTGATGCAGTTTTGAGACTATAGGGTTATGTCATTTTAATATCTCCATTTTGATGATCCTCACTTATGTCTACACAATAGGACCTAATTGATATATTTAATGATTCCATTTCATGTTCGAAATTAGTTCAATTTCTTTAATAGGAACTGAATTATTGAAGTGCTTTAAATCTCAAACTATAATGTTTAATTAGAAATTAGTGTTAAAGGATAAATTTTGATACACAATAGGACCTAATTCACATGCCTAGTGACTTAATACTCATGGATTTAATATTTCATCACTATGATAGAAAATGAATTATGAAGTTTTTTAGAATATTGAGCTGATCATGTTAAGTAAATTTTAAACTTGATAAGTAGAATTTGATATTGAAGTATTCTGAATGTTTTATGTGAAAATTATTAGAATAAGTAAGTTAATTGGAAAGGATGAAGCATGGAACCCAAATGTTAAATGTGATATGCAAACTTTGATATTTTAAATTCTTTAATTGAAATGATTAAGAAAGGGAAAGTTAATGGAATTGTGTCAATGTGGATTATGCAATATTGGAATTGTGTGCACTTATAACAGGTATTTTATATAACTTCCCTTTGGACTATTGAAGGTCAAGTTTAGTGTGTAGGAAGTGGAACCATGGAAAATTATTGGGGAAACAAGGTTCAAACTCATGTGAACACGGTTTAGCCAAGGAAAATCTTTGGAAGGTTCAAAAGCCTCATTGTGATGTGTTTATTTTGTAAATGTGAGGTTGCATGTGTGTACTAGATTTAAATTCATTAATACATCATAGACATGTCATCATGATGTGTGTTGGCACTCAAAATTGTAGCCCAAATTTTTAGCACTATTGAGAAAATTGAGCCCTATAAATGCTTTTTAGTGCACATGTACCTAGTCATACTTTTGAAGCCCAAGAGGTGTTCAATTCTTCTAACACTTTCCTTTTAGTGAATCTACTTGTTCCATGAAGTTAAATCGCCATTCTGAGCCATTCTGTGAAGTCTCATTTTGAGCAAATTTCAAATCTGCATTTTACCTAGTGTTAAGCAGTGATAGGAGGCCTTGTTTGCAAGTGAATATCTCACACCGAATTTTTTTTTTTGACTTTCTGCTTTGGGAGTGTCTAGTGTCCATACTCGAGAACCTATGTTTTAGATTTTGAGTCATTTTGAGTCTGTTTGACTAGTTTTTAAATCCCTCAAAGTTGGTAGTTTACTATTTTCATGCTGATGCACATTGCACATAATTCTGGGAAGCCTTGTTTGACGTGTTATAACTTTTGACCAGTTGACAAAAATGTTGAAATTCCTTTTGCATTGCATTATAGACATCAGAGACTTGTTATATTTCAAGTTTCAATTTATGACGAATCCCTTTGATCAGTTTTCAAACATGATTCCAAATGAAATTTCTATCTTTTTACTGGTGTCAATATTTAAAGATTGTTTGGTACCCCTATTTGTGACATTATAACTTGAGATCCGTGATTTCCTAGATTGAATGGATTCTACCACTGTGTTGCACTCTAAAAATTCTCCAAGTGTGTCAATTTTTAAATCATGATGAATCCATTTGCACACTTTTCTAGGTCCATTCCGTTTCAAAAAAATCACTTTTCTGCCATTATTTCTATCTATAAAATCCAAGTAGCCCACTTTGAGCAATCGTGAATTGCCATTTGTGCCCAGTTGTTTTTCATGAGTCAAAATTGCAAATCCATACTCTCCTCATGAAAGAGAACCGATGCCCCAATTTTTGTCTCCCCAAGTGTTAGTTTGCCCAATTTTCAAAGCCAATTCTATACGCGATTTAGTGTTTTCTTGCAGGTAGTTCTAAGAGGTCAACTTTGACAGTCAATATCTTTTGACCCCAAATTCATCATGAGATAAGATTTGATAGGGTGCAAGTATGTGAAATAGAGAATCAACGTGTTTGATTTTAGAGCCTAGTTAGGTGTTTGGGTCAGTTTTTTAAAGCCAGCTGAAGGACCCACTGGCATTAAATTGATAGTTAGCAGAATAATGATAAAATGAGTTTCAAATATTGATCCATTGGTCGAATTTTATTTTGATTAGTATCAGGGGATGAATGGATTAGTTGCAATTATTAGTTGTTTGAAAACAAAAAAAAAGTTAGTCGGACCTACTTTGGGGTCTGACTTAATGGTGTCAAAGTAATAGAATTAGAGGAAAAATTGGATAGAACTTCAAGACGTTGAAATTGCTTACAAGGAAGTTATATTTTCTCTATCATTTTTTGCTGAGAAAGATAATGTGTTTCCCAGGCTTCTCTTTATTGTCTTTTGTCATTTTATGTATTTTTAACATCCTAATGATTGAAAGATTTATCTTTAGAAATACTAATATTTGTTATCATGAAGGAGCATCATCTCCATGAAGTAACAAATGGTGGTACTCTACATTCCACAATGTCACTACTATGGTTAGTGTTGGTGTACTCAGCTTACCCTATACTATGGTCTATGTAGGATGTGGTCCATCTAAAATTATTCCTATGGTCAAAAAACAACATTTATTGTTGTGTACACTTCTAATATGCAACACGTTTTCTATGGACGGACTTCCTATTTTCTCAGATGGCTTGTTGTTTTAATATTTATGTCTCTTATTCTCTTATTTGGAGAGATTATACCTCAATCCATTTTCTCTCCCTATGGTTTAGCATTTGGTACTATAATGGCACCTTTCGTTCGTGTACTTGTTTGGGTCTTCTTTCCAGTTGCATGGCCAATAAGTAAGCTCTTGGATTTCTTGTTGGGTGAAGGACACACTGCTATCTTTCACAGGGCTGAGTTGAAAACATAGGTTGATTTGCATGGAAATTATGTAGGAAAAGGTGGAGAACTGACATATGATGAAATGACAATCATTGCTGAGGCATTGAAATCAACAGAGAAAATAGTAGAAGAGGCAATAACTCCAATTTCAGATATATTTTCTGTTGATGTCAATGCAAAACTCAATAAGGAAACTGATGACATTAATACTTCAAAAGGAGATTTGAGGTGGCATAAAAGAAACAACCAATAATGAGAAGGGAGTAGTCCACATGCAATTAGGGAACAAGGCCCATTTTAAGCAATAAGGAGATTAAGGAACATGAATGAGATCCCACGTATAAACAAGGAAGAAGTAGCTAATAGTCGACTCCACAGAGAAATAAGAGCAAATGTTAGAAGGGTACGACAAAGTAGGCGAGGCATCAAATAATAGGGGAGTCAAGAAACATACTTCTACAAGAGAACATCTCATGCCAACATTATGAGAAATTTGCCACACTGAAGGAAACCTGCAGAGGAAGAAAGGAACAGGGCAGGCCCATGCATCGAACGGGAATGAAGAAATAAGCCTCCATGCACAGTCAAAGCTAAAGAAGAAAATGCCAATGTAAGTTAAGAAAGCTTCCAGTGCATGGAAAGAACACTCATAAAGAGAAATTCATGCAAGTGTTGGTAGAGCAGTCAGAGAGGATACAGATCCATGAAAGTGCCAGTTATGAGCATGAAGAAGTGTGAAAGCAAAATAGAGCGATGCAAGCAAGGGTGTGCATAGATATCAAAAAAATTAATTAAAGAGGACACCAACAACCATCTCAAGCATCATCCATGCATTCAAATTTTAAAGGGAGCAGATAAAGTAGGGTCACCATTTATGCAGTAGCAAAAAAAAGGAAAAATCGTTGTAGTTCTCTTTTAAAAGAGCAAAGTCATCCCACCATAGAATAGAGGTCTCCACGCCTGACTAAGAGGAAGAACGCCTACAGCAATACAAGACATAACAGTTGACACCTAATGTAAGAAAGGAGAGCTCCACGGTGTTGGAAGGTCCAGGTAGTAGACACAAGAGTAGGTCACACGTAGAGATGAAATGGGTCATGAGATATATTTATCCCACATTCACTGCAAAATGGGATTAGAAGTGTTTAAATACACAACTCATCAACATATAATATGTCTCAAAGCCACACAGCTTTTGAAGCCACAGGTTGTTTAGTGGGCCCATGGTTGATCAGTTAGCATGATGACAAATTAATTTTAAATAAAGATGGAAACTTAATGACATTGCGCCAAATCCAGAGATGGGCTCAGATTGCTCCTCGTGGACGATCCAAGGATAGTCGCTATCTCGCTAAAGGAAAGATGCATGATAGTTAGTATGGCGAGATAGGGATGATAACATGGTGCAATAAGCTAGCTGTGATGTCGCGCTAAGGTGGTGATGATGTGGACAAGTGAGGTGACAGAAAAAGCTCAAAAATCTAGCATTCACTACCTCGCTAAAGGAAAGATACACGATAGTTAGTATGGCAAGATAGTGATGATGACATGGCACAATAATCTAACTGTGATGTGGCACTAAGGTGGTGATGATGTGGATAGGTGAGGTCATTGAAAAAGCTCAAAAATTTGGCAATCGCTACCTTGCTAGCCTGAAAATCCCATATTTTTTGGCTAGCGACATAGCGAGTCATTGAAAAACCATGAAAACCTGGCAGATAGCGATAGGTCCCTATTGTGATGACATGGCACATAAAATGGAGATGGAAGGAGATTGTGACACATGTCTTGATCGTGTGGTCATCACTATGTTGCCAAACGAAAGATGCACAAGAATTATCATAGTGAGCTTTGATGAGGCAACAACACGTGGTAGCAAGATGAGGTCATTGGCCAATCTCAATCTGACATGTGGTGCCCAGCTGTACAGGCCTAAACCAATCGTTTCTTGACACATGTCATCAAGCCAGTCAAACAAAGTTTGACCTAGATGGAATTGTGAGGCAAATTAAAAAGTTTCAAATAAAAAATTATTTTATTCTTCTTAGACTTTCATGGAGTATAAATTTTAAATAAATTTTTATTTATAATATAGTTCAAACTATACGAAGGGATTAAATTTTTGCAATTTTAAATGGAAGCCATGAATGGAGACTTGATCTTTAGAGGGCCATATCTGGGGCAATTTTTGTTGAAAATTGGCACTTCAATATACCAACAGAACTAGAATGAAACGAACTTTTTGAATTTGAGGTTGGTTTTTCACAGGTGCTCAACAATTTGAGCTATAGGTTAGTTTGTGATTTTTGAAGCATTGGTAGCAGAACCGATATATTTGAGCATGGATAATTAGAAGTGGTTAGGAGGCAGATATAAGAGTTTGTTGAAGCATGATGGTGAAGAAAATTGACTCAAAAAGGTTTTCTTATTTTGTGGAAGCTAGTTAATTGATTTTTGACTCCTTGCATTGAGTTCATTTTTACATGAAAATCAGTTACATCCTTTCATCATTACATTTTGAGATATTTTATACCTTTGAGGCCAAGTGATGGGATTTTGATATTTAGTTGAAGAGAGAGGGTAGAAAGAGGTTTTTTTCATCTTCTTGGGAAGGAATTCTAAGTGGACACTTGTCATCTCCTGATCAGATACGAGAATTCATTTCTTCCTATATCATTCCCTTTCTTTCTCATTGAATGGGTTCCAGTTTCTAGGCAAAAAGGGTTCATTGTTGTGAGACCATTGGTTCCAATATTTTGACATGTTTCCTTGACTGTGACACCATTCTTTAGCATAATTCTCTCATGTGAATAGTAGTAGTGTAGATAATATAGCAAGTTTTGATATGTTAAGTTTTTTCATGTTTTAATTTTATGCACATGAATGTATAGTTTCAAGGAAATGAATACATATGAGAAATAATTTCTCTAGTTTCATTCTGGTTCTTGTCTCCTATCTTAGCAATCTATAAGTCTTATTTGGTCTTGGAACAAAGATCTAAGATTCATTTGCATCCCCTTTAGGTTGTATGTTTGATGTATTTTGTTGTTGGACCAAAGGGCCAAGTAAATGCTTGATATGTTTAACAAGGTTACTGGTTACTTGAGAAGGATATTTTGTGAGAATGAGCTCTGAATGAACAATAATGTTTGCATAACAAGGTGATTAGATAGATTTGATGTCTGGGCATATGAAATATGTCCTAATGTCACAGATGTATCTTTTGAATTCATGGAATTTCCCAATGGATTAAGCATTAATCAGTTATAGGATCACTTGTTATATTGCTACATATTTTAGGTTGTGTTGAATCAACATCATTAATCAAATGTTTCCCCTTTCATGTTGAAAGTTATTCAAAGTTTAACATGTAGTTAGCTTGCTAGTTTCATGAATCATGTTCTTAGCTATTTCATGCTTGTGAATTCTAGTTAAGTATAGAAGAAATAAGGGGTTTTCATCTGTAGTAAATAGATTTAGGGATATGTTTTGCACTGGTATGATATAAATTGAATCTGAGGTCTAACTTCCTAGGTCTTGTAGAGCCTGAAGTAGAAGAAGGGTCATGCCTTATAGTTGGCCCAGGTTCTTGGTAAATTGTGTCCATTATTGGAGATAGCTACCCATAGATGCAATCTTACCCTGTATACTTGGTTATTAAAATACTGTTAAATCAAGAGCCAACAAAATGGTGACTCTTCTAGGTACTGTATTGAATTTGAATGAAGGACAAACCTTGAGAATTTAAAAGAGGAGATTCAATATAGTAGAAGAAGTGCATAAAAATTTTTAGCAGTAGGTTATCTGATGTGTTTTCCAATTTTCTTACTCAAATATCATGCACCCCAATTGAGCTTTATTCATGGACAATAGTATGTTGTAAAACTAAATGAAAATTGTGTTTTATGACTGTTATAGGTCTATCTTCAATAAATTTAGTTAGCAAGTGTTGTTGAGAAAGTTCAAAGTCAAGAGTTGATTTATAAAGTGTAAATTCCTTTCAAGATGATAATGATTTGCAAGTTTCTCCTACATTGAAGGTCTGGTTCAAATTTGTCAAGTGACAAATTATGTTTTATTTCTCACAAAGTGTGAGTGGCAACTCTCAAATCTCTATACCAATTTGTTCCTAGTTGATTTCATTGCAAAATTTTGAAGGATTTTCAATTGTATGGGTAGATCTAAAATAGTTGATAGATCTTGGAAAGGAAGTTTTAAGTTCTTGATAAATTGTAAAGTGTTTTTTGCAATCTGTTGTTATAAGAAATTGAAGTTTAAAAAGTGAATCATGGAAGTGATCTGTTTATCCTCTTGAAAGGAGGTGGTGACTCTACAAAGTTTTGACCAGTGGTGTGAAGGAATTTCAGTCTTGCACCTATGCCAAATCAGCAGATCGAAGTTTGGCATCAGCACTTGAGATATTTTGGTTTTCATGTTTTCTTTTCATGAAAGTCAAATGTTAGAATCAGTGCATCTATTCAGTGATTTTCAGCACTAGAAAGAAGAGGTAGAAATTTTTCTTTATAATGGAGTCAGATCTTAGATCTGAGATTAGTTTGCCAAATTTTGAGAGTTTAGAAACTGTGAATAATAACATTGCTATGTTGAATAGAATTGTCTAAAAAGGGATTGTCAATCTTATAAGAATTGAAGTAGGAAGTACTCAAGATTTAAGTGTTTAAAAATGTTATTTAAGGCTTGAATCAATAATCAATAAGATGCCTTTTCATTGTAGGCCTGAGGAATCTTCCCTGCCTAGTGTTTTCATTGATGTTCTAATACCCGATTCAATCAATTGGCCAGGACCTATAAGATTACAAAGGTTTGTACAAATTGAAAGATTCATTGAGGAGATGGAAGATGATGATTATAAATTTCATGTTATGTCATCTAATGATAATGAGTGTGCCAAAAGTCAAGGTAGTAATGAATATATTGAGTCCATAGAGAAAGACAACCTATCTTCCGAATGTGAAGAGGTGGATTCAAATGTTAATGAATCGAGTAATTGCAATCAGCATAATGAAGATGGATATGAAAGTGAAAATAATTTTTTTTACAGTGAATATGAAGTTGAAGAAATTTGTAACAGTAGTAAGGGTAGTAATTGCCATGATAGGAATGAATGTTGTAATAATACTGATTTTCCAGATTGTTACACTAATGATTTTGATGTTGTAAGTTCTTCATGTCATATAGATGATAATCATAGTCAAGAGAAGATTTGTGAGGCAGTCTTCTTGAGCTTTGATGAAATCTCTATTTTATTGGCTTGCAATTTTGAAAAGCAAGCAAGTGTTTCTAAGGATCTTCATATTTTTCATCATGATATTTCTTCATTCAGTCAAATTAATTCTCCAAAGTTTGATGTAGAAAGAGATGTAGAATCCAAACAATCCTTATCAGATTTTGGAGGTGTAGATGACAGTACTCAAATTTCTTTGCACATGAAATTTTTTTGGATGTGGAGCATGTTAGTGAAGGGAAGTTTAATACTATTTCAAATTCTTATCATGCTGATCTTGGAGAATTTTTTTTTGATGTTTCATGTGATGAAAAGGAATACAGTGAATGTTGTCAATCTGAATATGGATTTTCTTTATATGCTGATAAGTCTTATAAAGATAAGTTCAAGGTGTATTCTGACTTTTAATTAGATGAAGAAAATAATTGTGATCAACATAATGTAGATCATCACTTTCAGAATAAGTTTTCATGCTAGGTAACTAATCAGTTATTTGAAGAATGTGAAGAGGTTTCAGTAGAGAATAAATGTAATTTAGTGAATGACATGACTGCAAGTAGGAAACAATCAGATTTCACATACTCTTTGCAGCCGGAGACACAAGGTGACTCACAAATTTTTGGTACATGCAACTTGATGAATGGTGTAGAATATGAAGTTTTTGTGTTTCTGATCAGCATGCATGAATCATTGTTGGACTTTGATTCTTAGTTTAGTTTGTGTAATTATGAGCATGCTGATGTTTTATCCCATAATGAGCATGAATACGAAGTTAATACTGATGAGTGTATGCATTATGAGAATGGAAGTGTGAATTCAATTTTACCAAGTGTTATGTTTTTAGATGCTAATCTAATTGGTAAAATTGAGAAATATATTTATAGTTTACCTCATGAAGACATAAATGAAAATCAAGTACATGACAGAAGTAAAAGTTTTTTCTAAGTTCGGTGGCCCCGGGGCACTGTTTGTATATAGTAGGTGTAGTTGTTTCCTTGCTTTCAATAAAGTTGTTCGAGAGAGTTTTTGAAGTTTAGGTGTGTGGTATACTTCTGCTAGATATTTGAATCCTTGCCATGCCCACAAGGGAGATGCATCCCTAGATAGAGCCACTGTTGGCATTCAAAATTGTAGCCTAAATTTTGAGCATTGTTGAGAAAATTGAGCCCTATAAATGCTTTTAAATCTGCATGTACCTAGTCATACTTTTGAGGCCGAAGAGGTGTTCAATGCTTCTAACACTTTCCTTTTAGTTCATCTACTTGTTCCATGAAGTTAAATTGCCATTCTAAGCCATTCTGTGAAGTATCATTTTGAGGAAATTTCAAATCTACATTTTACCCTAAGTGTCAAGCAGCAACAGGAGGCCTTGTTTGCAAGTGAATATCTCACACCCAAAAATGTTTTGTGACTTTCTGCTTTGGGAGTGTCTAGTGTCCATACCCAAAAACCCACATTTCAAATTCTGAGTCGTTTCGAGTCTGTTTGACTAGTTTTTGAAACCCTCAAAGTTGGTAGTTTACTATTTTCATGTTGATGCACATTGCACATAATTTTGGGAAGCCCTTTTTGACGAGTTATAACTTTTGACCAGTTGACCCAAATGTTGAAATTCCTTTTGTGATGCATTATAGACATCAGAGACTTGTTATGTTTCAAGTTTCAACTTATGAAAAATCCGTTTGATCAGTTTTCAAACACAATTCCAAACAAAATTTCTATCTTTTTACTAGTGTCAATATTTGCAAATTATTTGGTACTCTTGTTCATGACGTTATAACTTGAGATCCATGATTTCCTAGATCAAATGGATTGTACCACTATGTTGTACTCTGAAAATTCTCCAAGTGTGTTAGTTTTTAAGACATGATGAATCCATTTGCACACTTTTCTAGGTCCATTCCATTTGCAAAAAATTGCTTTTCTTCCATTGTTTCAATCTATAAAATCCAAGTAGCCCACTTTGACCACTCTCCATTTGCACCCAGTTATTCATCATGAGCTCAAATCACAAATCCATACTCTCCTCATGATAGAGAACCAATGCCCCAATTTTTGTCTCCCCAAGTGTCTGTTTGCCCAGTTTTCAAAGCCAATTTCGTATGCGATTTGTGTTTTTTGACATATTTTCTTGTAGGTAGTTCTAAGAGGTCAACTTTGACGGTCAATATCTTTTGACCCTGAATTCATCATGAGATAAGATTTGACAAAGTGCAAGTATGCAAAATAGAGAATCAATGTGTTTGATTTTAGAGCCCAGTCATGTGTTTGGGTCAGTTTTTTAAAGCCAACCAAAGGACCCACTGGCATTGAATTGATTGTTTGCAGAATAATGATAAAATGAGTTTCAAATATTGATCCATTGATTGAATTTTATTTTGATCAGTATCAGGGGTTGAATGGATTAGTTACAATTATTAGTTGTTTGGAAACGCAAAAAAAATTAGTCAGACCCGCTTTGGGGTCTGACTGAATCGTGTCAAACTAATAGAATTGGAGGAAATATTGGATAGAACTTCAAGACAATGAAATTTCTTACAAGGAAGTTATATTTTCTCTATCAATTTTTGCTGAGAAAGGTAATGTGTTTCCCAGGCTTTTCTTTATTGTCTTTTGTCATTTTATGTATTTTTTACATCCTAATGATTGAAAGATTATCTTCAGAAATACTAATATTTGCTATCATGAAGGAGCATCATCTCCATGAAGTAGCACATTGTGGTACTCTATATTCCACAATGTCACTGCTATGGTCAGTGCTGGTGTACTCAGCTTACCTTATACTATGGTCTATGTAGGATGGGCTCCATCTAAAATTATGCCTGTGGTGAAAAAACAACATTTATTGTTCTGTACACTTCTAATATGCAATACTTTTTCTATAGATGGACTTCCTATTTTCTCAGATGGCTGGTTGTTTTAATATTTATGACTCTTATTCTCTTATTTGGAGAGATTATACCTCTATCCATTTGTTCTTGCTATGGTTTAGCATTTGGTGCTACAATGGCACCTTTTGTTCATGTACTTGTTTGGGTCTACTTTCCAGTTTCATGGCCAATAAGTAAGCTCTTGGATTTCTTGCTGGGAGAAGGACACACTACTATCTTTCAGAGGGCTAAGTTGAAAACATTGGTGGATTTTCATGGGAATGAGGTAGGAAAAGGTGGAGAATTGACATATGATGAAACAACAATCATTGCTGGGGCATTGGAATCAATAGAGAAAATAGTAGAAGAGGCAATAACTCTAATTTTAGATATATTTTCTATTGATGTCAATGCAAAATTCAATAAGGAAATTGATGACATTAATACTTCAAAAGGAGATATGAGGTGGCATAAAGGAAACAACTAGCAATGAGAAGGAAGTAGTCCACATGCTATTAGGGAACAAACCCCACGTTAAGTAGTAAGGAGATTAAGGAACAAGAATGAGAGCCCATGCATAAACAAGGAAGAAGTAGCTAATAGTCAACTCCAAAGAGAAATAAGAGTAAATGTTAGAAGGGTACAACAATGCAGGGGAGGAGTCAAATAATAGGGGAGTCAAGCAATGTACTGCAGCAAGAGAACATCTCATGCCAAAAGCATGAGAAATCTACCACATTGAAGGAAACCCATAGAGGAAGAAAGGAACAGGGCAGCCGCATGCATCCAATGGAAATGACAAAAAAAGCCTCCATGCATAGTCAAAGCGAAAGAAGAAAATGTCAATGCAAGTTAAGAAGGCTTCCAATGCATGGAAATAACACTCATAAAGAGGAATTCATGCAAGTGTTGGTAGAGTGGTCAGAGAGTATATAGATCCATGAAGGCACTAGTTATGAGCATGAAGAAGCATCAAAGAAAAATAGAGTGATGCAAGCAAGGGTGTGCAGAAGCATCCAAGCAATCAATTAAAGAGGACATCAACAATTGTCTTAGGCATCATCCATGCATTCAAATTTTAAAGGGATAAGATAAAGCAGGGTCACCATTTAAGCAATAGCAAACAAAAAGGAAAAACCATTGAAGTTCTCTTTTAAAAGGGCAAAGTAATCCCACCATAGAATAGAGGTCTCCACACCCAACTAAGAGGAAGAATGCCTGTAGCAATAAAAGACATAATAGGAGATGCCTAATGTAAGAATGGAGAGCTCAATGGTGTTGGAAGGTCTAGGCAACAGACACAAGAGTAGGTGACACGCAAAGATGAAACAGGTCATGAGATATATTTATTCCACATTCACTGCGAAATGGGATTAGAATTGTTTAAATACACAACTGATCAACATGTAATATGTCTCAAAGCCATGTGGCTTTTGAAGCCGCATGTTGTTTAGCAGGCTCATGGTTGATCAGTCAGAGATGATGTCAACATGATGACAACTTAATTTTAAACAAAGATGGAACCCTGATGACATGGCACCAAATCCTAAGATGTGCTCAGATTGGTCCACGTGGACAATCCAAGGATAGTCACTATCTCGCTAAAGGAAAGATGCATGATAGTTAGTATGGCAAGATAGTGATGATGACATGGCGCAATAATCTGGCTATGATGTGGCACTGAGGTGGTGATGATGTGGATAGGTGAGCTTGCTAAAAAAGTTCAAAAATTGGGCAGTCACTACCTTGCTAGCCAAAAAATCTTAGATTTTATGGCTACTGACATAGCGATTCGCCAAAAAACCATGAATATCTGGAAAACAGCGATGGGTCCCTATTGTGCTGACATGGTAGGTAAAATGGAGATGGAAGCAGATCGCAACATGTGTCTTGATTATGTGGTCATCACTACATCACCAAATGAAGGATGCATAAGAATTATCATAGCGACATAATGAGCTTTCATGAGGTGACAACATGTGGCAAAAAGATGAGGTCACTAGCCAATCTCGATGTGACATGTGGTGCCCAGCTATATAGGCCTGAACCAATTGTGTCTTGACATGTGTTATGAAGCTGATCAAACCAAGTTTGACCCAGATGGAATTGTGAAGAAAATTCAAAATTTTCAAATAAAAACTTATTTTATTCTTCTTAGACTTTCATGAAGTAGAAATTTTAAATAAATTTTGATTTATAATATAGTTCAAACTATAAGAAGGGATTAACTTTTTGCAATTTTAAATGGAAGCCATGAATGGAGACCTAATCTTCAGAGGGCCATATCTGGGGCAATTTTTGTTGAAAATGGGCACTTCACTGTACCACCAAAACTAGAAGGAGACGAACTTTCTGAATTTGAGGTTGGTTTTTGCATAGGTGCTCACTAGTTTGAACTATAGGTCAGTTTGTTATTTTTTGGAGCATTGGTAGTAGAACAAGCAGAAGGAGGTTAGAAGTGGTTAGGAGGTAGATATAAGAGTTTGTTGGAGCTTGATGGTGAAGAAAATTGACTAAAAAAGGTTTTCTTGTTTTCTGGAAGCCAGTTAACTAATTTTTCACTCTTTACATTGAGTTCATTTTTACATGAAAATTAGCTACATCCTTTCATCATTATGTTTTGAGATATTTTATACCTCTGAGGCCAAGTGATGGGATTTTGATATTCAGTTGAAGAGAGAGGGTAGAAAGAGGTTTTTTTCATCTTCTTGGGAAGGAATTCTGAGTGGACACTTGTCATCTCCTAATCATATCCTAGAATTCACTTCTTCCTATATCATTCCCTTTCTTTCTCATTGAATGGGTTCCAGTTTCTGGGAAGAAAAGGTTCATTGCTATAAGACCATTGGTTCCAATATTTTGACATGTTTCCTTGACTGTGACACCATTTTTTAGCATAATTCTCTCATGTGAATAGTAGTAGTGTAGATAATATAGAAAGTTCTGATATGTTAAGTTTTTTCATGTTTTAATTTTATGCACATGAATGTATAGTTTCAAGGAAATGAATACATATGAGCAATAATTTCTCCAGTTTCATTCTGGTTCTTGCCTCCTATCTTAGCAATAAGTCTTATGTGGTCTTGGAACAAAGATCTAAGATTCATTTGCATCCCCTTCAGGTTGTATGTTTGATGTATTTTTCTATTGGACCAAAGGGCCAAGTAAATGCTTGATATGTTTAACAAGGTTACTGGTTACTTGAGAAGGATATTTTGTGAGAATGAGATCTGAATGAACACTAATGTTTGCATCACAAGGTGATTAGATAGATCTAATGTCTGGGTATATGAAATATGTCTTGATGTCACAGATGTATCTTTTGAATTCATGGAATTTCCCAATGGATTAAGCACTGATCAATTATAGGATCACTTGTTATACTACTGCATATTTGAGGTTGTGATGAATCAACATCATTAATCAAATGTTTCCCCTTTCATGTTGAAAGTTATTCAAAGTTTAACCTGCACTTAGCTTGCCAGTTTCATGAATCATGTTCTTAGCTATTTCATGCTTTAGAATCCTAGTTAAGTATAGAAGATATAAGGGGTTTTCATCTGTAGTAAAAAGATTCAGGGATATGTTTTTCATTGGTATGATATCAATTGAATTAGAGGTTTACCCACCTAGGTCTTGCAGAGCCTGAAGAAGAAGAAGGGTCATGCCTTATAGTTGGCCCAAGTTCTTGGTAAATTGTGTCCATTATTGGAGATAGTTTCCCATAGATGCAATCTTACCCTGTATACTTGGTTAGTAAAACATTGTTAAATTAGGAGCCAACAATGGGTTTTCATCTATAGTAAAAAGATTCAGGGATATGTTTTGCATTGGTATGATATCAATTGAATCAAAGGTTTACCCGCCTAGGTCTTACAGAGCCTGAAGAAGAAGAAGGGTCATGCCTTATAGTTGGCCCAAGTTCTTGGTAAATTGTGTCCATTATTGGAGATAGTTGCCCATAGATGCAATCTTACCCTGTATACTTGGTTTTTAAAACATTGTTAAATTAGGAGCCAACAATGTGTAATGTGTATTGTAATTGTTTATGTGTTAATGACATGTCACCCAAGGTTTTGGTCATGGGATCACTTAACCTTAAACCAACTTCAATTTACAAGACTAAGTAAACCCACTTGGGACAAGGGTAGGATGGGTCACCATCATGTGAATTTCGAAATCAAAATTGATAGGGATTTTAAAGGGGTATTATGTGGTCCAAAAGTGTATTTTTTGTGGAAATAAGCCACCCATATGTTAGTATACCTTGTAGGGCCCTAGATTTGACCATTTAAGTTCTTAGCTAGCCTATGAGGGCCATCAACCAATGCATTCTTCGATCAATTTGAAAATTGAGTTATCCCACGAGTTCTCACCAATGTTTCCACTAAGTCAAAAATAAAAAAATTGGAAGAGATAAGGTTGTAAGAGATAATGGCTAGATTTTTTGCAAAAATAGATAGTGGAAGAGCCTTTTTTTGGGGGAGTTGGACAAACTAGTGGGTAGTTCATCCACTCTCTAACTTTAGAGACACTTAAGGTTTGGGAACTTGGAGGGAGCTCTTCTACAACCTTTCATTTCAATTTTGCAAGAGAATTCAAGATTGGTGTTTCTTTCTATGTATTTAATTTCTTCCATTATGAAGTTGAATCTTGGTATTGTATTCATGTGAATGTAGATAGTGAGAATTCCATTGTATGAAAAATATGTGGTATCATCTTGTATCATGTTGTGTTGTGTTGTGATGAGCATGAAGTTTAGATTTTCATTGTTTTCTTGCTTTTGATTTTCCATGATTTTATGGATGAGTGTTGTTATGGGTGTGAGGGCTTCACTCACCCTTTGCAAAGGAAAGAGAAGTCTAGGGTGAAGGGATTAGTTGGGCTTGAAAATTTGTTTGAGAACCTTGGAGTATGGGCTCCATTGTATGACATAATCATTCATATCTTGTTGGGGGTAATAAGGGAAGTCTAGTGTAGAAAGGAAGTTTATGGATTATGGGCTCTAAGGAAGCCACAACTATTAGTAGTGTGTTTGGAGGAGGAATATGAAAGTCCCAAAAGGGCATGTAATTTTTTAATTTGTGAAAGCCTAGAAAGGGTATGAAATATGTTTATTGTAGATATTGTTTGGTATGGCAAGTCTCCATTTGACAAGCACACCTTCACCCTATGTTTATGTTTCTATTGGTGAACCATTGTAAAATACCCTTGGGATGGAATTGTTCAAGTGTTGTAATGTGATGTATATGCACTTGTAAGATTGTATATGAAACCTAGTTTGAGCCTTGTTCCCCTAGCAGAGGGGTCTACTCTTTGGAGGCCTATGGTTGGGTAGAGAGCACCCATGGTCCTTGTTGTTTTGTTGTGATGTGGTTGCAAGTTTTGTACTCATTGAATACATGAAGAAATTAGGCATCCTCCCTTGCATAGAACAAGCATAGTATATGTCAATATGTAATGTATTTGAAAGGAGCAGTCCTCCTTTATGTCAATTTGTAATGTGTTGTAATGGAAAAAATATCCATTGTGGTTTTCATGTATTGTGAGAGTAATTTACATCGTATTATGTATTAATGTGAATGTGTAAGCTAATATTGGATGCTATGCATATAAATGGAATTGTAGGAGAAGATGATATTATATTTAGAGATGTTTATGAAGCAAAGAAATGGTTCAGGTGGAAAGGAATATCTATTGAACATGTGAAGTCTACGTTAAAGGTATGAAATTGAGTTACTCCTCCTCATGCAAATTTATGTATCAATCAATAGTTAGATTTCTTATGTGAGAGAAATATTGTAATAGTTATTCAATTTAAACTTAAGGGATTTCATTATTTTGATGCAATAGAAATAAAAGTTCCTATGTTACAATAGTCACATGCATGCATGATAAATATTTCACTATATTCTAGTTAATAAGTAATTCCATATATGAGGTTATTTATCATTTGGAAACAAGTCTTTGATATTGTGCAAATGTATCTTGTGTGTTAGGTGGTAAGTATTAATAATCTTATAGATTAGATAGGTGCAAGGAATAACATCCAACTTGCAATTAGAAGAAATAGGGAAATCAAGTCAGACCATTAGTAACCCATAACCATGTTCTCCAAAAATGAATATGGAAGATAACACATAAGTCTCATTGTCCAAACCTTGCTATATATGCACTTTAATTCTCTGGAATTTGTATGGAGAATAGAAATTAATCACACCTTTTATTATAGGCCATTAAAATAATCAAGAGAATATCCCTAGGAATCTTTTAAATATTAAGAAAACTATAAGCTAAAAGTATTGGTCATAGGCAAATAATAAATAAATAAAGGAGAAGACTAGCACATAATGAACTTGTAACTTAGGCTTGGTACAGGAATCACATAAAAAATAATCAATAAAAATAAAAGTAATATATAATAAGATAAAGCATGATGGGATATGACCACCCCTTAGTTAGAAAAGACACCCCATATAAACTCTAAGAAAATATACTTTTTTAAATCCTTGGAAATCTCCCCAAGGCTAACCACCCTTGGATCCCCGCCATAGCCCTCTTCACACATGTGGGAAGAGTCCAACTCTATAAAGAAATTGCCAATTTTAAACCAAAGGGGGAAAACGTAAAAAAAAATAAAAATGGGAAGAAGGATGGTGTGAAAGTCAACATTCCTTTCCCCAAAACAAGCACAACACTTCACACCATAGTACTTAGAAGGAAGCACTCAAAAGAGGACCATGTAAAAGTAAAAGTTCCTCCTTACATGCCATGTGAGCCATCGGAAGTTTTGTTTTTTTTTTTTTAATTTAAAGAAGGTGAAGTTTAGGAATAGTGAAAAGGGGCCTTAATAAATAAGGCATATTTCGTGGGTGTAAAGTGAAGGAATAACATGGGCTTAAGGAAAGGTAGGTAGTAGTTAAAAAGTAGGATTTTGAGTTTTAAGGTAGGCTATGTTTTTTGGAAAAGTAAGTTAAAATATATATATATATATATATATATATATATATATATATATATATATATATATATATATATATATATATATATATATATATATATATATATATATATATATATATATATATATATATATATATATATATATATATATATATATATATATATATATATATATATATATATATATATATATATATATATATTAGTATGGAGGCATAAAGGTAAAGTTAGATAGTAGTTGAGTTTTTGTTCATTTAGTCACCTAAAAATAGGTAAAAGGAAAGTTATGTTACTTAGATTTTTTTTAAAGAAATGATGTGTACTAGTTTAGGGAATTTTTTTTTTGTGGGTACATAACATGGGTGTTTTTAGTATGGGAATTTAGGATATAGGATATAACTTAGGTGATACTAAATGGATTGGTAGTTAAGTAAGTAAGTAACTTATAGAAATGGATGTACATATATCAGTGATTATATTAATTTAGTAGAAATTATACTTAAATAGAAAATTAGATAAATTTGAATTGTAATATGGTCACATTTAGTTTGTAAAATAGTATGAGTAGAATTAAACATAGTTTGGTTAGAATAGTATGAATAGAATTAAACATAGTTTGGTCAGAATAGAGTGAGTGTAAAGTAATTATAATTTATGTTAGTTTATTATTATTTTATTTCATGATGGATTAGAATTTTAGTTAATGGTAAATAATTTTTTCTTTTGAATATGTTAGCAATTTAATAAATGAATAACAATTAGTGGATG
The DNA here is from genome assembly GCA_028749045.1 of Cupressus sempervirens. NCBI lineage: Eukaryota > Viridiplantae > Streptophyta > Pinopsida > Cupressales > Cupressaceae > Cupressus > Cupressus sempervirens. The sequence goes on along the minus strand of CM053791.1, from coordinate 180,492,546 downwards.
ACAACAAATTGATAGACTGCTATGATTATTAAATAGATATTATATAATTATATATATATATATATATATATATATATATATATATATATATATATATATAGTTGGTTAGTAATAGATTATAAATTTGTAATTAGTGAACAATGTTATTGTTAGGTTGTAAATTTTAGATTTAATAGGTTAGTTGATATTACAGTAGTTTGTATTAGTAATTATTTGTGTTGGCACAATTATAATGTAGTGTCATAATATATGTGCTATGAAATAACTATTAACTCTATACAATTTAATCATTCTATAATTAATGGTAAAGCATAGGAATTATTGAACATTGTGTTGGGAATGAAGTAAGAGGATATTACTAAATGAGTATCCTATGAACATAACACTACTATATAATCCTAGTGATTTATTGTTAGTAGTGATAGGGTTCATGATAGTAAAGTCTTTAGTCAATTATGGTAATTAGATTGAAAAGTTTAGTTAATTTAATATCAATTTAGTTTTCTATTATATATAGATATATCTTAGTGGTTGATTTGTAAATGGATGGTTATTAACTTGTAGTATGTTACTTAACTAGACATCATTTCACATACTACATTAACTAGAAATAAGTGGTTTTAGAATGGAATTGATATGGGAAAAAATAAAAAAATAAAAAAATAAAAATGAATAAGCTAAGACCTTAGTATCATAGGTAGACATTACATCTTGGAAGTTAGAGATGTTATTAACTAGATCAACTACATCATAATTGTTAGGCATCATGAAATCATTGACAATGTATAATCTTTTCCAAGTTCCTAAGGTTATCTAAATATAATTATTATTATTTTGAAAAGAAAATTTTAGTTGTGTTTTTGCCTTGTAAATTTTAGGACATGATAGATAACCACTGAATAGCTTGGTTTTCACTGAGAAACTCGGTAGATACTATGAAGCTCAGTTTACACTGATAAACACCAACTTGGTAGAAACTTCTCGACATAAAATAAATGCTTTTCCTAATACTCGATAGAGATTATAGAACTTGGTAGAGCTTGAATTACCTAGTTAATATTGATAACTATACAATAAGCTTGGTAGATGTTAGTTGTCTGGTTAAGTGTGTGTGTCACTAATAAACAAACTTGACTGATATGTCAACAATTGTTAATAAATAAAACATGCCACGCTGAGTAAAAAAATCTCATAACTAGCTTGAGATTATGGGGTTCTTCTTTAAAGTGTGGCCATGTTTCTTCTATCTCTTTAAATATAGAACCATCCGCATGCATTCTCATAATGTCATCTTTATTTCTATTGCATGCATGTTAATCAATAAATTGTGCCAATCTAATGCACTTGAATAATCGTTCAAGATGTGGAATAATGAAAATGTACAAAAGAACTTTGTGAGACACCTTTTATTTTATTTTATCTAATCAATATCTACTAATATGACAATCAAGACATTCTATTACAAAGTAATGTTGTTTATGATATAGAATGTGACCATTGGGACATGCATGTATTGTCTGATACTTCATCCCAATTTGATTCATAATGGTAGATAATTCTTAGTACAAACAAGGTAGAATGTTTGATGGTGGTAACAAAAACTCACTTATCAACCTACAACAACAAATATGAATTGTTAACATAATGAATAGTAATAGTGTCCTAACATTGAAGATGACAAAAATGGCATACTTTAGCATACATGACATTGCTACACTAGATAAAATATTTATAACCTTCAATTTCACCAACAACAATATAGCAAAGAGAACACTTGTTTGGGAGCCTTGGTATAGGGGCTCAAATTCATTCTCAAGTATAGGTCTATATCAATACCATCTTTATCATCATTATCAAATGTGCTAGTACCATCATCATGAGCATCTTCATTAGCTGCACCAATACCATATTCTTCAATCATATCCTCTGGCACATTATCATCTCCTTCCATGGAAGTCTTATCCTCAGCTTGGATATTCACACCTCCATTTTCCTCTCGTTGAAAATCCACATTCACCAATTAACAAAAATCATGGCCCCTTTCAATGTCACCATGTTTCCTACAATGTCTCTTCGCTGTTTTGATTAGAACTATTTGATTCTTTAGGCCCTTACACTTTTTGGAAGGGCAATTACATTTATCAACTTTTCTTCAGAACTAAGAGCACAATATAGAAATTATCTCATTTTTTTTTTGTGGGTTCATATTTCTAGTTGTGGTCTTTCTTCACAAGAAAATATATTTGCAAAATTATTGGAACTATGTACTTAATATTTATATCTACATATATGGTTTTGAAAGAATTTTTAAAAATAATTAATGTGTATATTTGCAAAAATATTGGGCATGTTTTACTTAATATTTATATCTTCACATATAGTTTTGATAGAAAAAATTGGTCTAATTAATGTGTATATCTATTTAATTTTTATGTCTTCATATATTGTTTTGAAAGGAAAATTTGGCCACCTCACTCAAATTCAACCATATTATAATCAATGAAATTTTTTTCATTTACAATGCTCTTTGTTAATTGTACAATAAACAATTCTCATTAAATACAATATTTAATCAACAAGCTCATCACCTTGTTATTTAATTGTTTGTCTATAGTAAATTTATAGTCAACATGATACACAAGAGATCTTGTTACAACATAGTGGTATTCTATGAATCATTTTACCCACGAGGTGTACTTGAGCTCACTCAAGGAGAACATGTTAGCCCAACTTTATAATAAAAGTATTTTATCTCTTAGCTCTCCTCAGGTACTACTGCACAGTCTAAACTTTTTGATTCTTACTCTTGTTCACATCTATGATAAATTCTCATGGATAGTTATTAAAACTATACCTCTCCCTATTGAAATCAAATTTCAAAGATTTTCTAATGTTACTGCTCAATAAATCCTACATTCATATCACTCTAAGCTTTCCTTTTTGGTGAAAATTAAGAAAAACAAAAATATAGTAATAAATGCAACCCTATACCTTGAACTGATTAAGAATTTTAGATGAATTGATTATACAAGTTTAAGATATAACTAAAGCTAACCCTAAAGTGCCCCTATATTTGATTAGAAAGTTGGCTCTACAATATTTTTAGTTATAGTTACATTTAGAATGACATAGTGATGAAAGCTAACTAATTATTGGTAATTTTAAAACATAAAATTTAATTATATGTGACCTTGATAATCTTAAAATGTTTTTGAAGGCCAAGATATTTGTCATTTAATTATTGGGACCAAAGGTTGTGATATTTCTTGAGGTTCACTTGATTCAAATGCAATAGGATTGGATTGATCATATTTAAGGTCTTCATTTAGATGTATTTGGTTTGATTTTTTCTTTGCCTCTACAAGTTTTGAAATAAGCTTTGGAATTTTTGATATATCCATGAGATAATTTATGTGACCTTAAGGATAATTTTGTAATGGAATACTATAAATTTTAGCCATGTCACAACATTATTTTATAATGGATGTCACAACCTTGTTGTTTCACATGAATGTCTTGTATTGGATCAAAGAATGTTTGTGGGTTCTTGTCATTGAAATGTACATGGTTTGGTATGGACCTTGTTGCCTTGTGGAAGTTTGTGATCTTGTGAAAATTGGCATGATGTCTAAGGATGTATGCCAATGGATCTAAGTATGAGGGTTGTATGAAAAATACACTTTCTTATTGTTTATTTGGATTTTTTGAAATAAAGTATGGAAAAATGCACACTAAGGGTATGTATCAATTTTTTTTGGAATTTTTGGAATTTTGGATTATGAAATTTTGACATCAGTAGCATAATCCAGGTAGAATTTGACAAACTTTATACTTAACCTTTTTTAAAGTTCTTTTTGGATGTTTTTTATCAACTTAACCCTCCAACCCTAAAAAAGATAACTAAAAAACAACAAGTGATCCTAGGACTATTTTGATGTAGTATCTAGTACAACATATTCATGATAAATTTACAACATATTAAAATATGAATATATGGATGATCATTGGAGGGAGGTAAAAATATCAGGGAAACTAAAATCTTATTGAATATAAAAAAATTCATTTCAATGTTTGATGGGAAGGATAAATAGAGTTAAATCTGTAACTTGTTTGAACTAAAGGACTTGCTTATCCCTAGATTTTAAAGTCTCAAGACTTACAAGAAATGAAAGAAACCAACCTCCACTTGGAGGAATCCTATGATTAATCTATTCTAGCTTGACATGTAGTTCATTTCAATATTTCTAGGATGAATTGTCATTGCTTGAAGGTTGAATCAATCCATGATCCAAGGCTTGTTTTGATATTAATGCAATTTAGTCTTATGAAAACATCCAAAGTTTATTATTCAATAAAATTGATTATTTTCTCTTCTTGTTTTGCAAGGTCAAAGATGTAGGGTCTGGGAGGTGGAAGATGGAGATGATATTACAAGCTCAAGTCTAGGTCTTCAAATGAGATCAAGCTACTTGAGGAGTGCTTCAAGTTTCAAGACATCTAAATGAGACAAAGATACATCATCAAAGCAATTCAAGCTCAATATCAAACCAAGTAAAATAACATAAAGACATCTTCAAATACAATCAGGTTCAAATTAAATCAAGATATAACTTCAAGATGAAAATTCAAGTTAAGGCATGAGAAAGATGTCAAAGGATAGAGAAGACTTGCAAGATGAGGTATATGAGAATATGGGACAAAATATTAATCCTCAAGAAGTTGATAGTTTCATAAGAGCTAATCAAAGTTAGAAATGTTGAGAGTTACTTTTTGATAATTAACAAAGAAATATTTACAATTTTAGTATCCACATTGCACAAACCAACATTGAAAGCACATATTCCCAAATGGATCTATAGAATAAGGATGATGAGGTGGCACAAAGTTGTCCTCTCCAACAAGAAAATACCAATTCAAGAAGAGTTAATCACATTATACCAAGTGTCATTTTCTCATTATCTAAAAAACCATTGTAACATTTTTATTAGCCCATGATGTAGTGCACTCATATAATTGGTTGTAAAAGATATACATTGACAGAATCGAATAGGATTCAAGTGCTATTGGCTAGTTGGTAGCAACTACTAGATTATTCTATAAGAGAAATTAAAACATGGATATCTCTAATATATTTATTTAAAAAATTGAGATCGCTTCGTAATAATCATAGCTATTTAGGGATTATTTTACCAGATGCTAGCATTATTCTTCCAGTCACCAAAGTTTGATTTTTGTCATGTTATCACTATTTTATGCATTTATCTATGAAAGAATGAGTTATTATTTAATCATATTTATTCACTAATTTATTATTTTATATCATTATTCATTTATTTAAATCATATTTTTTTATTTATTCAATTGTTGTGAATTATTTGTTTTAAGTAAATATAATTTTGTTTTTCATTTTATTAACTAATTTATATAAAGAATTTTTCATATATAATGATGATATTGATCATGTTGATTGAATCTATGGTAGATACTTATTGTATAATCCACACATGAATGAAGTTCCCATCCTTGGTCATGACACTCAAGTGTTGGACTAATTGCCAATGTTCCCCTTTGAGATTCCTAACATGGCTTAACTGCCTCCTTTGTTCTATAAGTCCAATGGTTGTATCTATTAGAAATAATAGTCCACCAAGATAACTAAGAGGGAGGGGGTGACTTAGCTATCCAACAATTAAAACATTTATTTTATTTTAAAAAACTTATCCAGTCAACCAAAGTAAATTTAAACCACACAAAGATGCACATAGACAATTACACTGGATATGTTAACTATAGAAACCCTTGATCAGAGGGAAAAATCTAGTGGGAGTGATTCCCACAAGATGATGTACTAATATAAATATTCCTTGTTAGAGGATGGACCCTATTAAGAGTCTATTACAACATTTAGTACATAGAGTCCTTGTTAGGAGACCTTGAATCCATATTAGGAGATTCCAACCCTGCTAGGAGTTGTGCCAACCCAATTAGGAGTTGTAGTAAAATTTATGCAAGATGAGCCCACTTCCGAACAATGCAATTACAAGTACAAGAAGAGCTCATTTCTCAAACATGAAATTTACTATTATGTTCTTTTTTCCTTTGTTATGTAAACCAAACCAGTCACTATCAAACCTTGTAAACTAGGTCAAAAACCTTGGATCCAAATATCAAACCTTGGATCACTTAACAAAACCTTGGCAATGAAGTTTCCTTCACTTTCACATTGCTCTTCTCAAATTTGCATTCTACTCTTACTATAGCATATCATTATTCATAAAACCATTCTTCATCATACTACGATAAAGGAAAATGTCCTTCCTTTATATCGAGTCCATAAAATAATTTCTTGAGTTAGATATTAGACCTTCTCAATTAATTATTATAGGACTATATTTAGAATACATTACACTTAGTGATAACATTAATCTTTTGCCTTAAAACTTGAATAAATTTTTGTACATATGTCATCATGATGAGTGAACTTAGCCATGTCATCTCCAACATGTTTTCTTCATGTCCTCAACCTTGATTCTTAGAGTAAAAACTTTGGTAAGAGATATAATAAGTTTACCAGAGCATGCCTCTGTAAACTCTATCTCAAAATAGATGACAAGGCTAAATATTGCCTCTATTTCATGATAGTTTGAAACACTTTGTTAACACTCTATTTCATTTTCATCAAGACATTTGTGAACTTGTGTTTACCTAAACCAATGATTAACCTATGGCTAGATAGTATGTCATATTTTGTCAATATAATATATATGATGTAGTATTTCATATAATTATCAGAATGTGTGTTCTTATATTTGAATTTAATTTGATAATGCTTATTTGCAAATATCTCTGCATTTTAACTAACCTATTAGCAATGAAGCTGAAGCTGATTGGAAGAATTCAAAGATGAATGTTCAAGACAACCAATAGCATTCAAGGAGAAAAGAACATTGAAGATTAGCCATGATGAAGAAATATCCTAATGGTACCAAAGGACACGGCTATGAGTATGGAGGAGCTATGAAGACTTATTGCATTCTTTGCATTTATTATTATGGCAAGTAGTTGTTTAGACTTTATTATTCCTACCTTGATCAATTATCTTTCCTTCTCGCCTCGAGTTTTTATTTTCCTTCTTTCTCTCTTGCATATTTATAGCTAGGTTGTTTACTTTTCTATTTTGGAATAAGCGTTGATCTTCTATAAATAAGGATTAGACCAAGTGTGCTAGTTTAGTTAGAAGGAGAAAGTTTATGAGAGCAAACTATTAACTTTTGTAGTGAATTGTTTTTATAGTTCTATGCATTGTTTCCATATAATAAATTTTTGAAATGTGATGAAATAGTTTTTGGCTTCCATCCTGTTTTAGTAGTTTAGTTGAATCCAAACAAGGAGGCCACTTGAGAGGTGGATTAGATTAGGATAGTATGGATTTAATTCCAAGCATTTCTAGTATTACAAGTAGAAGTTGTAAGTTCCTTCCTGTAGCATCATACGTTATGAATGTTCCTATAGGATCTATGAGAATAGTTATAGTAGATGAACTGAGTTAGAATTTATGTTAGCCTTTCATTGTATTTCTATTATTCATAAATATTTAAGTGTGTTAGATTCCTATAGTAATAGTGTAAGTTATTTTCCTTACATTTTACTTCTCTGTAGCATAAGCATAATGACTCATTCAGAGACCCAGTGCACATATTGTACTGACCATTTCAAGTATACATTCTTGGGTTGACAAGATTAAATGCACCTCATAGTGGGAAAAATAATCCTTAGAATAAATACACTATTCCTAAGCATGGCCTAGAGCATGATTATTATATACCTATTGCGAGGTGGACCAATAGACATCACCAAAACTTACATAACTTCTTCTATACTTATCATTTCCTCTTTAATGTTAATTACATATATATGATACTCATATGTATCTCCCATAACCTCAAATAGTTAGAATACTCAACTAGACATCTGTACCAACTCAATCTTTCTAGTATTCTTTTGTCAAATACCAAAGAAAAATGCTATGTTGACATCAATGATAAACTTTGTCATGAATGTAGCATATCATCATAGTAACATATCTACTATACACCCCATAGGAATATAATTAGCATTCATGATTGTAATAATATCCCCCATTGGTAATAATATCCTCTTCATCAATCATTCTCCCAATTGATATACCTCAATGTGCTTTCTATCAAGACTATTATTCCATGATGTGCTCATGTCAAATTTCTCCAGTTGTCATACTATTCATATTGTTTGTTTTCTCCCCAATATGATGTTTTTCATGCTATACTTGTTAGTCTTAGATTGGTTTTGACATTTGAGTATCAACACACTTAACCACATTCTCAAGATGGTGCCGAGTAAATACAAATGTTGACCTATAGTGTGTGTTGAGCTAGAGAATTCAATAGGTGTTAAGTTAACTTTAGGTGCCAAGTGATAAGTGATGCTGAGTCACTATAGATGCTAAGTAGAGTATAGATGTTGAGTGAGATAGAAATAGAATAGGAATCGAGTGAAATAGAATTCTTATATGTGTCGAGCATTAGTAAGTAGTAAGTGTCAAGTAACATAGAATCATCATATGAGCTTGTGCCTTCACAAACATAGATGTAAACCATTTTTGAAATTGATATAGGATGAATCTCGAAGGATCTTGAAGATAAAAATGAATCTTTTGAATTACCTATGTAATCAACATGTAGCTAATAAGAAAAATGGAGAATTTATGCAACCAATAGGAAAAGTGCAAGAATTGAGTGGGAAATGAAGATTTAATATTGATCGTAGATTCATACCTAATCCTAAGTCTTCAAAATCTTTAAAAGGAGGACAAAACCCCATTATGCATATGCATGTGGGAAGTGTATGGATGAATTATAGTAAAGTTTAGAGGGTGTTTAAAGACTTAGAAGGAAGAGTAGCATTGTAGAATTCAATTGATTAAGAATAGAGTATCACATTTTAGAAGAGTGACATATCAGATCAAGCAAGGATCAAAGTAGATAGAGCTAAACAAGGATCTAGAATCATAAATTAATGATTGCAAGTCATCAGGTCAAGACATTCTTCTATACTTTCTAACCATTGTAATGTGACAATGAAAACCCTATGTTGATAGATTGACCTAATAGCTATATTGGTTTAATAGCTATATTGTAGATCCTTAATAGGATTGTAAATCCTTTAATAGGGTTGAATTCTAAGTGAATGTTTGTAAAACCTTTTACCAAGTCACTTTTAACAGGGTGTAAAGTCTTTAATAGGACAAGCATTTCATAGGGAAGACCATTGGAAGTGGTCAATTTTTTTTAGCTTGAACAGTTACATATTGTTGTAGTGATACTTTGTGGGTGTCATCCCCACCGTAGTTTTACCATCTCATTTTGGAGGGTTTCTGGGTTACAAAATTCTTGTGTTATCTATTTTCATGTATGTCTTTACTTTCATGTTTATTATATGGATTAAGTACATGAGAACATTTTTAGTTAAATGGTTTTAAAGAAGTTAAAGTTAGTTACTTATGATTCACCCCCCCTCTTAGAAGTAAATCTTCCCACTTGTAAATTCAAACAATTAGTATCAGAGCCAAGTTCTCACAAGGAGGAGCCTTATAGCTTGGAGAAAAGATCTGGAAATGGAAGTCTACAAACTTGGGAAGATCATAGAGAATTAGGCAATTGACATACAACTTGTTTTACATGCTTTCGAAGAAGCTAGAGAAGAATTGAGAAAATCCTTAAAGAGAAGAAGAGACATTGCCATAGTTGAGAATGATACACAATACAAGGAGATTGAGACCTCAAAATTGTTTGCAAATGGAGATTCCAAAGAGTTTGATGCAATGATAGTAGACCTAATGGAGAAGAATAGAGCTCAAGTAGAAGAAATTAGAACACTCAAGCTTGAACAAGAATCATAAGCCATGATGGTTTGTGAAGTTGTTGGACAAGAGAAAAGAGTAATTAAAGACAAGGCTATGATAGAAGAAGACAAGAGAAATATTGCCAATAGATTGGAGGAAAAATCAATTGAATTTGAATGAATTTCAAACATACAGCTAGACACCCTAAGCTAGATGATGAATGCAAATCATGAACTGAATGTCAAGGACATTGAGATCCCTACACTGAAGATGCAAAATGATTTGAAAAGAGAGAAGGAAATCGTAAAAAGCTTCAACAAACCCAATGAGGCAATCAAGTACTTTGAGAAACTACTAATATCACCAAGGGCTAGTAATGTAGAAGAAAGGAGTAGAAAATGTAAGAACACTAAACCTACTTGTCATTTTTGTGGTAAAAAGGGACATACATCTAATGTATGTAGGAGCAAGAATATTCATTAGCATGACAAACCTAAGAATGTGAATTACTGTCATAAGTGCAAAAAGCAAGGACATCAAGAACATGAATGCAGAACTAGAACTATCAGAACATGAAGATTTGAAGGTCACTGCTACAATTGCAAGTATTGACATAGAGCTTTTGAGTGTAGATCAAAGCCTATACGGTCACCTAATTAGCCAATAAGGGGAAATAATCATGGTCATCACTACAATTGGGACTAAAACACTAGGAATAGCTGTCACTACTAGCTAGAATATGGACACATTCCTAAAATTGCATAAGCACATTTTTTAGTGGAAACTATAGTAGATGGTTGAGCCAAACCACATATTTTAGTTGCTTGAAGACTGGTCATACTAGCAAGAATTTCCCAACAAGGTCAAAAAAACCTAACTCAAACAATGAAAAAGGTAAAGAGAAGGTAGATGTTGAACACATCAAAAGAGAAATGAATAAGACATGGAAGAAGAAAGATGAGTGTAGCACATCAAATGAAGGGATCACTTCACCTAACAAGTCAAGTGATCACACTTCATCAAACTAAGCAAGAGAAGGGACTAGGAAATAATTTACAAAACTTTTTCATACATCAATTCCTAAACAAGCAAGTACTAAAAAGAAGAGATCAGCATGAACAAAGATGCAAAGTTAAAGTTTTCAAGATTTCATAAATGTTGCCAAGTTGCCCTCAGAAGCTGAGTAAAATTCTAGTACATTTCGAGTTGATTGTCAAAACAAAAAGAGTTGAATGATTAGTTGGAGCCATGTTGGTAGTGGAAGCTGAGTGAAGAGGAAAATTTAGTTGAAGCTGAGTAAAGAATACTCCTATGGATTCCAACTAGTTGAAAAGCCAATGGAAGCCAAGTAGTGTAGAATCCTTTAGAAGCTGAGTGGATACTTGTAAACAAACTAAGATTTAAATGCAATAAAAATAGGGTATATTATTGCATTTTCAATCATTTTTCCTCATCAAAAACAAAGAGAAAAGATGAGAAAGAGTGCAAAGTTAGTCCAAAATAGAGAATCTAGTGTCTAAGAAAATTTTAATAGCATTTTAACATGATTTCTCAATATTGAGGTATTTAGATCTTCGCCAAGTTACACAGTTTAATACTTTCTTCATGTTAAAACCCTAGATTGCAAAAAAGGCTTCTAGCTCTAGGAAGACTTGGGAGAAGGAAACATTTGAGGTCCAACTAGTTTCTATTGAAGTGAAACAACCTATCTTGTGCTCAATCCCTAAAGTGGTGTATAAAATGACCTAGCTAGAGCCCTATCTATCATACCTCCTAAGGTAGCCATGGTTTAGGATGTAAGAAAATGTTACAATTGGAAAATTGGAGCCATAGGTGACATGGAGATGAGGGAGGCTTATGAGAAATTTTATAAAAATAAAGTGTTGAAGGAAGAATTTAGATTGTCGAGAAGAAGGGTTTAATGTGTGCCCTAGAACTCCCTACAGTGTTCAAGACTAAATAGATCATACTAGTGCCAAGTAGAATAGATGATGGAAGCTTATGGTTGGAGGATGGCCTTGTGAAAATCACAAAGAGAATTGTGCATAGAGTGATAGGGTACCCAACTCTAGATTGGCCAATGACCCTTAGATGTGATTCTAAGGAGGCAATTGAGAAAAATAGTAGTGCTAAGTGGAACAAGAGAGGGATGAAAATAGACACCATTCAAGACCCTCTTGTTGATTTTGTCGTTAGGGTTATTGCAAAAAAATTCTACCAATCTAGTAGACTCAACAGTGTGCCTTTCATTGTAGTGGATGTAGGCTATAAATTGGTGAAAAAGGATCATACTTATGATCTTGAAAAATTGCAACTGCAACATATTAATGAAAATCTAGCAGCTATCAGGAGAACTAAGGGAGCACAATGCAAATTTGGTGCTATTTTGATTTGTGTATTATTTTATGTACAGAATGAGTTTCCTTCTTTTGGAAAAGTTGCATGGAAAATTAACAGGTCCATCATAGCTCAAGTTAATGAAAACATAGAACAAATGGGAGCTAATTTTGAGACCTTGATGACTAGTTATTTTGAAGACTTCAATAAGTCAATGAAGAAAAGGTTAAGAATACCAATTTCCTTAGTAGAGAAACATGTAAATGATGTATATTTTCTTGTAGATATTGACTATACATACATTCAAGCTGCCATACCAAGAGTGAGATGGTTAAGACCTCTTGGTTATGAAATAAACATAGATGATGTATTAGTAGCAATAACTACATTACTTGTAGAGGAAATAGACAAGGATGCATGAAATTTTGGAACCTATGACGTGGTGAGATCAAAAGTGGATATGGAGTTAAAAATTGCCTCCACTCTAAAATAGAAGGATAAACTTGTTAAGAAGCTAAAGGCCAAATTTGGTGAGGGCACTGTAGAAGCAGAAGAAGAAGAAGGTTAAGAAGCTAAGAATGATGAGAAGGAACAAGGTTAGGGGCCACTTGCTATAACCCAAGGTATGGGGGAGGATACTGAAGAGGAGGAAGGTGCTAAGAAAGAAGCACCCAACGCTAAGCCAAAGAAAAGAAAATCTCAAAAACAACCACCTACACAACCCAAGGGAAAGAAGAAAGCCACAAAGCCAAACCCAAGCAAACCAACTACAAGGGCTGATACCAGGGCTATAACTCAGGTGGCTAAGGAACAAGAGAAGCAAAAGGAAACATAAGAGGGAGGACCTATATAGTAGAAGAAGAGAAGAAAATATGTTGCACCTCATGAATCAGACAAAGAAAGAATAGAGTCTGATGAAGATCAATTCATATTGGTAAGAAGTTCCACCCAATATAAATTGGAAAATATTTTAATAACATTACAAAATATGTAGATCTTGTTAGAGTAAATAATTAATTATTAATTATTTATTCTATTGCTTAAGCTTACTTAGGTCATGCATTTATTTAATACTTTTGTATTTAATGCATGTAGTGGTTAGTTGTTGACAACTCGGGAGTTTTCTCCTTTTTTAGCATATTCCACTTTTTGTGGATGTGTGCTGAGTTGTCAATCTTATCTTCTACCTCCTTCCAGCTTGTTCTACAAGCTTCCTGGAGCTCTTTATATTCGGGCTCTCTCTCATTGTAAAGATTAAGATCATCATATCATTTCATTGTAAATACATTTCTTCTTGTGTTTGCATTATGATGGCTCTCATGTCCGTTTAGGGTTTTGCCCATGCTCCATGCTCCTCCCCTTCTATGGCTTCTCTTTGACAGGTTCGCATGCAGGTGATCTTGGCGTCTTCGGAGTTGTCTTTCCTCAACTCCAACATGGTATCAGAGCCTTCCTGCTGCTGCTTCGTTGAAGAAATTTTGAAGCCGTGATTTGAAGTCACAAACCCTAGTTTGTTTGTGCATTTTTTTCTTCAAATCAGGGGATCAGCGATTTTTCGGAGCACTTTCAGCCCAAACGGACATCACCATTGGATCCGGAAGGCCGTTTGTAGTCAGGATTCATATAAAGCTTTTCGTTTTTGGAGACAGGGCAATTTTGGCGATTTTTTGAGGATCCCGGGTTCGTTGCCGTACGGATCGTACGGACGCAGCGCGGATTTTTTTTTAAAAAAAATTTTATTTCGGGCGCCGCCGCCGCGCCACCCGTGCGCCGCCCGCGCTCTGCCGCGGCTCCTCCCGGCTCCGCCGCTGCCCGGCCTCCTCCTGGCCGCCGCCCTCCGCCGGCGGCGCCTCTCCAGCTCTCAGCTCTGCGGCCACCTCCACCAGTGGCGCAACCTGCCTCCGTTGCCCTGCGGCCACCTCCGCCCGCCAACGCTGCTCCGACAGTGCAGCAGTTATTGCCCAGTCAGCGACACGTGGCATTTTCTGTCGCGTCGTGTGACTGACACGTGGCAGGCGCGCCACGTGGCACATTGCCACGTGGCACTTGCCACGTCATCGTCCGTACTGCCACGTGGCACTTCTTTTTTGCGGTGACGGCCTCCAAGCCGTCAAATTTAATCGCGTGACTTGCTGACGTCAGCGCTGCATCAGCCCTTGCATGCACCTCTCCTGATTCACTTTTGGACCTACTTGTGGTTTTTTGGCCATAACTCTTGCATACGGAGGTATTTTTCTGATCCGAAAGAAGCGCCGGAAAGCTGGTTCCGAGACGGAGATTTTGGTGCAGGTATTTTTAGGTTTTGATGCTTTTTTATTGCTCGTTTTTTCTGTTGAAGTCTGAAGTCCTGTTTTTGACTCCGGCATGCATATCTTTTGCGTCCCATGTCAGTTTTTGGAAAACTTTATATTTCTGGAAAGCTGGTTCTGTGTAATTTTCAGAACTGTCATCTTTTTTCCTCACTTTTGGCCTCTTCTCTTTCTATCATAGTTTTAGCGTTTTTGCTCTATGGTTGATATTTTGAGTGTTTTAGGCCCGAGGATCGTTTTCCTGGCATGGTTTGCTTTCTTTTAGGTTGTACTTTCTTTTGGTTCAGCTCTTTTTCAGTTCTGATCATTGTAGCTATCTTTTTGAAGCATTTTTCATTTTCGCACTGAGATAAATTGTCACTTTTGCATTCTGGGAGTCATGAACGTTGTTTTGAGTCAGGTGTACATGCACTATTTCATAAAGCACCATGGGGGGGATTATTTGTTTGCTGTTTTAGGCATTCTCCCTTTGTCAAGTGAGTGTCCCTTCCACGACATTAGCCCATGCAGAGTCAGTTAGACCGTGACTTTATTGGTGTCTGTACCTCTTTTCCTCTTTCCTCGTTCTTGGTTCGTTTGCAGGAGATTTTGGCTCACCTTCTCAGTTGCCTGTCATCACACCCCGTCTGCATTAAGGGGGGATTATGCTGTGTTCTAATGCATCCATGGTTCGATGGTTCGATAGTGTGAACTATGTATTTAGTGGTTGATCCTATATACAAGGCGATTGCAGTGGCTGGCTACCTATGCATTTCGGTGAGATGGATCATCTACCATATAGACATGCTCAGTTCGTGCCTTCTTCTTCCATGGAGGTTTCTTCAGATCAGCAGTTTGGCAGATTTGCGGTTCTTCATGCTTCAGTGATGCTGCTTCTTCATGATCACTCATTGTTCCTGATTTAGGGGACATTTTCCCTAGTTGGAGATTTCTTCAGCTCTTCACTGGGTTCTTACCTCTTTTTAGGGGAGGGTTTTTCCCATGTGGTTTTCTCTCTTTCCCTGCTTACAGAGGTTTCATCTTCTTGCATTGTACTTGGGTACCTAAAATGGCCTCGTTGCTGGGACCCATTATGCATTCATCTTAGCTTTGTGAGCTTAAGGCATTTCCCTAAGTTGCACTTAAGGGGGGGTGTTAGAGTAAATAATTAATTATTAATTATTTATTCTATTGCTTAAGCTTACTTAGGTCATGCATTTATTTAATACTTTTGTATTTAATGCATGTAGTGGTTAGTTGTTGACAACTCGGGAGTTTTCTCCTTTTTTAGCATATTCCACTTTTTGTGGATGTGTGCTGAGTTGTCAATCTTATCTTCTACCTCCTTCCAGCTTGTTCTACAAGCTTCCTGGAGCTCTTTATATTCGGGCTCTCTCTCATTGTAAAGATTAAGATCATCATATCATTTCATTGTAAATACATTTCTTCTTGTGTTTGCATTATGATGGCTCTCATGTCCGTTTAGGGTTTTGCCCATGCTCCATGCTCCTCCCCTTCTATGGCTTCTCTTTGACAGGTTCGCATGCAGGTGATCTTGGCGTCTTCGGAGTTGTCTTTCCTCAACTCCAACAGATCTAACTAGTCTAAAGAACATAGGTTTTAATAAGTTTTCAAAGGAACAATAGAACATAGTGGAAGAGTCCATCTACACTATGATGGCTAAGTTCAAGACCACCCCACTTGAACTAGACAATTCAATGCCTAAGGAGCTAAGCTCATTAGTTGAGGATAAATGGCATTAGTGTCTCAAAATGGAGAAGGAAATAAGGGAGTCTATATTGGCTCATGTAATGCTAGACCTTAATAAAGGTCAAATAAGAAAGGATAACAATAAACATGGGAGAAAATTTGCACTCAAATATAGAGCCTTTAGAATTCTGCAAAATCAGATTGAAGATGTTGTGTAAAAGTCCACACAAATGTGGAAACTAATTTATGGATTGAAAATTATAAATGAAGGGAAGGAAGACCAATTTGAAGAGAGAAATGATGAATAATATGAAGAAAATGAGAAAGAATAAGAGGCAGAGAAAGAAAAAGAAGAGAAAATAGTGGAGAAGACACAAGGTGAAGAGGCAACAACTGAAGAGCAGTAGCCAGAACAAAGTCTCCAAGACACCCAAATGCCACTACCAAGTCCTCCACATACAACACCTACAAAAACAATAATAGTTAAGGATGTTCCTCACACTTCAAGTTAGAACATTAATCCATGAACTATAGAGGATCTCAAGAAGATCCTTTACTAAACTACAATGCAATCACAACTATGTACAAATCTAGTTTTGATGAGTGTGGATGACTTACAAAAGGCTATAGTAGAAATCACAAGGGAGAAGGAAAACACACATGAGATACCTTCACAACCTCCCATAGCTACAACAGATCAACCTAAAGAGCAAGAAGCCCAAGGTAAAACTGCTAAGGTTGATTCTATAGTAAAAGTGACAACAACTACCAAGAAGCGAACAAAGGAACAAATAGGGAAAGATGTTCTTACAACACAAATCCAAGGTGTACCTCCTCAAATCATCAATATTGATCAAGGTAGTAGAGAAGAGGAGAAAGAGGAAGAGAAAACCCCTAAGGAGCAAGAGGTAATACAAACATTGGTGAACTTTCCTACCTCGGGGACTCCTACTAAGAAGTTGAGCACTGATGCAATACCATTGTAGATTTTAGTACTAGGCTTGATCTCCACCAAGGTTGCAAGGGTACTTCACTATGGAGACCCTACACTTGATGAAGAAATAGTCATACCTAGCTATGACTCTACAACAATGAATTTAGCATAGATAAATGAAGTGCAAGAGGCACTACAGAGAAGGAAGAAACAAGAGATACTCAGAAATGAGTATAGACAGAAGCAAGCACTTGTAGAAATCAAAGATATATCTCTTGATGCATTTAGCTTGTAAGTACTTAATGAAACCCAACCCATCATGGAGAAATTTTCTAACATAGTCTAAAAAGAAGTTTTAGAATGGTCTAAAAAGAATTTTTAGATGAATGTTAATGAGAAAATATCTAGTGAGATAGCACTTTCACAAGTTGATTTGGCTAAGAAAGTTGAAAAGGTGAAAATGGTACTCGGGAATGTATTCTCATCGTACTCCAAATTGTGTGACTCATCATATTTCACACAAGAGACTAGCCAAATGATACTAATCTTGGAACAAAATTTCAAGATTTCTAGCACACAACTACCCAAAGATCCAGCTCAGAGTGAGAAGCATTTTGCAACAATGCTTCACACATAGAAGGAGTTAGTTGTATGGACAAAAAAAGAGGTCAATATTAAGGCCAAACTAATATAGATTCAATCCTTCATTACTCCACATCTAGATGTCCCACATAAGGAACATGCCTATGTAGAAAATGTTTCAAAGAAAAACCCCAATTTTTCCACACTCAAAGGCCTTGTACATCTAGCAATAGAGATAGTTATCTAGCAAAAATTACAAGAAATAGTAGTGAAGAATTGGGATGCTTCTCTAAAGATGATTATGGAGGTAAATAAAAATTCTTTGGCTAAGTATTCTATTCATCCTGAGGACCCTTTGACATAAGTGTCAAAAAAGGGGAGAGATAATAAAGGGGGATATATAAACATTATGCATATAATAAAAATGAAGGAGATACTACATTCTTTGATGAAGGAAATAAATAATATCCAAAGGGAGAGATATTCAAATGTTGAGGAGAAATAAGGAGATATAGCCAAAAGGACAATAAAAACTACAAGCAGACACATAGTACAAACAAAGAAGAAATAGGGTATGTAGAATTAGAGGCAAAGAGTATCAAACACACCAACATGAGACAAATTTAGCTTATAGGTATTTTGGTTACAAGAATGTCACATTAGCTTAGTGGGAGTTACAAATTTTTTAAGGTATATATAATTCTAAACAAGTTTTTGAAAATTTTTGTACATATGCCAAACATAATGTGTAGTATACTCATAGAGATCAAATTCATAATGTTGAGTTAAGTGTTTTTTCCACTCATGTCAAAAGGGGAGATTGTTCATCTCAGATTGGTTTTGACATTTGAGTGTCAACACACTTAACTAAATTCTCAAGATGGTGTTGAGTATAATACAGAAGTTGAGGTATAGTGTGTGTCAAGCCAGAGAATTCAATAGGTGCTGAGTGAACTTCAGGTGTCAAGCAAACTTTAAGTGCCAAGTGAAGTTCAAGTGTCGACTGATAAGTGATTTTGAGTCACTATAGATTTTGAGTAGAGTATAGATTTTGTGCAAGATAGAAATGCTATAGGAGCTGAGTAAAATAGAATTCCTATATGTGTCGAGCATTGGTAAGTAGTAAGTGTTGAGTAACACAAAATCATCATATGAGTTTGTGTCTTCACAAACTCAGATGTAAGCTATTTTTGAAGCTAACATAGGATGAATCTCAAAGGATCTTGAAGATAAGAACAAATATTTTGCATTACCTATGTAATCAACATGCATCCAATAAGAAAAATGGAGAAGGCATGCAACCAATAGAAAAAGTGCAAGAATTGAGTAGGAAATGAAGATTTAATATTGATCGTAGATTTATACCTAATCCTAAATCTTTGAAATATTTTAAAAAAGGAAGAAAACCCATTATGCATATGCATGTGAGAAGTGTATGGGTGAATTATAGTGAAGTTTAGAGGGGTGTTTAAAGACTTAAAAGGAAGAGCACCATTGCAGAATTTAGTTGATCAAGAATAGAGTATCAAAGTTTAGAAGAGTGACATATCAGATCGAACAAGGATTAGAGAAAATAGAGCTAAACAAGGATTTGGAATAAAAAATTAAGGATTGCAAGTCATCAAGTCAAGACATTCTTCTCTACTTTCTAACCATTGTAATGTGAGAATGAAAATCCTATGTTGATAGGTTGGCCTAATAGATATATTGGTTTAATAGCCATATCGTAGATTCTTAGCAGGATTGTAAATCCTTTAATAGGCTAGCATTCCAAGTGAATGTTTGTAAAACCTTTAACCATTTCACTGTTAACAGGGTTTAAAATCTTTAACAGGATAGGCCTTTCATAGGGTAGACCATTGGAAGTGGTCAAACTTTGTAACCTTGAATAGTTACATATTGTTGCAATGATACTTTGTGGGTGTCATCCCCACCCCAATTTTACCTTCTCATTTTGGAGGGTTTATGGGTTACCAAATTCTTGTGTTATTGGTTTTCACATATGTCTTTACTTTCATATTTATTAGATGGATTAAATACATGTGAATATTTTAAGTTAAATTTTTTTAAAGAAGTTAAAGTTAGTTACTTCTGGTTCATGCCACCCCCACCCCCCCTCTCAGAATTAAATCTTCCCACTTGTAAATTCCAATAATACATCTCCCCCATTTACATCAATATCAAAGGTTTTAGCAACTAATTTACTTGCATCAAACTCTACAACAACTAATTCTTAGTAGCTCAAGTGTCCAAAAACACTATTCAAAATGACATTCAACAAGAGTCCTAGATGATTCTATCCATTCATAGATGCTCCCCCATAGAGGAAGCATCAACATTTAGTCCAAACAATAATAGTACTCTATTACAATGGAACAATGCACTTTGTATCTTCTAATCTGATTTAGGAAAGGGCATAACCCCATGCATACCTCGTAAATACTCAAAAGCCTCTTTGGGAGGAGGCTTAGTGAATATATCTATAATCTTCTCTTTAGTGGTCACATATTCCAATATTATTTCCTTTTCTACAACTTTCTCTCTCAACATGTGATACTTAATAGAAATGTGCTTATTCTTTGAATGCAACACTGGATTTTTAGACATATCTATTGTGTTTGAGCTGTCACAATGTATAACAATTAGCTCACTGATTTCTATCCTTATATCCTTTAGCATTTTCTTCATCCAAACAACTTGATTGCAATTGTTTTTTTTTGGAATATATTTTACTTCTATTGTACTTTGTGATGTATAATCCTACTTCTTGTTTAACCAAGAAACCAATCTTCCTCGAAGAAAGAAGGCTACACCACTAGTGCTTTTCCTATCATCCATACTGCCTACCCAATCAACATCATTATAAGCACTTAGAGTAAAATCATGATATTTGTCATACCACAATCAAAAATTAGATTTTCCCTTAAGATATCTAAATATCTTTTTAACTGGTATGTAATGCACATCTCTGGGATAAGCTTGCAATCTTACAACAATTCCAACTGCATTTGCTATATCTGAGCTTGTGTAAGTTAGATATTGCAATCTACCAATCATAGATCTATACTTATTCTACTCAATAATAGGTGTCTCATCCTTTGTAGATAACTTGTATCTAATTACCATAGGTGTTCCATTGGGTTTGCATGTTTCCAAACCAAACATTTTTAGTAAATCCTTCAAATACTTATTTTGAGAAATAAAGATTCCTCCTTTATTCTGTACAATCTACAATACTATAAAATATTATATTTATCCTATCATACTAATTTCAAATTCTTTCTTCATTTTTCTAAAAACATCTTGCTTTCCTCATCATTTCCTCCAAATATGATATCATCAAAAAATATTACCAAAATCATCAAACCATCATTAGTTTCTTTCCAATATAGTTTAATATATGCCATACCTTTGCTATAACCAAGCTTTGTCAAATTCTTGTCCAGCCTTGCATACTAGGTTCTGGGTGCTTGCTTTAAGTCATACAATGCTTTCCACAATTTGCATACTATGTCATTATCATTTGTCAAAGGGCACCCTTTAGGCTGCTCAATGTACACTTCTTCAAATTCTCCATTCAAAAATGCTAACTTGACATCCATCTGATATACTTTGAATTTATTTTGTGCTACATAGGCTTAGAATAATATTACTACTTCTATTCTAGCCACTAGAGCATAGTTCTCATCATATTCTATTCCTTCTTGCTATGAGTAACCTTTACATACCAATCTTACCTTGTTCCTTACAACTTCACCGTGCTCATTCATCTTGTTTCCAAATACCCATTTTGTTCCTATCACATTCTTGTCTGTTGGTCTTGGAACTAATTCCCATGTCTCATTCTTTACTATCTAATCCAATTCCTCTTTCATAGGTTGTTTCCAATAATCATCTTTGCATGTTTCATCTACATTCTTGGGTTGAACTTGAGATATCAAACATAGTTCTTCATTGATTCTTCTTCTTGTCATCACACCTTTCTCTTTGCTTCTAATGATCTGTTTAGATGGGTGATTCTTTATCATATTCTTTCACAAAGCATGATTTATTATCTCAACTCTTGACTCAAATGAAGGTTCAAAGCTTTGTTCCTACCTTGGCTCTCCTTCATTCTACAAATCATTGTTAGTATCAAGAAATACCTCATCATTCCTTGGCTTAATAACAACATCATCATCTAAATTGTAATCAAGTATTCTCTCTTTTATCCTAAATTTCTAATCAATTCTTACATTTACACTTTCCATAATATTCTTAGTTCTCTAATTATAGCATCTATAAGCCTTTCTTTTTAATGACTAACCAAGAAACATACCTTCATCACTTCAACATCAAACTTATCAATATCATTATCTCTTTTTATTTAACACTTACTCCAAAAAAATTTGACATACTTTACTGTAGGTGAGTGACCAGACCATAGTTCATAAGGGGTCTTGTTTGTGTCTTTCCTAACTTGTACTTTGGTCATAGTGTAGACTACTATATTCATAGCTTCTCTCTAAAATGTCATGGATACATCATTCTTACCTAAAATAGATCTTGCCACTTCTATAATTGATCAATTTCTTCTTTCTGCAATACTATTTTGTTCAAAGGTTCTTGAAGTTGATAAATGTCTTTTGATTCCATTTTCTTCACAAAACATGTTAAACTCATTTGAAGTAAATTGTATTCCTTTATTTAATCTTAGGCATTAAATATTCATGCTAGATTCATTCTCAACTCTATTCTTCAATATCTTAAACTTATCAAATGCTTTAGATTTCTCTTTAAGAAATGCATCCCACATCTTTCTAGAAAAGTCATCAACTAGAATCATAAAATACCTTTCATTATAGAATCATTTAGTCTTCGTAGGATCACTGAGATCTATGTGTAAAATCTACAACTTTTATGTAGTAGTAAACTTCTTGTAGGGAAAAGGAGTTCTTTTATGTTTTGCCAACACACATTCCTTGCAAATTGTGTTAGTACCCTTTATAATCTTTGGCAAATCTCTAACTGCGAACATACTACTAGTCTTCACAATACTGTCAAAGTTTATATGAAAAAATTTCTTATTCCATAACCAATTATCATCTATCTATGCAACTAAATATGGCATTCTGGTAGTATTCAACTAAAATACATTACTTCTAGATCATGTTCTTGTTCCAATTACCTTCCCATGTTCATCTATGATCATGAATTTCTTCTCTATGAATTGCAATTGATAGCCTTTGTTTCCTAGTTGTCCAGCACTCAAAAGATTGTGCTTCAAACCATCAAAAAAATATACATCTTTAGTGCTAGTTTTACCATCAAAAGTTATATATCCAATATATTTAGCTTGGCATGTTGCATTGTTTCCAACTCTGTCAATTCCTCCATCCTAACTTTTGAAGTCATTAAATTTGTTCATATCACTAGTCATATGGTGTGAATAACCATTATCAATTATTAGATTAGATTTATTTTCAACCTAAGATACCAATGCTATCTTTTCTAGAATTTCTTCTTTAATTGCCAAAAATCATATCTCATCATCAAAATCATTTTCTTCATTTGCATACAAACATTCTCTATCTTTTCTAGGTTTGTAATTTCTTTTGTACTTTTTCTCTCCTTTAGAACACTTAGATGTGTAATGACCATGTTCATCACAAGTCTAGCATTTAAAGATTTTCTTACCTCCTTTCTTTCTTGTTACCAGAGGGGTTACTCTTTCTTCAATCTTTTTTTCTTCCTCAGATCTACTACTACTAGCAAAATCTCCTCTAGCACTTGTGCTCCTTGATAAACTAGGTCAAATATTCAACGCATTGAAAGATGTCTCTATTCTAGTCAATTCTTTGGGTTGGCTAAGCTCATTCTCAATTGCTTCAAGTCTTCCAAGAAATGTATCCTTTGTGAATTTTTTGGCACAAGATATCAACAACTGTATCATTTGAACTATTGTCTTAAATGGTGGTGTTAAGCTCTTCAATATCTTCCATATGACCTCATAATCTTCTTTGGTTCCTCCTTGAGATCTAATACCTGCAATAATTTCTAATATTCTACCTACATATATTCTTATAGATTTATCTTCTGACATCTTAGCATCTTAAATACATAAATCCAACTTTGTAACCTTAATTTCTTAGAATGTTCATCACCTTCAAAACCATTTTCCAAAGCTTTCCAAGCCAAATGTGAAGTAGCAACTAATTTTAGCTAATTGTATTCAATTTTAGGAAGTGCAGTCAATAGTGCTTATCTATGTCTCATATCACACATAAAAGTGTCTCTTTCTAATTTGGTACTAAATCCTTTTCAAAAATGATTATCTTTGTTTTTTTTGTCATGATCAAATATGCTAGACCCATACACAGTAGATGTGTCTTCATTTTTTCCTTCTAGCTATCATAATTTTCTCCATCAAACTTTGAACTATCTTTCCTAAATATGCTCTCTATGGATCTCTTAAAGTTGTTAAAATTTCTCTTCAAGGATCTAATGCTCTGATACTAATTGTTAGAAACAATAGTCTATCACGATAATTGAGAGTGGGGCGGGGGGTGAATTAGTTATCCAACAATTAAAACATTTACCTTCATTAAACAAACTTAACCAATCAATCGATGTAAACAACAACCATATGAAGATGCACATAGACAATTACACCAAATATGTTAACTAGGAAACCCTTGATTAGAGGAAAAACCCTAGTGGGAATGATGCCCACAAGATGATGTACTAATATAAATATTCCTTGTTAGAGGATGTACCCTATTAGGAGTCTTTTACAACATTTTATACATAGAATCCCTATTAGAAGACTTGATTCCAACCTTGTTAGGGGTTGTGCCAACTCTATTAGGATTTGTAGTACAATATATGGAAGATGAGCTCACTTCCCAAAAATGCAATTTCAACTACAAGAATAGCTCACTACTAAAACTTGAAATTTACTATTATGTTCTTTCCTTTGTTGTATTAAACAAACCAATCACTATCAGATCTTTTAGACTAGGTCATGAAGCTTGGATCTAAATATCAAACCTTGGATAACTCAAAAAACATCAGCAATATAGTTTCCTTCACTTTCACACTTCTTTTCTCAACTTTTCATTTTGCTCTTACTATTGCTTATCATTATCCATAAAACCATTCTTTTTTATACAATGATAAAGGAAAATGTCCTTCCTTTATACCAAGTCCATAAATCAACTCCTTGAGTTGGCTATTAGACCTTCTCAATTAATTATTATAGGACCATATTAAGAACACGTTACACTTAGTGATAACATTAATATTCTACTTTAAAACTTGAATGCATTTCTATACATATGTCATCATGATGCATGAGCATAGCCACATCATCACCAACACATCTTCATGTACTCAACCTTGATTCTCAAAATAATAATTCTGCTAAATGCCTTTGTAAACTCTATCTCAGAACATACAATGCCAAAACTTACATAACTTCTTCTATACTTATCATTTCTTGTTCTAATATTAACTACATATATCAGATACTTAGAAGTAACTCCCATAACCTCAAATAGTTACAATACTAAACTAGCCATCTGTACCAACTTGATCTTTCCACTATTCTTTTGTTAGATACCACAAAAAACTACTATGTTGAAATTAATGACAAACTTAGTGATGAATGTAACATATCATCATAGTAACATATCTAGAATACTCCCTCATAGGAATATCATCAACATTCATGCTTGTAATAGTATCGAGAATCAATAGGTTGATATTTTGGTGTAATGATAACTTGAGCTTGTAACAAGTGGTATTAGAGCTTGGTAACAAGTTTGAATCTCCTATGTTCTATAAGTCTTGTGGTTGTATCAAGCATTGATAGGTCAATTTTTTGGTGCAATGATAGCTCTAGCTTGTAACATCAAGAAACTTTATTTTTTCCAAGATCTTATCATTGACAAGTAAACTCAAAATAATCTCAATACCCACTCTCTAGCAATCTATAATCACAAATGTAGATAGTAAAATCACTTTCAATTCTTTCAAATTTGATTTTCGTAGCTTGTACAAAGTTTCAGGTGTTTTGGGTGCCTCTTGAAACAATCCTTGAGACTCAATAGCTTCCTTGTACATAGGTGTATCTTTAAAGTGCACTGCACCAAAATTATCTGTCCTAAGTACTACTCCACAAGAAATAATCTACATAAAGAAGAGATCATTCTCATTCATCATAGAGACATATTCACACTTAAAGGGCATAAGGAAATCATATTGCTTTAAATCCTTCTTCCATTAAACATTAATGAAATCTTTCTGAACTTTGAGCTTCTTGTACATTGCAAGATAAATTTCTTTGAATGCCTCCTTCTCAAAAAACAATGCCATCATCAAAGGGGACCTACATTACTAAAGCATAGCAGTGTGGTTTCCCTAAAATTATATGGCATGCTACTAGTGCATCTTGTGGTCGAAAATTTGTGCATTGAAATTTTGAATCTCACTATCCTGATGCTACCTAACCCAACTCTACTCCCATCTTAAAACTTCATACACATAGTCTCACGATCTCAAATCCTAATCACAAAAAGATTTGATGATCTTTCTAGGCACAATCATTCATAATGTCAATGCACACAACTTATAAAAATAACCCCTACTAAATATGAAAGCTAACAACGTGGTTGAATTTGGATGGGCCAAAACTAGGGCATAAAATTATATGTGTATCTATAGTTGGAAGCATACACACCTCCCATAAGATATACACAAAATTCTTAGCTTTTGCAATAGCTCCTAGAATCCTAAAATCCTCAGCTTCCATAATCCTTAGCTCCCATGAGATATTATTATTTAGCTCTCATAATTGTATGCTCCAATAACTCCAATAGTACATGAAGATAGAATAAAAAATTCAAACTTTTGGCTATTTTGTTAATATAGCCCAAGTTGTTCTAAATTTTTACCAAATTGGGAAACACTAATTTGGTCAAAATTTCAACCAAATCAGGCATAAAAACAAAAAAAAGTATTGAACAAGCCTCTTCATATGTTGGTAAAATATATAGCTCAAAAATTGACCTATAATGTACTAGTTATTTTCTATATAGACTTGTAATCTCCTTGATCCTCTCACTCTATTTGGCTCTATAACTCTTTATATTGGTGATTTTTACTTTACGATTTTATATATGCACCATAGATCTCAGGGTTTATGATTACGTTCAACTCAATTTAATGTATTTTTACAAATTCATGATCATCATCTAAAAATTTCTCTAGAATCCTTCTATTATGTATTTACCTAATAATCACCTTGAATTAAATGATCCAAATAATCATTATAATCTTCAATACATTTTACATCTCCAAAGAAATCAATGAAGTTGGCTTGATCTTATGAGTCCTTTGAATTTGATGTTTTAATGTTACTTAGAAATCACTAACTTCTAACACTTGATCATCACTAAAATACTTGATCATTATTAAAGTTTTCTAGCTTGGAATTACTAATTTTGGCTTGGTTGACACTAGCATTACTTGGAACACCTTAGTATTTAGCTCTTTTTTCTTAGCTTAGCTTAGCTCTCTTGATGGAAATAATTACTTTTCTTTATTAAAGTCTATCTAATCACATGCCAATTATAACTTCCTTTTCGTAACTATATTTATGAGTAACTCTCAAATACTCTTCATCAATAAAATAGATATGAAATTAGATTAGTTAGAAACATGTCTCATCTATACATTTGACATCAATCACAAAACAACATTTTTTCCAATTGTAAGTTTCCAACAAGAAGTTAAGTATCATGAAAATATAATGGGCACTTGAAAAGTTAGTCATCAAGAAGGTAATGTGTTTAATTATTACAAGGAGTGAAGAAGTAAAATGAAATTGATATTTAAGTGAAATGAAAAGAGTTGAGTTAAATTAAAGCATGATTGAGTATCAATGTTGGACAGTCAATGAAGGAATTGGAACATAAGATTAAGGAACTTAAGAAGGAGCCAAACAAACAATATAAGCTAGGTGATAGTTATTGCTAAGAAAGTTGATTAAGGAAGGTTAGTAGTAACCAAGCATACTAATAGATGAGTGAGCTAGTGAATTATAAGGGGGAAAAAATAGCATATGTCAAGCTATAGAATGATGACTAAGAAGAACATAGTGATTGTTGAGTGACAACACAACTTATAGTTTGTAAAAGAAAGAAGTTTGAGGTTGACACATAGATTTTTTGGATGAGTCAAAGCATGTAGATGATAAGGATTGATTATCAAGAAAGGAGAAGGAGAACAAAATGATGGAAGGATTTTATGAATCTAAGCTAACCCTAAGATCTATGGTAATGTTTAAGAGGAAAAATATTGAAATTACCTATTTTAGGAGGCATAAGAGAGATTTTACAAGGTTTCTTCATTGTTGTCTAGATATATTAAGGACAAGTTGTGAGGAGTAGAGAAACAAAGGAGAAGTGTGCATAGATTAGTGAGTCACAATTGCTTAAAGGGATGCCAAGAAAATCAGCGATGGAGATAACAATGGAGGCTAGTTAATGAACCAATACATGAGTGAATGGAGATATGATCTTTCAAAGTGAGTTTTTCTTTATAGATTAAACTTGGTGTTACATTCTAACCATTGTGAGGGGTAAAATTGTTTAATCAAGGTTGACATAATAGTCAGTTTGTATATATAGAAAGAACAAAAAAGGTAAAGAATGTTGAGCTTCTAATATATTTCTATATAGACTGAGTTATTTAATCGAATTATTTGAATGTGTTGAAAGTTGAATTAGTACATCTAGAGCTAATGATAACTAATTCACTATGTGCCTCCCCCAAGTTATTCCAAATAATTCTAACAATTGGTATCAGAGCATAGGTGCTTGTAAGGAAAGTTTTGAAGGGACTCAAATCAAAGATCAAGATGTACAAGAGAGAGATACCCATGTTAAACAAGGAAAATTTTTGAGCATGGAAATTCTTTATGAGATTTCACTTATATGGTATTGGAGATTCTACATCATACTACCTAGATCTATGATAGTTGAGCAAATGAAAGAGAAGAATAAAAAAAATCAAATTATGATTGAACTTGTACTAGTTGTAAGTCATGCTAAATTTGGCGATGTGAAGGAAAAAACTACTACAAAGAAAATGTATGACAAGTTAGCACAAATTAATGGAGGAGAAAAAATGTATTGAGAATTAAGGCAGAAAGTTGGTGAGGTAAGTTTGATGATATGAGAATGAAATAAGGTGAAACCATTGTGCATTATTATGGCAAAATCAATGGTTAATATTATCAAAGAAGATAGAGGCATCATATCTAATGAGATATAGTGATAAGTAAGGTATTGAGGACTTTACTTCACATCTATGCAATTAGAGTATCTACATTTCAATAACTAAGTTGTACACTTGGTAATGATGTGACATTGGATAGTCTTGTTGGTAGACTCATTGTATTTGAACTATCAAATTTGATATTTATTCCCCTCCTAGAGTTTAATTTTATTTTAAGGCTAAGATGACCCTTGATGGATCCAAGAGACAGAATAAAAACAAGTATATGGAAAGTCATAATGGATTTGATGGTGATCCTCATGAGATTGAAGCATTATTGGCTAGAAGACTACATAGAGGAAAAGAAAAATTCAAAGACTTAAAATTGTTATAATTTGGTTTGCATATAACAAAGATGGTCATATTGCTTCAAGATGCCCAAATAGAGATGAGAAGGATGAAAGGAAATATTTCAAGTATCAAGTAAAGAGGGATAGAAGAGACAACCAAGGTAACAAAGACAAATGTAAGAAATCTTTCTACATTTCTAAACAAGATGTTTCTGATAGTGATTCTGATGATCATGATGAAGAAGTTATTTATGTTGCAATGAAAGATGATTCTAATGAAGATGAAAAAATCACATTGATTTCACGTGTGAGAAAGAATGATAAATGGATAATTGATAGTGGTTTCTCACATAATATAATTGGCAATACACATAAGTTGGAGAAGCTAGAACATTATAATGGAAGCAATGTTAAGTTTGGAAATTATGCACCATCTTATGTGAAAGCTAAAAGGATCAATTATACTAAATGATAAGATTAAATGTGATAGTGCATATGGGCTTGATGGTTTGAAATATATCTTGTTTAGTATGGCATAGTTTATCAGCTCAGGCTACAAAGTTAATTTCCATAACAAAAAGGTAAAGATCTATGATGCTACTAGTGAATTAATTGGAAGTGGAAAGAAAATAAGAGGTAGCTTGTTCTAGCTAGACCTATACATACTTGTTTATTTTCACAAGTTGAGGATTTTTGGTTATGGCATAAGAGCACATATCATGTGAACTTTTATAATCTAGTAAGTATTAGTAAGATGAAAAGAGTTAGAGGGTTACCAAGATTAAGAAAACTTAGTAGGGTGATGGGAAAAAAATGTCAAATGGGGAAAATGAAAATGTCTAGTTTCAAGAGCAAGACTTGTTATCCTGATGATATTTTGAATTTGGTTCATATTGATTTATGAGGTCCTATTGGAGTGCAAAAATACTATGGTGAAAAATAGTTCATTTTATTTGCTAATGAATTTTCTACAATGATGGATGTGATGTTTGGGTATGTTTAGGATCATGGTGTGACAAAAAGTGGTGATATAAAAAAGGTGGATTTTTAAAATGTCTATATAAAGCATTTCAAAATTTGCTCTAAATTTTTTCCATCCATCCTAATACAAAGGAAAAATGGTGAGACCAACCATGTTTAGGTATCCAATCCTATATCAAGTACCCAAAACTTGAGACTATGAATATAAAACAAAATACTTGAGAGAAATCATTTTCAATTATTTTTGTTACTATTTAGCCCCCATTTCAAGTATCTGATAACAAAATGGGTATATGATATTCACAATTTCAAGTAGGTAATTAAAAAAAAAAAATTGACTGTTTTAAATGAATTATATTTAAAATTAGGTTTTTTAAAGAAATCATCAATTTATATTATTTTAATTAAAAATTATTAATATAAATAGTAAATTTTTAGACTCTTTGCAATTTAATAGGCATGGATGACCCAAATGATATTGATAACACTGAGCCACGAAAAAATGTTCCTCAAAACCCTCCACCAAACAATCTAGTACCCCCTCAAAATTGTCCAACAAATGATTCACTACCCCCTCGAAACCCTTCTCAAATTGAAGATTTGACACAAGAAAATCTTACCAAATTGAGGGGTTTGTAAACCAAATATAACACTAGACCTACATTAACACCCATGTTGTCCACATTAAACACCATAGTGGATAATATTCAAACACCTAGCAATGAAAAAAATGCCACTCTTCATTGACATGAGAAAATGCATGCCATATTTGGTGACAGGTTGGACTATGATGAGGTTGCACCCCCAAACATAAGTAAAGATTGTTGGAATATTTAAATGTGAACAATACTTCTGAGATGAGGGGGTGAATCAGAACTACCACACCTTTTTAAACCTTTTTTTTATCCTTTTGACAAATAATTAAAAAAAAAATTGCATGCATGTAAACATATAAAAGAACATAAAATTGATCACATGCAGTAACACATAACACTAGAATTGATAACCCAAAAAATCTCCATGAATAAGAAGGTAAAACTAGGGTGGGGATGATGCCCACAAAAATCACTATAGCAATCAATGTTCAACCACTTTTGATGGTCTGCCATGTGAAAGGCCTACCCTTTTAAAGGCTTTAAACTATGTTAATAGTGACCTGGTTAGAAGATTTACAAACACTTACATGAAGTGCCACCCTATTAAAGGATTTACAATAGGTTGTTAAACCCACCTAATTTAATAGGACTTTCATGACCTTCTCCAAAGGTTCTCCTACCTAGTTGTTAAGCTAACCTATCAACATAGGATTTCAACCTCTAATACAATTGTGAGAGAGTATTAGAACATTTAACTTGATTGAAATGTAATCTCAAACTGCTAGATTCAAGTACTAGATCTACTCTTCTTGTTCTGATCCCTGCTTCATCTGATCTCTAAATGTATCCCCTACTCTGTTCTAATAAACTAGATGTATATTTGTAGTCCATTTCACAAAGTCCTTGACACCTTTTCTGATTGCTCTATTCTACAATTTG
Organism: Cupressus sempervirens; assembly: GCA_028749045.1. NCBI lineage: Eukaryota > Viridiplantae > Streptophyta > Pinopsida > Cupressales > Cupressaceae > Cupressus > Cupressus sempervirens. Next base: position 180,460,690 of record CM053791.1, on the reverse strand, counting down.
ATAACTCCATCAATAACCTTCTCAACTCTTGTCTTAGCAACCTCAACAATTTCTTCAACAACTTCAATATGGTGTCATGGTCTACTTATAAAGATATTTTTGACTTAGGGTTTTCTATTCATTCACGAACTTTAAATTCTCACTCAAATCCTTTGTTTTCACCTATTTGTTGCATGTTGTCTCCAATTTTTTGATTGGATCCATGTTGATTTCATAAGTAATTGCAAGGATTCAATCTTATCTTCTGATCCTATTTTGAGTCATGAAAAAAGTATTTTACATCTTAGTTTGTGATGGCACAAACTCTTATGTTGATCCTGAGTTACTTGGCACATATTGTATTCCTAATGCTTGGCACATATTATTTCTGAATTACTTTCCATTTACTATATTCCTAGTTTTCTCAGCACCTATTATATCCTAGTCTGCTCGGCACCTGTTATATCTTGTATTGCTTGGCACATGAATCTTTCTGGATCACTCGACATACATTGTATACTCGGCATATATAGTGAAAATGGTTAAGTGTGTTGACACTAAATTCTCAAGACTATTCTTTTGACCAACAATCTCTCCCTTTGACATGAGTGTCAAAAACACTTAACTAAGCATTTATGAACTTAACCTTATTAAGTACATTCTTTACTTTCTTGGCATTCATGCAAAATTTCAAAAATATTGTGAGTAACAATATACCTTATGACTCCCCTTGAGTGGATTATGCCTTGTCCAATCTTGAAACTAAAATTCTATGCTTAAGTGCCTTATCCTCTTTGTCGTTTTTCTTGTTTATGCATTCTGAGCCTATATGCTATATTTGATCTATGTGAAGTTAAAAATTTTGCATCTCCCCCTTTCTTATTATTACTTGACTCCCCCTTTTTGGCTATTTACAAACTTTCCACTCTATTCTCAAAATGAATGAAGCAATGTAATAAAAAATGAGAAATTTTTTCAAAAATGTGGTATTCTCCCATATTTCTATATACATATCTCCTTATTTCTTCCCCTATACATATTTCTCCCTCTTTTCGACATTAATGTCAAAGGGTTCTATAGAGTAATGCCATGTGTAGCCAAAAATGTGCTATTTACCTCTAGGAGTATCTTTAGAGCTACATCCCAATTTTCTAGCGTAATGTCCAATGACTTATGCTAGATGGTAATCTGTACTACTAGATGTACAAGTCCATCTAAGGTAGAAAGATTTGAATCTTTCTTGAGGACTATTTCTACATATATTTGCTCCTTATGGAGTACCTTCAAGTGAGGGGTTATAGAGGATTGGATTTTCATCAACTTAGCTTTTGTATTAGCCTCCTCTACTATTAATACAAGTAATTCTCTTTGAGCATGAAGTTTTTGAGAAAAATGCTTCTCACTTTGATTTGGATTGGTGGGGAGTTGCATACAAGAAATCTTTAGATTTCTTTCCAAGCTCATTATTCGCTGGCTAGTCTCCTGTGTGAAATTGGAAAAATCACACAACGTGTTGTATACGGAGAATACATTCCCAAGTACAATCTTTACTCTTTCCAATTTCTTAGCCAACTCAACTTGAGATAGTGCTATATCACTAGATATCTTCTCATTAACTTTACCTTGGAACTTCCTCTTTGACCATTCTATTAATTTGGCATTTGTATTGTGGTCTTCATTTATCACATAGTCAACTATGTCAGATAGTTCCTCTATTATTGGCCTTGACTCATCAGGTGTTTGCAAGTTGAAGGGATCCATAAAGATGTCCTTTATCTCATTTATTGTTTGCCTATATTTATATTCTTTTCTTAATACCTCTTGTCTCCTTCTTCTATCTAATGCACTCTATCTCTCATTAATCTTTTCCTTAGTGAGGGTGCTAGATTCATAGTAGGGTATTTTAATTTCTTCATCTAGCTCAGGAATTCCATAATGAAGTGTCATGACTACCCTTTTTGAGCTTGATTCTAGTGTTCTAACTTGTAATGCAAGCATGTTAGTGCTCGGCTTTTGAAGAGTTTGAGTGGGAGTACCTATTTTGGGTAGTTCAACCAAAGTTTGTATTGTAGATTCCTCCTAATCTTTTCCTTCTCTTCTATTTTTCTCACTTTTTCACTATCAATGGCTAGGGGTGTACCTAATTACTATACTAATTTTTCTTTATCTTTCTCTACTACTGCACTCGGCACTTGAAGTGCATCTGTGACTACTTTTGGTGGAGATGGTGGAGGAAGGAATATGAGTCTAGTAGTTTGAGTGGTCAAAGGTGGTTCTTGTGTTTTCACCTTGAATTCCTTTGATTTTACTACTAACTTTTTTAACTCATCAACACTGACTAGTATGGGACTTGTACATAGTCTAGCTACTTGGGTTGATTGGTCAAGGATCGTTGTGAGATACGTTGTAGTCAATGGATTGATGTTTTGACAAGAAGTGTCAATAACATCCTTTATTTTGATACTCTTTGTAGGTGTGATAATAGCATGAGGAGGGCTAGGACGTGATAGTTGTGTGCCTTGCACACTTTTCTCTTGCTACTAATCTGTACCCTTTTCTTCCTCTTTATCCTCTTTATTCTCCTCTTCATCTTTCTTTTGTTCTTCCATTTTCTTCTCTTCCTCAACCTTCTTCTCTTCTTCCTCTGCACCTTCTTCCTTGTCCTCACCTAGGCCTTGTGTTAGCTATAGAGGCTCTTGTTTAGGCTCATCCTCTTTATTTTTATTATCATCCTCTTCTTCATCTACTTCGTCTTCTTTTGTTGTGCCTATTGCTTCAACGCCAAATCTCTTCTTGATCTTCTTGATCAATTTTTCCTTCTTCTTCACTATAGTGGCCATTTTAAGGTTTGTGACCACTCTAGATTTAACAACTTCATAAGTTCCAAAATATTTTACTACCTTTTTAGTATCTTCTGCAAGTAGTGTTGTTATTGTTGGTGAGGCCTGATTAACATCAAGTTCATAACCTACTAGCCTAAGCCATCTCACTCTAGGTATGACTACTTGTATATAAGTGTAATCAATATCCACAAGAAAGAAAATGTCCTTTACATGTTGCTCAACTAGTGAGACTGGTATCCTCAACCTCTGTTTCATGGACCTCTTGAAGTCCTCAAAGTAACTTGTCATCTGAGCATCAAAATTGTCTCCCATTTGATTAATGAAGTCATTGATATGTGTGACAATTGTCTTGTTAGTATCCCATCTAACCTTTCCAACCGATGGAAATTCCTTCATAACATAGAAAAATATGTAGACCAACAGTGATCCAAATTTTCACTGAGGTCCTTTTGATTTCCTTATGGCACCCAAATTTTCATTAATTTTTTGTAGCATGAGCTCTGCTAGATCATATGTGTGGTCTTTCTTCACAAGTTTATATGCAACATCTACTGCTATGCATGGTACACTGTTCAATTTGCTTGATTAATATAATTTGTGAGATATGGATCTAATAGAGAAATCAAGTACTGGATCAGTAATGGTATCAATGGTCATTCATCTATTATTCCATTTGGCACTAGTGTTCTTCTCTATGGCCTCATTTTTATCACTTCTCAAGGTCTTGGGCCAATCTAGGGTTGGGAAACCAGTAACCCTATGAACAATTTTCTTTGTAACCTTCATTGGCCTTGTTTCTAACTAGAATAACCCATGATGAATTTGAATTAACACTATACGAATCCATTCAATCTTAAACACAATGGGGAAAACTAGGGCTTTAGTTAAACCCTTCTTTTCAACTATTTGAAACTCATCCTTCAATATACCTCTGTCACACATCTTATCAAAGGCATTGAAAATTTCTAAGTCACCTATGGATCCAATCTTATAGCATTACTTGACGTCTTCGACCATTACAACTTTTTCCAGAATGATTGACAAAGCACTAGTAGGGTTGTTTTTATAGGAAACTTCAAGGATGGGCCTAAAATCTAGCTATTTGACTTCATTACTAACAAGTTGAATTTCATGACTTTCTTTCCACTTAGTAGTTTTTGACCTAAATTCCATAATTTACTGAACTAGGGTTTAAAATTAAATAAACTTTCAAGTTCTATGTAGCTCAACACTTGAGTGAAGTACTTGTTGATCAATGAACTGGAGTTGAATTATGGTTGGAATCACTACAAATTGTTGTGTGATCACCTATTCGCTCTGCTTGACTTTACTCTTTGTTTGAATGGCTTGAAAATGAATGATTTTCACCTTTACTAGGTTCAAAAACCTAGCATTTATTGCATTTATGCTTATAGCTATACACTCGGCTTCCAAATATTTTATCAACTCAGCTTCTACTAAAGTTCATCTACTCAGCAACTACTATCTAATTTCACTTAGCATCAACTAAACTTTTCAATTGCTCGGCAACCACTAACATCTCTTACTCAATATCCACTAGTCTATTCAACTCAACATGTATTAAAGTTTTACTCAGCAACCAAAGGTAGCTCAGCATCATCTTCTAATTTTTAACTTGGCATCTTTTCTCATGCATATTTCTTCTTTTTAGTACTTCTGTGTTTTCTTTGGCTGATGTATGATACATCTTTATATGTATCAGCCTCATATATCTATCTTATGCTTAATTGGATGAGGTGTAGTCACTTGACCTCTTGGGTGAAGTGATCTCTCCATTTGATGTGCTGCATTCACCTTTCCTCTTCCATGTCTTGTTCATTTGTCCTCCTATTTGTTCAACATCAATTTTCTCTTTTCCTTTGTTGACTTTAGTCTTTTGTGATTTTGACTTTGTAGGACAGTTTCTACTGATATGACTAGTCTTAAAACAACTAAAACATTTAGTTTGTTTTAGCCACTATTTTAACTTCCCTTGAAATGTGTCCATACTCTTGACAATAGTGATAGCTATACCTAGGATTGTAATCCCAATTGGAGTTATGTGCATGATTGATTTCTCTTGTAGGTTGATTAGGTGTCCACATAGGCTTTAATCTACATTCAATGCTCTATGTCCATATTTTTTGTAGTTGTAGTTGTGACCTTCAAATCTTGACATCCTCATGGTCTTGGTTCTATAGTCTTGTGTTGAATGTCCTTTCTTTTTGCACTTCTGACAAAAGTTTGCATTTGTAGGCTTATCATGTTGATGACTATTCTTGCTTCTACACACATTAGAGGTATGTCCCTTTTTACCATATAAATGATAAGTAGGTTTAGTTTTCTTACCTTTGTTGCTTCTTTCTTTTGCAATCTTGGATGATTCTGCTTGTTCAGTGCTGATGTAGCCAAGTCCTGAAGTATCATTACTAGCCCTTGGTGATTTCAGCAATTGCTCAAAGTACTTTATTACCTCATTGGGTTTTTTGTAACTTTCTACTATTTCCTTTTCTCTCTTCAATTCATTCTATAATTGTTCATTCTACATCTTCAAGGTGGAGATCTCACTGTCCTTCATGTTTAGCTCATGATGAGCATTCATTATTTGGCTTAAGGTTTCTAGCTACATGTTTGAGATCTTTTCAAATTCAATTGTCTTCTTTTCCAGCCTATTGGTGAGATTTCTCTTGTCATCTTCTATCATGCCCTTGTCTTAAATAGCTCTTTTCTTTTGTTTAGTCATTTCACAAAGCATTATGGCTTGTGATTCTTGTTCAAGATTGAGTAATCTAATTTCTTCATCTTGTGCTTTGTTTTTCTCCATTAATTCTACTATTGCTGCATCAAGTTCCTTGCAATCTCCATTGGAAAACACTTGTGTGGTGTCAATCTCCTTGTAGTGTATGTCATTTTCAGCTATGGCTATCTCCATCCTTTTTTTCAATGATTTTCTCAGTTCCTCCTTGGCCTCCTCTACTTTGTGTAAAGCTAGTTGCACATAAATCACCTGATTGTCAATGATCTTCCCAAGTTTGAAGACTTCCATCTTTTAACCTTTTTCTCCAAGTTGTTAGGCTTCTCCTTGTGAGAACTAGTGCTCTGATATGAATTGTTGGAATATTCAAATGGGAAGATTACTTCTGAGAGGGGGGGATGAATCAAAAGTACCACACCTTTTTAAATATTTTTCTTATCCTTTAAACATATAACTGAGAAAAAGAATTGCATGCATGTAAACATATAAAAGAACATAAAATCAATCACATGCAATGACACATAACACTAGAATTGATAACCTAGAAACCTTCCATAAATAAGAAGGTAAACCTAGGGTGGGGATGATACCCACAAAAATCACTATAGCAATCAATGTTCAACCACTTCTGATGTTCTGCCCTATTAAAGACTTTACATTATGTCAATAGTGACCTAGTTAGAGGATTTACAAACACTTACATGAAGTGCCACCCTATTAAAGGATTTACAATAGGTTTTTAAACCCACCTAATTTAATAGGACTTTCATGACCTTATCCAAAGGTTCTCCTACCTAGTTGTTAAGCTAACCTATCAACATAGGATTTCAACCTCTAATACAATTGTGAGAGAGTATTAGAACATTTGACCTAATTGAATGCAATCTCAAATTGTTGGATTCAGGTACTAAATTTTCTCTTCTTGTTCTAATTCTTTCTTGATCTAATTTCTAAATTTATCCCCTACTTTGTTCGGATCAACTAGATGTGTATTTGCCATCCATTTCAGTAAGTACTTGACACCTTTGCTAATTGCTTTATTCTGCAATTTGATAACTCCATCAATAACCTTCTCAACTCTTTTCTTAGCAATCTCAACAACTTCAATATGGTGTCATTGTCTCCTTATAAAGATATTGTGGACTTAGGGTTTTCTATATATTCATGAACTTGAAATTCCTACTCAAATCCTTTGTTTTCACTTGTTGGTTGCATCCTATCTCCAATTTTTTGATTGGCTGCATGTTGATTTCATAGGTAATTGTAAGGATTCAATCTTATCTTCTTATCCTTTCATGAGTCATACAAAAACTATTTTACATCTTAATTTGTGATGGCACAAACTCTTATGTTGATCTTGAGTTACTTGGCACATATTGTATTCTCGATGCTTGGTACATACTATTTTTGGATTGCTCGACATCTACTACATTTTTCATTTTCTCAGCACCTATTATATCCTAGTTTGCTCGACGCCTATTATATCTTGTATTGCTTAGCACATGAATTTTCCTAGATCACTCAGCATACATTATGTACTCAACATATATAGTGAAAATAGTTAAGTGTGTTGACACTCAATTATCAAGACTATTCTTTTCACCAACAAAGATGATATAGTTAAGCTTTTTGTGAACCCAAAAATTGCTTTAAAAAAGTACAACACAAAGAGACCAAATTATGAATTAAATTGGTGCAAAAATGAGGCTATATGTGAAAAAAATTTGTCAATGGTTTTTGACAAACCACCATACAAAAATTTAGACATTCCATTCTATTTGATTAGGAAACTATATACTAAATTTGTGTTGGGCATCAAGGTGAACTAGTGGAGAATCAGTGTTTTAGGCGCACCTATGTAGGGTCATGGAAGACCTAGGCCTCCTAGGTTATTTTTGCTTGTAGTGGTGTAAGACACATCCCTAGGATAATAATGGGACTAACCTATTCCTAAGTTGAGGTATACTAACTATAGAAAGCCTTGTGAGGTCATTGCATGATTAGGTCAAAATAGGACATTTTTGTGATTTGGAGGGTGAAATGGCCAAATAAGTTATTTAAGGTCTCTTTTAAATGTTTTAAGTCCATTTAAGGATTTTGGTAAAATTTGGTAGCCTTTGGACTTGGGATGGAGCTTGGTAACTACCCAAAATAGTTAAGATTTGACTTGGGATGAGTATTTAAGGAAATCCTTTACCTATTGAAGGGGTGGGAAGTTTTGGTTAATTTGTATGTAAAGATTGGACAACATGAATACAATTACAGTTCTTGTTTTCTAAGTTTTTCTTTCATTTTCATGGATTGAATTCAAATTTACAATGTTTAGAAGTATTAGAGGAATTCAATATAAGGTTATATATATAATTTTTTTGTGATTTTGTAGGTTTCTTGTTGGTAAATAATTTATTTTTGTTGCATGCCTACCTACTGTTTTGAATCAAGCAATTAAGCAAAATGGGGTCATAGCTCTTCTTCCCACCATACAATCTATACAAGATTTTGGGAGTAGGAAAATGACTCATTTTACATATTTAATAGTGAAGGAGGGGCCCTAGGAAGCAAGGAAGATTAATTTTGGTGATTCGCTAGGCGAGCCAAAAATGCATAGCTAGGAATCCAAGTATACAACAGAGGTATTAGGAGGGATTGAATGCCTAGATTTCTTCAAAAAAAGCTTGGAAGAAGGTAGACACATGATAGTAAAAGCATTAAGGCCAATGGGGAGTATTGGTGATAGGTCTTTAGAGGGGAAAACCTAAGTTTTCTAGATAGATTTGTAAATTCTTAAAACCCTTATGTTTAGGCACATTTGTAGGTTGTATTATACAGATGGCTTGGGCAACTGAGACCTCAATAATTCTTTAGTACTCTAAAAAGGGTATCTAGATTATTGGTTAGGTTACCCCCTTATTAAGAATTTTTTTAATTTATTCCATTTTTTCATCAATAATATGGCTAATTGCTTGTAGCCCTATTTGAGAGTTTTGGAAGCGAATAATGTGTTTTTGTGAACTCAATTAGGGTTCTAATATCCAAAGTGATTTTGGATCTTGGAAGGGATTCAAAATTAACTTCAAAAATACCTATTCTTATTTATGGAGTGTTTGACAATGAAAAGGAGGTATGGTGTGGAGTTTATGTTGAAGAAACATTGATTAATGCAAGCCTAAGAAGTAATGGTGAAAGAGTTGTTGTTTTAACTTATTGGTGTTCACAACTTGAATGGATGAGGACCTCATGGGTAGGATCCTAAGGTGTGTAGGATAGGGAGAAACCCCATTAGGTGAGGAGAAATACCTAAGGAGACCCTAGAAGGAAGTTGGGGTAGGAGAAAGACTAGTGAACTACATCAAAATGATATCATAGCAAGTTAAAGACTTGGGAAATTAGTATATGTCTGAAGCTACTAGAGAGTTAGTGAGTGAGTTAGGCATGGTGACAAATGAAAAGCTAGCCAAAGAGGGTGATGAGAAATAGGAGAAGAATAACCTCCTTAAAGATTCCTTAGAAGAGGTGAAGTTAAAGTTGGATGTAGTTGCTGATGTAGCCAAGTAAAGAGAAGAAGAAAGCAATAAAAGGTGTAAAGTGATAGCAAAGGAAAATGTTCTCCCTAAACCAGACCATCTCTTGAATGAAGATCCTTTCTTAAAAGCCATAAAATCCTTAGTAGGGAAGGCCTTGGAAGGTGTTTCCCTATTTAGTGGGAAGATGGACATTGATGCAATGATGGATTGGATAGATGGGATGGAGAAAAACCTTGAATTTGAAGGGGTCTCAGAGGCACAAAAGGTCAAAGTAGCCAAGGAAAGACTCAAAGGGTCAGCATTGACATGGTGGAAATATATCCACGATGAAAGGGTTAGAATGGGAAAGAAGCCTATAGCCAATTGGAATGCCATGGTAACCAAACTAAAGAAGAATTTCCTACTAGAGCATTTTGAAATTCAACTTCACAAGAGGAGACAAGGACTGAAATAGAGAGACTTGGATGTGGCTTCTTATATAGAGAAGTTTCAGAGGTTGTGCCTTAGGTCCAAGAAGAAAGAATGGCTAGATACTTGGGTGTTCTAAAGTGGAATATTCAAGAGGAGGTAAGCTTGTGGACACCTACTACTATTAAAAGGTGCCATCAACTAGCCCAAAAGGTGGAAGGATAAAATAGGAAGATGGGGGATTCTAACTTCAAGGATAGGGGCAAGGGAAGAAATAAGAGGGGTCAAAGAGGAGGATATCAAGGTAGAGCTAATGAATAGAGGAAACAAGGTGAGATCAAACTCACTAAGAAAGCCACTAAAAGCACTCCTAGAGGAGGTTATAATAGAGGAAGAGGTAACCAAGGAGGCTCTAGAAGAGGTAGAGGATCAAGTAGAATTAAATCTTACTTTTATAGGATGAAGTTATATAACTATGGTCAACTAGGACATCCATCATATAGATACCCTATGTAATACCCCAAAATTGGCACATTGCCATCCTAAACCAATTTTTGTTTATCCAGTCAATCCTAAGTCCTATTTTACTAGGCAATCTTGATTCTGGTAATTGCTACATGACATAAGTGTCAAATGTATAAAACCCTAATCTACATTAATTGCACTCTATATTTAATTACTAAGTATTGACTCAAATTAGCTACAATAAACCTATTAATTAAGTTTAATTTAATTATAAGTCTTCATACTTTAATTAAATTAAAATTATCTTTTTAGCTAATGTACAAGGGAATTAAATGTATTTGATTTAATAACATATATACTTATTTTAATTTATTGAATTTAATTTTTCAACTAATTAAGATTATGTATTTATGAGGTCTTATTCTATTTTATTAAATTAAATATTCTCTCCAAATTCCCTCTTTAGTTTAGAAATGGAAACTTTGAGTGAATTGGAATTGAAAATGGAATTAACTTAGTTAACTCTTTCTCACACTCAGAAGAGAACCAGTTAACTCTTCATGACACTCAAAATTGAATTAGTTAACTTCATTTGCACAAGGAAGTTTCCACTCTAATTAAATCTCATTTCCAATCTCAACTGTCTGTTCTACTTGATCTTGACCATTGATTGACTTCTAGGATTCTATTTAAAAAGCCTTTAGTTCCTCATCATAGATATCATCAAGGTCTATGTTATTCAAGTATGGGAATGGTATATGATCTTGTGCATTTCATGGAACATATGGGTTAGTATGCACTAACCCCATCTATATTGCTTATGTGCCTCCAACATTAACTGCAACATTTGTCCCCATTCGCTCTCTAAACAATGCTAACCTCTATCTAACATCACAAAGCAATTGATAAATATGCCCAATACTAATGGTAACCTATGCATTAGTCTATATGTATGTTCTAGTTCATCCTAGGTGAGGGCTCTACCCATCATAAGATCCTCCTAGAAAATGGCCCTTAGTGCCTTTGTACCTATCTGTGGCACTTTTTCATACACTACCCATGGCCCATGGACTGGGATGTGTAGTATCATGTACATGTCCTCTAGAGTGATCATCATCTCTCCCTAGGGTAGATGGAAGGTGTTTGTCTTCAAATGGAAATTCTCAACCAGTACTTTCAATGAGCCATGATTCCCCAGCAATGCAAGAATCTAACAAAGATATGATAGTCCAAGAGCATCAATGTATGTGAAGTCAGCATCATCTAGCTATTATAGAAAATTCTGTAAGGCATGTAATGCTATCTAAATCTGACATTGGGAAGCTTAATAGTACACACAAAAATAATAGGCACATGATTAGTCTCAGATAAGTGAACGCGGTGAATGAAAGTGCAAAATATCAATGAGAAAATCAATTTTCAAACATTAAATTTTGTACCTTACACTATATTTTTGCATGAGAATTCATGTTCTCATGTGAGCTTGCACATATTTATGTAGGAGTCTTTCTTGTGTGAAAACATTGAAAAGATTGAGTGAAATAACAAGCCAATTTAGGGTTTCTTGTTAGAATTCTTTAGAATAACTGAGAGGGGGGGTGAATAAGTTATTCAAGGTCTAGTACAACTTTTTCATCTAATCCTTAATGGCACATAACTGAAATTGTCATGCATGCAATTAAAAATTAAACAACCATGAAAGATAACATGCATCAAACCATAACACTAAGGATTTTCATGACCTAGAAACCCTCCAGGAATAAGAAGGTAAAACTAGGGTGTGGATGATACCCGCAATATAACTACGCAATTGATTTCAACCACTTCTAATGGTCTGCCCTATTAAAGGCTAGAACACATTGTTAAATGTGACCCTGTTAAAGGATTTCTACACCCTATTAGGAGTGTTACCTATTAGAGGACTTAAGAATATTCAACTTGTAATGTCACCCTATTAAAGGATTTACATAGAGCTGTTAAGCTCACCCAAGTCCATCGGATTTATAGTCACCTTCTCAAAAGAATCTTTCATTCCTCTCTAAGGATCTCCTATCCTCCTCCTAAGGATCTCTTTATCCTTCTCCTAGGGATCTCTTTATCCTTTTCCTGAGGCTTATCCACAAAGCCATTAAGCTAACCTAGAAATGTAGGATTTCAATATCTAATACAATGGTAAGAGAGTATTAGAAGGGTTTTGACCTAGTTCAAATTGCAACTTTAACCTTGCAGATTTCATATCACTCTTTAGTTCTTTTCTTTGCTTGGCTTTCGTCCCTTGAAGTGCTGATAGCTTGTTCACCCTTCAAGATCTATCTCCTTGAGTTCTTCCACTCATTATGCCAATGCACTCCATGATCACTTTATCAACTTAGAGTCTTGATGCTCTATACTTACACCCCTTGGCTTCTACACACCACCATACTTATGACCAACTCCCTCTCATACATTTGCACTTGATCTCTAACCTGTAACTCCTTATAAAGAAGTTATGTTCTTCATTTCCTGCTCATATCTTGATTTGATCTTCAAAAAATGGTATTATTTTCCCTCCAAATTGCTTCTTCTAGAAACTTCATGATAAATCCATTAGCATTTTCCTTGAATTGGTTTGCATGGTTTACCTAAGATTCTGTGACATCTACTCATCATCCTTATCATCCAACTAATTCACAAAATTTGATGTAACAAACTTATCACTACTGATCTAGTGAATCTTTGACTTGAAAAATAATGTAGCAACTCGGCATCATTGGTTTACTGATGCTTGGCACTAACCAATTCTATGTTACTCATCACCTAAATATCACTAAGCTTCTGTATCATTCTCGACACCTAAAGTTACTCATCATTTGATCTTCACTTGGCACCTGATCTTCACTCGACACCTAAAGGTTTCTCGGCACCTAAAGATCACTTGTCACACACTAAAGTTCAACTTGCTTATCTTCAATTGAGAATCTATTCGGCTCTAACTAGCTTGCTTAGCTCTCTCCAATGAACTTAGTTAGGCTTTACAAATGACTTAGTTAAGCCTTACATCTTTGATGTGTCTTAGTGTGTCCAACCTCTTAGAGTATGTCATCAATACACTATTTCATCAATGGCTTAGCTGATCTTTATACTTCATTACAACATCATAACTTCAACCTTTCTCTAGGTACTCTAGTTACATCTTATTGATTGCCACCTCCTTGACAATCAACCAATTGATAGTATTTGGATCACTTAAGAAATTTTCATTCCTACAAGTAACAAGTCTGAAATCAATCAAAAAATAATAATTGAAAGCATTCTTTACTAGTTCCATTATTCTTCATTCATGATCATTTCAATCATTTCCAACAATCTCTCTCTTTGGCATTGACGACAAACCAAACTAATCAATTGATCAACTTAGTTACCACCAAAATTACATACATTGTCTGCTTGATATATAACTCCTTCTTTTGCTGATACAAACTGATACAAACTAAATCCTTTATGCTACTTCTACCTCTGGACTGTTCAATCCTTACTTTTTATTCTTGATCCTTCATAGCTGCTTGTTGATTCTTATCTCTTCTGAATCTCCCTCTTTCATATATCTCTCATATATATATATATATATATATATATATATATATATATATATATATATATATATATATATATATATATATATATATATATATATATATATATTGTTGGAATATTCAAATATGGAAAGAGTACTTATGAGAGGGGGGGTGAATCATAAGTAACAAAACTCATGCATCAATAACACTTAACACCGGAATTTTGGTAACCCAAAAACCCTCCAGGAATAAGAAGGTAAAACTGGGGTGGGGATGATACCCACAAAAAATTATTGCAGCAATATTGTTCAACCACTTCTGATCGTTTGCCCTGTTAAAGGCCTGCCTTGTTAAAGGCTTTACACTATATTAATAGTGACCTGGTTAGAGGATTTACAAACACTTAACATGAAGTCTCACTTGGTTAAAGGATTTTAATCACCTAATCAAAAGGATCTTTACAAAATAGTTGTAAAGCTAACCTATCACCATAGAATTTTCATTCTAATACAATTTCTAGAGAGTATTAAATACAATAAACCTGATAGATTACAATCCTTGATTACTGAATACAAGCTCCTTTTCGCCTTCTCCTGATCTTGATCCTTTGTGATCTGATAACCCTTGCTTCTGAAAATAGATTTTCTTATGCACCCTTGTATGTCCTTCCATATGTATATTTACAATGAAATTTCATCTTCCTTATAAAAACTTCAAAGACTTAGGGTTTGATTTGGATCTATGATCTATATTGAATTTCAATTTCCCACTCAATACTTATCTTTTGCTGATTGGTTGCATGCCTTTACCATTTTTCTTATTGGCTACATGAAAATTACATAGGAAAAATAAAAGTTTCGATCTCATCATTAAATCCTTCGAGATTTACCTTCTGTCGGCTGCAAAAACTATTTGCATCATAGTTTGTGCAATTTCAAAATTTTATGCTGATCTACTGAGCTACTCGGCTCCTGAACTATTTTTGATACTCAGCACATGCTGTTTCCTAGATAGCTTGACACCTGAAAAAAATTGTATCACTTGACACATGTTGTACTTGGCACTTGTTAACACTCGGCACCTGTTGTACTCAGCACTTGTTATCACTCGGCACCTGTTGCACTCGGCACTTGTTATCACTCGGCATCTGTTGCACTCGGCACTTGTTATCACTCAACACCTTATCTTACTCGGCACTTACTCTTGATCTTGGTTAAGTGTATTGACACTCAGTTGTCAAATTTATTCTTTAAGCTAACATTCTCCCCCTTTGACATGAGTGGCAAAAAACACTTAATTAAGATCCATGTGACTCAGTAATTTTATCCTACATTCAAAATTTGCTCCCAAAATTTGCTATCTCCCCCTTTTATCATACTTATCATTTCATTCTTGTATTTAACTCTTATTCTTATTACTTTTTCTCCCCCTTTTTGACACTTATGTCAAGGGTCTTTACAGTGAAATGTCATACTTGGCCAAAAATGTGTTGTTTACTTTAAGGAGTACCTTCAGAGTTGCATCCCAATTTGCTAGTGTGACATCTAATGTCTTATGCTGGATGGAAATCTCTGCTGCTAGGTGTACAAGTCCATCAGATGAAGAAAGATTGGGGTCTTTCCTAAGGATTGTCTCTGCCTTTCTCTGCTCCTTGTGAAGTAGTTCCAAATGAGGAGTAATTGACGATTGAATTTGTATCAATTTTTCTTTTGTGGTTGCCTCCTCTACTGCTAAGACAACTAACTCTCTTTGTGTGTGAAGCAATTGGACAAAATGCTTCTCACTCTGACCTGGATCTATGGGGAGTTGCATGCTAGAAATTTTCAGATTGTTTTCCAAGCTCAGTATTTTTTGGCTAGTGTCTTGTGTGAATGTGGAAAAATCACACAACTTGTTGTATAGGGAAAAGATGTTTCCTAGTACAATTTTAACTATTATAACTTTCTTTGCCAGTTCTTCTTGTCACAATGCTATATCACTGAATATTTTACTATTTACTTTACCTTGGAACTTCTTTTCTGACCATTCAAGCAATTTGGCATTTGTTTCCTGGTCTTCATTAGTCACCTGGTCAACTATATCAGATAGTTGTTCTATAATTGGTCTTGACTCATTTGGAGATTGTAAGAAAAAAGCTTCCGTGAATATGTCTTTAATTTCATTCAATGTAAGCTTATGTTTGTATTCCTTTCTTAGTGCTTCTTGTCTCCTTCTTTTGTCTAATGCACTCTGAATTTCATTAATCTTTTCTTTAGTAAGAGTGCTAGATTCATAATATGGGATCTTTATTTCTTCATCAAGCTCAGGAACTCCATAGTGAAGTCTCCTGACTGTCTTTGATCAGCTCGAGCCTAGTGTCCTGATTTGCAACTGTAATCCATCTGTGCTCGTCTACTGAAGAGTTTGTGTTGGAGTACCAGATTTGGGTAATGCAACCAGTGTTTGTAT
This sequence comes from Cupressus sempervirens, assembly GCA_028749045.1. Classification (NCBI taxonomy): domain Eukaryota; kingdom Viridiplantae; phylum Streptophyta; class Pinopsida; order Cupressales; family Cupressaceae; genus Cupressus; species Cupressus sempervirens. The sequence continues at coordinate 180,444,714 of CM053791.1, read as the reverse complement.
TGTAGTCTCCTCCTTCTTCTTTGTCTCATCTTTTTCTTTAGCTTAAATATCCCTTTTATGAATGCTAGGTGGGGTTGAACTTGTTGGTTGTTCAGATGTTTCTTTTATTTCCCCTGCTACTGTACTCGGCACTTGGAGTGTATGAGTGACTATACTTGGTGGAGGTGGTGGTGGAAGGAATAGAATACTAGTAGTTTGTATGGTCAAAGGTGGAACTTTTTCTTTTACCTTGACTTCTGGATTCTGTAATTCATCAACACTGACCAATACCGGATTTGAACTTAATTTTGCTACAAGTGATGATTGGTCAAGGATTTCCAAATCCTCTACAGTTAATGGATTGATGTTTAGATTTGAAGTATCTGTAACATCCTTTATTTTTATGATATCTATAGGTGTGATGGTGGCATGAGGAGGACTAGGAGGAGATACCTATATGTCTTGCACACTTTGATCTTGTGGCTCAGCTATATCTTTCTCTTCCTCTTTCTCCTCATTATGTGCCTCTTCTTCCTTTTCTTCTTTTCTCTTCTTCTCCACTAGTTCTTTTTCTTTTTCTTTGGTTTCTGATACTTTCTTTTCCTTTGTCTTGGCAATTGCCTCTACCTTATATTCTTCATTATATGCATCTTCAATTTTCTTATAAACTATTTTCCACAATCTTGTGGATTTAGTAACTACCTCTTCAATTTTATTTTGCAATATGTTGAATGCTCTATACTTGGGAGTGAATCTGTTATTATGCCTTTTTACAGCATTTATTATTTGATCTTTGGTCAAATCAGGCAACAATCTTGCTAATTTTGACTCCCTTATTTATTTTTCCATTTGTAAACAAAAATGCCATTTATCCTCTACAATTTTATAGAATTCTCTTGGGATAGATTCATCTAATTCTAGAGGTGTGTGCTTATACTCAGCCATCATAGCATACACAGATTCCTCTAATTTATTTTTCTCTTCTTTGGTGAGCTTAGAAAAATTCAGGTTCTTTAGACCTTTTAAATCATTATTTCTAATTTTTGAACATAATTTATCAACAGCAGTCTGGGGTTTGTGTCTTACCACTTGAAATTTACTATTGTCTTCTGACTCTATTTTCTCCTCATCTATTTCAGGTTGGGGAATAAATTTCCTTTTCTTTGACTCAGTAGCAGTCTTCTTTGAGTCTTTCTTCTTTCCTTTTGCCTCCTCTTGGGCTTTTTGTGCTGCAACCCTTGTGGTCGGTCTCTTAGGTGTAGGGGCAGCTTCTTTCTTCCCCTTGGATTTAGGAGCAGAAGGAGTTGTGGTCTTTCTCTTAACTAGTGCTTCCTTGGCTTCTTCTACCTCAACACTTTCATCTTTGTCTTCTCCTAACCCTTGAGTCTGACCTTGAAGTTTATCTCCTTCTTCTTCAATGTCTTCTCCCTCTTCTCCTGTTGTTCCTTCTTCTTCTTCCATGCCAAATTTTCTTTTGATTTGTCTCACCATTTTCTCTTTCTTCTTTACTACTGAAACAGTCTTCAAATCTATTATCACCTTTGATTTGACAACATCATGGGTTCCACATTTTTTTGCATTTTTATCAGCTTCTTCTGCAAGTAGAGTTGTTATTGCTACAGAGGCTTGATCAACATCAAGTTCATAACCTAGTGGCCTAAGCCATCTTATTCTAGGTATAACTGCTTGTATGTAAGTATAATCTATATCTATAAGAAAACAAATATTATTTTCATATTTCTTAGTCAATGAGACTGGAATTCTCATTCTTTGTTTCATGAACTTTTTGAAGTCCTCAAAATAACCAGTCATTTGGGCATCAAAATTTTCACCTATTTGTTTAATGTATCCATTAATTTGTTCAACAATTGTTTTATCTAGATTCCATTTTACTTTACCCATAGAAGGAAATTCTTTCATCAAATAGAAAAACATACACATCAAAACTGATCCAAATTTGCATTGAGCTCCCTCTCTCTTCCTTATAGCTGCCAGATTTTCATTAATTTGTTGAAACATGAGCTCTGCCAGATCATAAGTGTGATCTCTTTTGATTATCTTGTATGCAACATCAACTGCTATACAAGGTACACTGTTCAACCAATAACCCTTTGAATAGTTTTCTTGGTGAATTTTACTGGCCCTGACTCTAACCAAAAAGCTCCGTCATGTATTCGGCTCAAAACTATCCATACCCATTCTATTTTGAAAATAGTCGGAAATGCTAGGGTTTTGGTTAACCCTTTTCTTTCAATTATTGAAAACTCATTTTTTAGTACTTTGTTTTCACATAGTTTATCATATGCATTATGAATTTCTAAGTCTCCTATGGCACCAATTTTTCAATTATAACATCTGCAAACATCTTGGACCATAACAACTTTATCCGAAATAACTGATAATGCACCTGCAGGATCATTCTTGTATGCTACTTCTAGAATGGGCTTAAATTCAAGTTGTTTAACTTCATTGCTGACCAACTAAACTTCATGACTCTCTATACCCTTAGTGGTTCCTAACCCAGATGCCATTGTTTGCCAAACTAGGGTTTATAATTTAAACAAGTTTATAAGTCCTACGTAGCTTGACACTTAAGTAAAATACCTTAAATTGATGAAATTTGTCTTGAATCGCTGTTGAAATCTTCACGAATGGCTTCTAAGCTGATATTGATCTTCTCCGCTCTTTTTCAGCTTTGCTTCTTGTTCGAATGGTGGGAAAATGATCGAAAATTGGATTTATGTACCCTACAAAATAGAGTAATAAATTCTTAGTACGCTGTCAACTGTCTACTCGGCAATTGAAAGGTTTCATCATGACTCAGATCCCATTATGTTTTACTTTACTCGGCTCTTATTGATATTTCATAGGTCAGCATCAACTATCAACTCGGTCGTTGTTAGAAACTCGGCTCCTGAAGGCAACTTTGACATATCTTCAAAAAGTTCTCAATTTTGACTTAGCATCTTTGGTTATGCTGATTTCATTTTTGCAGTTCTTATATGTCTTGGGACTGATTTATGATGTAACTTGGTTTATCAATCCCTCAAACTTGTTTTGCTTAATTTGATGAAGTGTGATCACTTGACCTATTAGATGAAGTGATCTTTGTACTTGATGTGCTAGACTCATCTTTCTTCCTCCATGTCTTATTCATTTCACTTCTGATATGTCCAACATCTATCTTTGCCTTTCCATTGCTAAACTCAGAACGTGATGCCTTTGACCTTGTTGGGCAATTCCTGCTAACATGACCAGTTTTTAAGCAACTGAAACATGTGGTTTGACTCAACCATATTTTGTAGTTACCTCTAAAATGTGTTCTTATGTAGTTCTGTGGGATATGTCCATATTCTTGACAATAGTGACAGCTGTTCCTGGTGGTGTAATCCCAAAATTCATGGTTTGATGTCTTTGCTGGTTGATTTACTGTCCACATAGGTTTTGATCTGCATTCAAATGCCCTATGTCCATACTTTTTTCAATTATAACAATTTCCATCAAATCTTTGAGTCCTTGTGACATTGGATTCACAATTTTGTGTCTTATGTCCTTGCATGTTGCACTTGTGACAGAAACTTTTGGGTATGTTTGATTGATTGAATCTTCTACTCCTGCACACATTAGCTGTATGTCCCTTCTTATTACAGAAATGACAAGTGGGTTTTGAATTCTTACCTTTATCACTTCTTTGTTCAGCACTCTTTGAAGATTCTCCAACTTCAGTGCTATTGTATCCTAGTCCTGATGTATCATGGGCAGATTTTGGTGATTTCAGCAACTGTTCAAAATACTTGATTGCTTCACTTGATTTTTTGAGATTCTCTACTACCTCTTTTTCTCTGTTCAATTCATTCTACATTTGTTCATTTTGCATCTTCAAGGTAGAGATCTCAATATCTTTCATATTGAGTTCATGACGAAGATTCATCATTTGGGCAAGTGTATCCATCTGCATGTTTGAGATCCTTGTCAGTTCAGTACATTTTTCTTCAAGTCTGTTTGCAAGATTCCTTTTTTCATTTTCCATCATGACCTTATCATCAACTACTCTTTTATATTCTTGTTGATATCCTCTGCATCACTCTTCTGATATTTCAATGATTTGTTCTTGTTGATGCAGGGCAACTTCTATGTTGCTTTAGACTACTTGAGTTAGGGGTATTACCCCCAACTTGCCTCTAAGATATTCATAAGCATCCTTGGGCAATGGTTTGGTGAAGATATCTACAATTTGTTCCTTTGTGTGAATGTACTCCATCTTCACTTGTTTGTCTTCCATCAATTCTCTGACATAGTGATACTTGATTGCAATATGCTTGATTTTAGCATGCATTACTAGATTCTTGGATATGTTTATAGCACTTGTATTATCATAGGTTTGGTTTCCTCTTCTTTCATTCCTTTCAATAGATATTTGAGCCACACAATGTTTGTGCAATTGACTACTGCTACCACATATTCGATTTCTGTAGTGGACTAAGATGTGCATGTTTATTTCTTGCTAGTTCAAGTAACTAGCCTTTTACCTAAGAATAATGCTCCTCCACTTGTACTTTTCCTATCATCAATGTTGCCTCCCCAATTTGCATCTATGTATGCATTGAGCTCAAACTTCTAATTCCTTTTGTAATATAGGCCAAAATCATCAGTTCCTTTGAGATACCTCATTATCCTTTTTACTGCCATGAAATGATTTTCTCTAGGATTAGCAGAGAATCTAGCCACTATTCCAACTGCTAGTGCTATGTGTGGTTTGCTATGTACAACATATTGAAGTTTTTCAATCATGGATATGTACATTGTTTGATTGACTTCAATTGATTCATCATTTTTGGATAGCTTATGTCCTATTGCCATTGGTGTGCTGACTAGTTTGGAGTCTTCTAATCCAAATGTCTTGAGTATCTCTTTGATGTATTTTGATTTTGTCATAAATATGCCATGTTTTAGTTGATGTACTTGCAACCCTACAAAGAACTTGATTTCTCCAAACATTGACATCTCAAACTCATGTTTCATTTTGTTAGCAAAACTTTTGCAAAGTGCTTCCTTTCCTGCAAAAACTATATCATCCACAAAGATTTTAGATACAATGATATCATTACCTTCTTTTGATTTGAAGTACATGTTGATGTTATCATCAGTTCTTTCAAATTCTATTTGCACTAGATACTTGTGAAGTCTCTCATACCAAGCTCTAGGGGCTTGTGTTAATCCATATAGAGCCTTATGCAATTTGCATACTTTATTTTTTTTATTTTCATCAACAAAACCTTCTAGTTTCTCTATGTAGACTTCTTCTTCAAGTATACCATTCAGAAATGCTGACTTAACATCCATTTCATAGACTTTAAATCCTTTGAAGGCTGCATATGCTAGTAAGGTCCTTACTCCTTCCATTCTGGCAACTGGAGCAAAAGTGTCTCCATAGTCTAGTCCTTCTTCTTGTGCATACCTTTTACAGACTAGTCTTGCCTTGTTCCTTGTGATTTCACCATTCACATCTAACTTGTTTCTGAACACCCACTTCATTCCAATCACATTTTTATTAGTTGGTCTTGAGACTAAGGTCCATGTCTTGTTCTTCTCAATATGTTCTATTTCTTCTTTCATAGCATTGTACTAGTCATCATCTTTTATAGCTTCACTTACTATTTTTTGTTCCATTTTGCTGAGCAGACATGTTTCACTTCTAAGTCTATTCCTTGTCATTGGTCTTGCCTCTTTGTTTCCAATAATTTGATCTGTAGGATGATTTCATCTTACATACTTTTCCAATACTAGTTCTTTCCTTGTTTGCATGTTGTCTCTTTTATAATCTAAACCCTCATGCATATTTTCATCAAGTATTTATTCATTTTCTTCATCTTGGTTGTTCTCAGAATCTATATGAACATTTTCTGTATTTTGCAGCTCGGCTTCTGAATGTGTCTGTTGTTCGGCATTCACTGTCTGTGACTCGACAGATGCTGGATTTTGTTGTTGATTGTCATTTTGAGTTGTAACTTCACCACTATTAGGTATACCTTCATAAAAGTATACAAAGGTCTTGTATTCTTCTACTTTCTTGGTGTTCTCAATAGTTTGAACTTCTACAAGCTCATCAAATTTCACATTTCTGCTTTCTACTACTTTGTTAGTATTAAAATTCAAGCACTTATAAGCTTTGCTTCTAGTAGAATAACCAAGAAATGTGCCTTCCTCACTCTTTGCATCAAAATTTCCATTTCTAGACTCTTTATATATATAGCATTTGCATCCAAATATTTTGAAATGTTTTACATTAGGAGAATGCCTATACCATAATTCAAAAGGTGTTGCATTAGTACCTTTCTTGACTTGAACTCTGTTGAGTGTGTAGACTGTAGTACTTATAGCTTCTCTCCAGTACATGAGTGCAACATTTTTCTCCATCATCAAGGTCCTAGCATAGTCAATAATTGATATATTCCTTATCTCTACTATACCATTCTGAGGTGGAGTCTTAGGTACTGATGTCTGCCTTTTGATTCCTCTTTCATTGCAGAATTCTTCAAATTCTCTTGATGTGAATTTATCTCCTCTATTAGATCTGAGACATTTTAGACTCTTCCCAATCTCTTTCTCAACTCTGGTCAAGTACCATTTGAACATTTGAAATGCATCTAATTTTAGTTTTAGGAACATGACTATCATCATCCTTGAATAGTCATCTACAAATAGAATTATGTATCTGTCACCTTTGTAGCTTTGTACTTCAATAGGACCACACAAGTCAATATGAACTAGCTCTAATACTTCATTAGAAGTATAAGTCTTGCTTTTGAAAGTTGACTTGGTCATCTTCCCTAGTTGGCAGTTTTTGCACATGGTGTTATCCAATTTTTTCAACTTTGGTAGACCTGTGACTTTCTCCATTTTACTGATGCTTATCAAATTCTCAAAATTTACAAGACATATCCTCTTGTGCCATAACCATACATCATGAGTTTGAATAATGAGGGAAGAAACATCTTCCATGTCTAGGTAGAACAAATTGCTCCTAGTCTGATCACCTTTTCCTATTAGACTTCCTTGAGAATCATAGATCTTGGCAATTCCATTTCCAAATCCAACCTTGTATCCTATGTTGCCTAATTGTGAGACACTTAACAGGTTATAATTTAGTCCTTCAACATAGTATGCATTATCACATGATATCCTTTCAGTAAGCTTGATAGTACCTTTCCCTTTGATTTGACATGGTGCATTGTTACCAAATCTAACACTATTTCCTTCATATTGAGTAAAGGAAATGAACTTACTTTTATCTCCAGTCATGTAATGAGAACATATGTTGTCTATGATCCATTTGTCATTCTTTTTCATGTAGGTTACTAGGGTAGTTGATTCATCTTCATCTGATTCATCTTTCATAGCCACATAGGCTACTTCATCATCATTCTCATCAGAGTCTTCTTCAACAATGTAGCATCTTTTGCCTTTACCTCTGTAGTCCTTGTCATCTTTCTTGTTCTTGAAGTTGCCTCCATCCTTGTAATTTTTCTTTTCTGTGCATCTGGCTGCAATGTGACCAACTTCATTACAATTGAAAAAAATGATTGGTAGCTTATCTTTGAATTTTCCTCTTCCTCTGTGAAATCTTCTTGCTATTAATGCCACCAATTGGTCTACATCATCTTCATCAGTGTTGCTATCACCAGATACATACTTTCCTTTTCCACTCTTTTTCTTTGTTTGCACCTCCTCATTGTCTTTTATTGTCATCCTGGCTTTGAATGTAGATTCAAAGTTTTATAGCATGTAGTTTTCAAAGTTGGATAGCTCAAAAGTAGTGAGTCTTCCAATTATTCCTTCAAATGGCAATGTGTTGCCTAGTACACACCTTAGCTCCTGAATGGCTAATACTCTTGTAGCATAGATACAAAGAAAAGTTCTCAAGTATTTGCTACATACTGTTTCTTTTGCTAATTGTCCTCCTAGGCTTCTTATGGCACTTACTACTTCCTTCATCCTTGCACCATATTGAGCAGCATTCTCTCCTTCTTACATAGATTCTTGACAATGTTTCTCACATCTGATGTGTAGTATCACATCCTTTGACATCACTGTACTCAGCATAGCTTAGTGCTGAAGCAATATCTAACATTGCTTGATTATGCTCCTTCTTGCTCATGTCATCTATAGTGAGAGTCCTCTAGGGTCTACATGATCAACTATGATTGAGGTCTGTGCATAGTCACCTATTGATCTAAGGTGTAGCTTCATCAGACTTTGCCATGCAACAAAGTTGTCTTTGTTTAGCTTGGGAACTTCTCTTTTGGACATCTTGATCTTCCTACTACTTGTGCCTTGAAACAAATCAACAATGGGCTTTGATACCAATTGTTAGATTTCTTTAGAATAACTGAGAGGGGGGGTGAATCACTTATTCAAGGTCCAATAATGTCCAATACAACTTTTTATTCTAATCCTTAATGGGACATAACTGAAATTATCATGCATGTAATTAAACATTAAACAACCATGAAAGATAACATACATCAAACCATAACACTAAGGATTTTGATGACCTAGAAACCCTCTAGGAATAAGAAGGTAAAACTAGGGTGGGGATGATACCCACAAAATAACTACGCAATTGATTTCAACAACTTCTAATTATCTACCCTATTAAAGGCCTACCCTGTTAAAGGCTAGAGCACATTGTTAAATGTGACCCTGTTAAAGGATTTCTACAACCTATTAGGAGTGTGCCCTATTAGAGGACTTAAGAACATTCAACTTGGAATGTCACCCTGTTAAAGGATTTACATAGAGCTATTAGGCTCACCCAAGTCCATGGGATTTATAGTCACCTTCTCAAAGGAATCTTTCATCCCTATCTAAGGATCTCTTATCCTCCTCCTAAGGATCTCTTTATCCTTCTCTTGGGGATCTCATTATCCTTTTCCTAAGGCTTATCAACCTAGTTGTTAAGCTAACCTAGCAATGTAGGATTTCAATATCTAATACAATGGTAAGAGAGTATTAGAAGGGTTTTGACCTGATTCAAATTGCAACTCTAACCTTGTAGATTTCAGATCACTCTTCAATTTTTTTTCTTTGCTTGTCTTTCCTCCCTTGTAGTGTTGTCAGCTTGTTCACCCTTCAAGATCTATCTCATTAAGTTCTTCCACTCATTATGCCAATGCACTCCATGATCACTTGATCAACTTAGAGTCTTGGTTCTCTATACTTACACCCCTTAGATTCTTTGCACAACCATACTTATGACCAACTCCCTCTCATACATGTGCACTTGATTTCTAACCTGTAACTCCTTATAAAGAATTTATGTTCTTCATTTCTCACTCAAATATTGATTTCATCTTGAGAAAATGGTATTGTTTTCCCTCCAAATTGCTTCTTCTAGAAACTTCATGATAAATCCATTATCATTCGCCTTGAATTGGTTTGCATGGTTTACCTAAGATTCTATGACATCTACTCATCATCATTATCATCCTAATAATTCACAAAATTTGATGTAACAAACTTATCACTACTGATTTGGTGAAACTTTGACTTAACAAATAATGTAGCAACATGGCATCATTGGTTTACTGATGCCTGGCACTTGAATATCACTAAGCTCCTGTATCATGCTCGACACGCAAAGTCACTCGGCACTTGATCTTCACTCGGCACTTGAAGGCTACTCAGAACTTGAAGATCACTTGGCACACACTAAAGTTGAACTTGCTTAGCTTCAATTGAGAATCCGTTTGGCTCTAACTAGCTTCCTTAGCTCTCTCCAATGAACTTAGTTAGGCTTTACAAATGACTTAGTTAAGCCTTACATCTTTGATGTGTCTTAGTGTGTCCAACCTCTTAGAGTATGTCATCAATACACTATTTCATCAATGGCTTAGCTAATCCTTATACTTCATTACAACATCATAACTTCAACCTTTCTCTAGGTACTCTAGTTACATCTTATTGATTGCCACCTCCTTGACAATCAACCAATTGATAGTATTTGGATCACTTAAGCAATTCTCATTCTTGCAAGTAGCAAGTTTGAAATCAATGAAAATATAATGATTGAAAACATTCTTTACCAATTCCATTATTCTTCATTCATGATCATTTCAATTATTTCCAGCATTTCTCACATGAGAGATTGGCATTTTTTGCACAAGGAAACCCACAAAACTTGGCGAAGATGTACAGACTTGGTACTTCTTTGTGTGAAGGTAGATTGGTGTCACATGAGGAATGATATCCTTGCACAAAAATTGACATGAAAATTTGGAAAATAACCTAAACACATACTAAAATGACTCGAAACTCAATTCATGAATTACCAGAGGTCCATAGTCTGCCAGCTGACTATGTCATCTAGAATGCTCGTATCGATGTGAATGCACATGGACCACCATCTTTATCCTTAGAGTTCTCTTCTTCACAATAAAAAAAAAACAAAAATGAATTGAAAATGACTGTTTGGGCCCTTATATATGTTTTGACCTAATTTTCCAAAGTGCTTCAATTTACATAAAAATCACCCCCTAGCTAATTTGGTTGCTCTGAACTCATTTTCTAGATCGAATTCAAAATTTGACCCACTTAAACAACTCAATTTTGCATTTTAAAATTTTAGGACTGACATGATTGAACACTTGTGCAGTCCAATTTTTTGACACTTTGTGAATCTTGGAATCTTTTCAAATCATGTTTTCTTCAAATTTTCCAAAATTTCTAGAGAAAATCAATGCTGTTCAAAATCTATTCAAATTTGGTCAAACTTGGTCTTTTAGACCTTGAAATCACTTCAAATTGACTTTAAATTTTCTTTAGCTCCTTCTGATCTCTTCTATTTTATTTTGAACCTCAAATTCCTTCAATATCTTTCAGTATATTACTCTACATCATTGTTTTGATGTGTTATCTTGTAATTTCACTCCTAAGGGGGTAGGATGATTACATCATTGAATATTTTAGAAATGGATTCAACTCAATCAGAATCTTATGTCCTCATCATTAGGGGAATCTCATCTCTTAGGGTATCTTGTTCCCCTCTATCTAGCATCATATGTCATCTATCTCATCTTTTGATCAGTTGTTCAATCTTATAACAATTCTTGTCAAAGTTTGATGGACAGGTATCGAGACAATCTAATCCTAACTCCTAAGGATCAAGCCTCTTTCTAGGGATGATCCTATGACTCATGATAGGTCTTGTTATCTCTTTTTATGGACTAGTATTCAAGTGTTCTATCTAGACTCTATGGAATTAAGCTTCATTTTCAAGATAATTCCAAATTCTTGCTAATGATCAAGCTTTGTTTTGGAGATAATCCTAACTTTTGCTAAGAACTAAGCCTCATTTTGGGGACAATTCTAATATCTTTCTTTCTATCACTATCCAATGGATTAGTATCAAGATAGTCTAACCTTGACTCCTAAGGATTAAGCCTCATTTTGAGGATAATTCTATGAATTTTCATTAATATTATCATCTTCTAATGGATAGGTATCGAGACAGTCTAACCCCAACATCTAAGAATTGAGTCTCATTCTAGGAACAATTCTATGAAGTTTGATAATTTTTGTTCTATTAACTTTGATATCTAGGTGTTCTATCTAGATCCCCTAAGGTTAAGCTTAGGTCTAGATATAACCTTTAAAAGCTTATCAATTGGTTTTGTCTTATCAATTTTGGAACCAATCTCATCACATATCAATATCTAGGTGTTCTATCTGGATTGCCTAAGGTCAAGCTTCATTTTGGAGTTAATCTTTAAAAAGCCTATCAATTAGTCTCTATGTCATTAATCTCATAATCAATCTTATTTCTTGATCTATGCTTCATACTTCTAATTTATTTCAATCAAACGTGTTGCTCACATGTTCATTCGAAGAGGGGCAAATGTAATACCCCAAAATGGGCACATTCCCATGCTGAACCACTTTTGGTCTATTTTATCAATTCTAAGTCTTATTTTACTAGGCAATTCTGATTTCTAATAATCACTACTTGATCTAAGTGTTCAAATGCAAAAAATCCCTAATTTGTATTAATTACACTCTTTATTTAATTCCTAAGTATTGACTCAAATTAGCTCCAGTAAACCTATTGATTAAGTTTAACTTAATTATATGTCTTCATACTTTAATTAAATTAAAATTACCTTTTAGCTAATGTATAAGGGAATTAAATGTATTTCATTTAATAAATATATCCTCATTTTTATTTATTTAATTTAATTATTCAACTAATTAAGATTATGAATTTATGAGGTCATATTATATTTTATTAAAGTAAATATACTCTCCAAACTCTCTCTTCAATTTAGAACTAGAAATTCTAAGTGAACTAGAATTGGGAATGCCATTAACTCAATTAACTCCTTCTCACACTCAGAAGTGAATCAGTTGACTCCATCTACACAAGGAAGTTTCCACTCTAATTGAATCTCATTTCCAATCTAAACCAGTTGTTTTACTTGATCTAGACTATTGATCGATTTCTAGGATTCTATTTAAGAAGCCTTCAATTCCTCATTATAGAGGTTGATAATTGATAGTATCAAACTTATGCTAAAATTGTCATTTCTCTTATATTCATAGCTTTTTAGTTTGTAGCATAATAATCTCATTTTAGTGTTAAATGCATACATTTAGATTAAAATGCTTCTTTTATATCTAGATTTATTGCATTCATCTAGCTTTAAATTTTCATATCATTTAGCTTAAATAAATCCTTCATACTAGATGTTTGGTTGCTAGCTTCTTGGTCTGAGAGAAAAAGCATAATCAATCTAGTTAGGAGGAAATAGATCAGCTTTCCAAATTGTTTCAGATGAACAATACAATGTTCATTTTGGGATGATTCTGCAGATAAGGATCATGTTGAAGTGTATGTGAAGATTGAGGCCCAAATTTCTTGCATACACCCTAAAAATCCTTCTTCTTCAAACCATGACAAAAGAGTGGCATATACTGAAGAGGATAACTCTAGTGGCAAGAAAACTAAAGTGAATCACATAGGATCAGATAAAGATAGAAACCTCATGTTGAGAAGGGTAGTGATCAAGAAACTAGCTCAAGATGAACCTAAACATACAAGAGCTTTTTTTAGGATCAAATGCAAGATTCTTGGGAAGGTTTGCAAGGTAGTAGTAGGCTCTAGATCTACCGACAACATAATATTAGAAGACGTAGTTAACAAGCTTAAACTAACCAAGATATCCCAAGTGAATTCATACAAGGTGACTTGGCTCAACAAAAGTCAAAGAATTTGAGTGAATAAGAATATTTGGGAGGATTTATCCATAGTAGGGTACAAGGATAGGTTGTTGTGTGACATCTTCCCTATGGATTTTTTAAGAATTTTTCTTAGGGAAAAATTCACCCAAGATCAAGGAACTCAAGCACAAGCAAAAGAGTAGACCAAAATAGTATGATCAAAATATTGATATGTATTCAATTCAATGTAAAAATACACTAGGAGTGCCTTTATATAAAGAATTTTGGAATGCTTCTAGAATTTCTAGAAATCAACATACTAATAAGTCATACAACTAGGCATATGTCTATTAGAAGTGGATTATCCTCCATTAAGCACAAGAGTAAGTGTGATGATGAGAGGATAAGCCTAAAAAGGTGTAGCATGAAAATTTATGTTGTACACACCATGTGTTAAATTAGGAGTGCTAATAATAGTGTTGTCTACATGACAACTCAATTAGTTATGCAAACTCCAATGTTGTAGACACCATGTGCTGAATTAGAGTTGCTTCCTCTAGTGTTGTCAACATGACAATTCATAAAAGTATGCAAAATGAAATGCAATCTCTCATAAAGTAGAGAAAGAGGGAAAACCTAATGGGAAAAACCTTGCCCCAAAAAGAGAGATGAAAAGACAAGATGCATGGATGAATGGAGTAATCAAGACCCCCTCATTACAACATACATCAAGTATATACAAAAAAGAAGTATGAGAAGAACAAAATCCCATAAGAGGAAAAAGGCCCCCCATAAGAGAGAAGAAAGAGAGAGACAAGATAGTCCCCCCCCAAAAAAAAGTAAAGTTCTAATCAATGATAGCTGCTCCAAGGTAGAAGTTGGTCCATGAGTGCTAAATAATGTTCCTCCCTTTTGGAAGAAACAATGGAAAATGTACAAGTGAGATGCTTCCCCTATGTGTGGAAAGAATCCCAATGATGAATGATGTCTTTGAAACCTACTCAACTATCCCTATGTTGATGTTGATGGTCACCCCTTCCAAGACTACTGAAAAGAATGAGTGTAGATCTAGTAAGGATGGATGTAGAACCTATTCCAAAGAACCAAATATCTCCTTAGATGATAATGAGACCTCATGCAACTGTTGTACATAAAGATCCACAATCATATCAACCTATTAAGACTAATCATGCAAAGAATGCACAAGAGGGTCAAAGTGAACCCTCACAACAATTGAAGAAGGATCATCATCATCAAAGAGAAGATGTATATCATCAATGATGTCTCCAAAATCTGCTATGTATGACTCCACAAACAAACCTCAAATATCTGCTATGTAGTCATCCCCTATTACCAGAGTTGGAAGACAAGGTGTACCCTACTACGCTTGAGCTATCACTATGGAAATATATGCATGTGGAATGTGTTGATGATGTGACCTCTCTCTACATTTATCAATAGGATCCCACATATCTAAATTTGTTGAATCACTATCGCTGGTGTCACTATCAATTTCCACAATGTATGAAGTGTGGAGAGGATTAGAGGATAAGTTGGGTGAAATTTCCTCAAAGTGTACATTCCTCTTGACAAAAATCTCATGAGACTCAAGATCCATAAGTCTATATGCTTTAACACTCTCTTCATATCTGATGAAAGTACAAGGCCTTAGTGGTGGTGCCTTGCATTCCTTGGAAGATATGTTTTCCCACATTGGACAACCAAAGACTCTGAAGTGTTTCACAACTAGTTTTCTACCACACCATGCCTCAAATGGATTCTTACCATCTAGGGCATTATGAGTAGACCTATTAAGTATTAGAACTACTTATTAAGTATTAGACCTATTAAGTATTAGGGAATTATGGTTGGAACTACTTATTACTTCGAATTCAAGTGTTAGAACAAGAAACTTGGCTTGTATCATGCAAGTTGTTGTAGACTTAAGAGTTTGTATCCTCGGTAGTGCAACATTTGTCTTGTGTAGACTAAATGCTGGTGGATTTTGAAGATCAATACCCTCAAGTTTGCAAAATTCTTTAAGTCTTCCATTCAAATATCTTCTTTCATTTTCCATTCCAAGAACCTTAATGGCTTTCCTTCATTGCTATTCAACATTAATCTTGAAGGCTTGAAGCTTATCAACCACTTCATTCTTATGATCAAGAAAATAGACCCATGTGTAACATGAAAAGTCATCAATGAAAGTGAGTATGTAGCAACCCTAGCTTATTTATGTCACTACAAAAGGACCGAATAGAACCATGTGAACCAACTGAAGAACAACTAGTTCTCTTGAAGATTTCCCTTTATCATACTTCTCCACTAGATGCATATCCACAAAACATGTTGAACATTCACCCTTAGAAAAGTTGATTGTAGGTAGACCTTTGAGCATATTTTTTGAGAAAAATTGATGAAGATAGTGGAAGGAAAGATGTCCACACCACTCATGGCATAATTTGGTTTTTAAATGAGATTGAATAAACAAGGCATGTGAGGGAGAATTATGCACAAAGTGGGAAAAATAATAAAGCCTTTTGTGATGATTGACTTTACCCACTGCAGCCAATGATCATCGATTAGATTTTGCATCATTACAAAATTAGGAAGGAACTCAACTTTGTTGCCATCTCCAAGGTAGTGATTTATAAAATTGAGAGGAGATTAGAGCTAAGGTCTGCAACATAGAGAACATCTTTGAATTCCCCATTTTCTATCTCCACAAGTCCTTTCCCTTAAATTTCTATTTTTGTACCTATGACTACTACAATGAAGAAAAATCTCCCTTTCAAGAACCCATATAATATGAGGCACCTGAGTCAATAACCAATTTTGATGAATAACATGAATCAACCATAAGTGCTTGTCCTTTTCCCTTTCAAGTGGTGGGAGTTGAATCCTTGGAAGCATTGGGCACATTGATTTTGTTCTTCTTGAGTAGGTTTTCCAACTCATCGATTCTCTTAGTCTTGCAATGATGCTCATCATGATTCACTTTCTTGCAATATAGAAAAAATAGTTTTTCCTTCTTATCATTTTTTCCCTTCTTGTTGGACGATTTATTACCTTACTGTGAGGAGGAAGATTTTTGTGTCCTAGATTGTGATTTCTACTTCCACTACTTTTTCTTTTTGTTGTTGGAAGTTTTTCCACTCTGAATTGATTGGTTCTCATCACTAGCCACCAATTCTTTCATCTTTGATGATGTGAGAACTCCCATATCTATCAACTTGGTTTGCTCAAAAGTCAACATTTTTGCAAATGCATCAAATGTAGGCTTTTAGAAAGCACTTCCCATGGTCAACTTGTGAGTGTTATAACTCAAAACAAAGGAAGCATACTCTTAAGGTAGCCTCTTTAGGATGTGATGAATCAACCTATCATCCTTCATGGGATTACCACAATCTTTAAGTAGTGCTCTAAACTCTTTGGCTTTTTTGATATAGTCTTGAATTGTATCAAAATTATTTAGACCTAATAGAAGTAGATCATCCACAATCTAGAATCTTTTTTCCTCATCCACCTATCCATACAATGCTTCAAGTTTTTCCTAAGTAGGTTTGGCTTCCTTGAAATTGGAAAAGTGGAAGAAGAGATCTCTATGTACACAACTCTTGATAATTCCTAAAGCTTGTTGGTCTTTAATTTTACAATCAAAGAGCGTTGTAACATCAGTGGGTTTGGGGATTGTACCATCAACATAAAAATTTAGACCTTTCTCTGTTAATCTACTCCATACAATATCTTTCCATGTAGAATAATTGTGTGAAGTTAGAAGTGGACCTTTAGGTGAAAATGAAAAGAACACAAAAGAATAACACAAAAATACAATACAGACACCCACATTCACTCAATCAAAGAACCCCTCCCTCCCCCACAAAAGATTATTTTGGCAATTTATATGTAGTGTGTGTACAATAGACCACTTGTCAAAATGTGCAAACTAGACGTCTAATTTTTCTATTTACAACTACCTTTTGAGGCTCAAATATGTAACTAAGCACTGTAGCTCAAATATACAACAATTTGTAAAAGTAACCAAAGAAATACATTGTAGAAAAAGCCCTAAATGTGAAAGTGATATTTTTTGTCCACACAACCCTATAATTAGATTTAGATCTAGAAATTATATGAAAAATTGTGCACTTTCAAAGGAAATTGAGCCTGAAAATGTGTCTAGATGAGCTTGTATGGAGTGTTTGAAGTGGCAAAATGTAGGATTGGATAGACATAGTCTCCAAAAAATGAAATTTTTGACAAATCCAATCATCAAAACTAGAAAATAATAACACTACTAAAAGTTCAAGAAATTCTACCCAAAATCAAAAAAAGTGCACCTGATTTGGAGTCCAAATGACTAAGTTATGGCCTCCCAAAGTTAGACTGTCAAATCAAAACTACATCTAAAGAGGGGTTTGGGTAGAGAACTATGATGTTAAATTTGATAGTCACATAGCCATCATGGTAGTTTCAAAACACCAAGAAATGATGGTCAGACAACTATCAAATTTAGGATAGTATCTGGCTGACCTCAACTAAAAAAGTCCCCTATGCTGATGTGGTAGTACAGATTGCTAATTGTGCAATAGGTATGGACTATATGGCCACCATATGAAATGACATGTGGCATTTTGATGTGTACTCCTACATGTTAGAAGTGACATGGAAAGGATGATGAGGTGGTAGTCTATCCTACGTGTTTGGCTAATAGGGTTGATCATACAACTAAGGTGGTTTGAGGATGTGTTGCCAAGTGTCAATGTTTGTGTGTTGATGAGGCTTGGACACAAGTGCCACACAATAGTAGAGATAGCTAATTTGTGGTATGACATCATGCCATGTGGAGGGAGTTGACGCTATGCTGGCCTATGCATCAGTCCATGAGGTGGGTGACAGTGGTTATCGTGAGCAATGTTTGCAATGCTAGAATCTCTGTGATTGTTGTGAAAGTATAAATGTGTCAAGAATGGAGAGACAAACATTGGAGTAGTAGAGGATGGGAACTAGTGTAGAAGATATGTTGCATCATGGCTGAGAAAGGTATTATATCCAATAGGGGATATGGATATTATTCCACATGCATTACAAATGCGGCTTATGAGTTATTTAAAGAAAAAGCATTACGATGAACAAGTAACTCAAGCCACTGTGAGGTTGCTATTGTTGGGTTGTGGTCAGGTTCTATCTACTAGTAAAAGTGGAAGAAAATGTGGCCACCAAAAATGGAATATTTTTTTGATGGAATAATCCTTGCAGGGTTGGGGTGTCACTGCCTATTGCCTATACAAAGAAAAATTCTTTGCAACCACAACAAGGTAAAAAGAAAAAATTCAAAATTGTATAGAAAATAAAATGAATAGATCCAAAAATTATTTAAGAAGATTTGAACATGATCATACCATACTTGCAAATCGGGCCTTTGGGTTCTTGTTTGAAAAAAAAAATTGCCTAAAAATTGACTTTGCCTTGGCATAGGTGAATTTATAGTCAATTTTCATTGAATCAACATTCCAAACACAATAAAAAGGTTCGTTCTAGTTCTATATGCTCCTAATGATAGGGATACTCTAGATCTGGGTTGAGGTGTTGAAGCAACAAGATAGTCTTGAATGCCTATGTGAAGAGAAATTCTCTAAGCTTTGATACCATGTAAGATTTTTCCTTAGGGAAAAATTCTCCCAGGATCAAGGAACTCAAGCACATGCACAATAGTAGAACAAAAGAGTATGATCAGAATATCAATATGTATTCAATTCAATGTGAAAGTACACTAGGAGTGCCTATATATAAAGGCCTTTTGAATGCTTCTAAAATGCCTAGAAATTAGCATATTGATAAGTCATACAACCAAACACATGTCCATTAGAAGTGGATTATCCTTCATTAAGCATAGGAGTAAGTATGATGATGAGAGGATAAGCCTAAAAAGTTGTAGCATGCAAAATTATGTTGTAGACATAATGTGCTAAATTAGGAATGATAATAATTATGTTATCTACATGATAACTTAGTTAATTATGAAAACTCCAGTGTTGTAGACACCATGTGCTGAATTAGAGTTGCTTACTCCAATGTTGTCAACATGGCAACTCATAATAGTATGCAAAGTCCTAAGTGTCTCACCTAAGAAATAATAAAATAATGAATTGACCTAAGTAAACTTAAGTAAAGTTTAATTAGTAAATATTAATTTACACCAACAAACTCTTTCCATCTAATATTAGGTAGGCCCTGGTAGTTTGATAGAGAAGCAGTATATGATGCGAAGGAAATATTCAATATCATTCAAGAAGGGAGGCATAACTTATAAAATCTAATCTTTGTTGGAAGGATAAGAACCATATTCCAAGGTGTCTAGTGTGTTTCTATGTGCTAGAAAAGAGTTTGTTAAGGATATCAAATATGATGAGAGTCAAAGCTATGTAGTTGTACTAAAGTCCAAAGGAGAAGACAAGATAGTTAAAGAGCCATTGCCTATAGAGATAGAAGAATTTCTTGAAAAGCATAAATATATTGTAAGTGATGGAATTCCTATCACTTTACCTCCTAGAAGGGTGATAAGCCATCAAATTAACTTTTTTCCTAGTGCATCTTTGCCAAACAAAGCAACATATAGGCTCACTCCTAACAAAAACTTGCAAGTAGCAACACAAGTGTAAGAACTTTTGGATCAACTCTTGATCAAGAAAAGTATAAGCCCATGAGTAGTCCATATTTTATGAGCATCTAAGGAGAGAGGAAAGTAAAGACTATGCACAAACTCAAGTGCTATAAATAGGGTGACAATCAGGTATAGGTTTCCCATACCTAGGATTGAGCATGCAACATATGAATTTTCTTAACCAAATTATACAATCTCAAATTAAACTAATTTCACAAGTAACTAAATTCATTTCACATGACATTGATTTAATTATAATTGAAAGAAACTCTTTTAAATCAATCTTACATATTTATGACAAACAAAAGAGATATTTAAGTATTGCTAACATTTTAACTACTTCTAAATAATCAACTAAAAATAAACTAATGGCTAATTATATCAATTGAAAAGCTTATTAACATTAAGTAAATGTTTTTCCTTATCTTGAAGTTACAATAATCATTTATTCATTCAGGGGTTAAAAGTGAAAGAAACATATAGTATAAATGAAATAATTTCTTTAACTTATTGTCCAAGCCTCAACATTGGTGAGAGGAGAAGCATTGACATAGGCTTAACCTCCCAACCGTGGACCATTACTTATCCCCACATATTTGAAATTAATAGAATAGCCCTTCCTACATCAAGATAGGGCTTGGGATGTCCATAAGCATAGCCATTAGAGTAATCAGGTGGGTTGAAGTCCCAATAGTTATTCTCCAAAATAACTGAAGCATCTGGACAATCAACAAGGATCACATGTTTGACATATCTGCCTAATCTCTACCCTAGCCAAGGTTTTCAAGTTGGGTCTACAAACCTGATCTCAACCAATTGACTTGAAAACATCTTGAATAAATGGGATGTGCATGAGAAATTATAGTTTTAGTATTTAATTTACTTGATCTGATTCAATTCTTATTTGTGCATACTCTCTATACCTTCTCACCATTTTTAGGCTACCATGCTGATGATTCCCAAGTTCTCGCAAGTTTATATTCACAACATTAATTTACACCTCTTCACCAATAATAGCATCATCACTAGTGAATTCCTCGGTGTCATTATATCACTTTCATTTCTAAATACAATAAATCCTAAGCTAAGATATGCATGATTGATACACAATCTTGATTTAATAACATCAATGACATATGTAAATGATAGATACCATAGTTGATAATATGTTCATCATTCTGATGAGTTTGGTCAATAATGTTTTGATATTAGAACAAGGGATTTATTATTCATAGAATACCTGACTGGTGGATTAACAAGGAAGATTACATTCATGGTTGATGGCTATAAAACTTGGTCTTTATGCTCTTTTAAATCCATGATAGACTTGGAAAATAGAAGGATTACATAAAAGAAAAACATGGAAGTAGACTCAAGAGTTTCTTATGTGACTACCTGTGTGGATTCTTTTTGGTTGGAAGAAGTGAGCTCTACTCATTGCTTGGCAAACTGTAGGTGTGTATGTTTGTGTGTGTGTGTGTGTGTGTGAAGGTTCTATGGGAATAGACAGATATTATGATTTCAATTGGATTTTTTATATAGTCTTTCTACTCTCAGAATTCACAACTAGTTTGAATTACTAAGAAGGATGAAAGATAAAAGATATCCTAAAACTCGATTGAGAGACTCTATAAAAAAGATTGTGTTTGGATCTTCAGCTTCCATTGGTTACAAAGAGACCTTTTGAATGTAAAAACTATTCAAATTTTTAAAAAGATCAAGGAAAAATGAGGAAAACGATAAAAAGTTGGAAAGCATAATTTTACTATTTTATTATTATTATTTATTTTAAATACATTCATGTGTACGTATTGGTAAAGTGGCATCATTAAATTATAGCTTATAATTTATTGGTGTCACCTTTATTTTATGTACATATGTTCGTATTTAAGTATGAAAAATAATAATTAAATAAGGAATTCATTAATAATTTCTTCAAAGGTATGAATTATAGTTTTAAAATTTTAAGTCATTATTATATTATTCTTTTAATAGCTCATGTGATTCCATAATGCAACATGTTATCAAATCTAGTATCCTTGCTAGAGTGGACTTAGGTCAAACCTATCGATTCAAATGATTCGACTATTTGAACAACCCCTTCTAATGATCCCTTTTAGCAATGCTTCCCCTCTCTTTAGTCTTCTTCCTATAATCATTCAAAAGAATATTATTGATTTATTGATTGTTAATTCAAAAATCATCTAGTGACTATTAGAGATTTCATCAACGTTAGAATAACTAACTCATTTCATATGATTAGGAAGAAATAAATTAATACAATGGCTATAATTAACTAACTTTCACATGATTAGGAAAATTAAATTGATACAATGACTATAATTAATTAACTCACTTTACATGATCAAGAAAGATATAGTGGATATAATTAACTAACTCATTTCACATCATCAGGAAGAAATAAATTGATACAATGACTATACTTCAGATGATATTGGTTCGTCAAGTCAATGGCTAAGTCCAATTTAAAATCAGGGAAAAATTTTGGGATGTAACATACCCACCCCCTTATATTTTTCATCGTCCTCGATGAAAATAATAGAAAATTTAATTAGTACTTAGTCAATTATTTAAAAAGAAAAGAAATATTTAGTTTTCAATCTTAGAGAAACGATAGGGATATCTTTGAAAAAATATCATGATAATCCTCCTAGTGGCATTATCTTTAGTATACTGGTCTTAATAGACCTTGTACTATGTTACTTCTTGATTTTTTAATCATAGCTTGCATACCTCAAATATTCTAAGTGGTCTTACCTCTACCACTCCTAGCTCTTGCACCTACAGTAATCTCCAATCAATCATATGTTCATGGTGGGCAATATACCTTTTAATATAAGGCACATGCAAGATGTCATGCATCCTAGCATGGGCTGGTGGTAAAGCAATCCTGTAAGCCACTGGGTTAACAACCTCCAAAACTTGAAAGGGTCCTACATTTCTCAGGGCTAACTTAGCATTTTGGCCAAACTTGATAGTACTTTTCTGAGGTTTAACCCTTAATAACACCTTGTCCCCTACTAAGAATTCTCTAGGTGTTCTTTTAGAATTAGCATAACTCTTCTAGCTATCATTTGCTTCCTTTAACCTCTGTCAAATCTAGAGTACATGTTCTTCCATCTCCTAAAACATTTTAGGCCTGACAATGATTCTATCTTCCAATCAATTTCAACTTACTGGAGTTTTTCACTTATGACCATACAAAGCCTCAAAAGGATCCATTCTAAAGGTGGACTAATAAGAGTTATTATATGAAAATTCTACTTGGGGTAAGTATGTTTTCTATTGGTATTGTTGTTCCATACAATAAACACTTAGGAGATCCTCTAATACTTGATTTACTCATTATGTCTAACCATCTGTCTTAGGATGATAGGCTAAACTAATATTCAATTTGGTGCCCAAAGTTATAAAAAACATTTTCCAAAATCTAGAAGTTATCCTAGCATCCCTATTTAAAATAATCTTCTCTAGAATTTTGTGTAACTTGAAAATCTCTTTTTATGAACTTCTGAGCAATTTTAGGTGCTCCATCAGATAAATTCCCTAGTATGAAATGAGGAACCTTAGTCAATCTATCAACCACGACCAATATAGTGTTGTGTTGATTCTTGGTCATAGGTAACCCTTTTACAAAATCCATGGATATTACCTACCACTTGCACTCGAGTACTTCATTTGGGTGCAACAGACCTACTGGGTGCTGACATTTTGCCTTTGCTCTCTAACATTCTAAGCATCCTGCTACAAACTCAATTATTTCCCTTTTCATCCCCTTCTAAAAATACAAAGGTTTTATATCAGATAACATTTACATTTCTCCTAGATGTCTTGAGTAGAGAGCTAAGTGATATTCACCTAAAATTAGTCTTAGGAGTTCAGGGTCCTTAGGCACAAATTTTGTGGTGATATCTTATAATCCGTCCCCTTCTAAGGTAAACTCTAAATAATTAGGATTTTGTGGGTCTCTAATAAGAACCAAGCTAATTTTTGTATAAAACTCATCATGCTCTAGATGTTATAAAATTTTGTCCCTCAACTTGAAGTTTACCATAGTCATTGTTGAAATGTGTCTTCTCCAGACTAGGGCATCAACTACCTTGTTTTCCTTACCTTTAATGTAGCTTATGTCGAACTCATAATCTGCCAAAATTTGCAACCACCTTTTTTGTCTAGCATTAAGCTTTTGGTGGGTGAAGATATTCTTCAAACTATGATGATCAGATCTAAGCTCAAATGGTTTCTCAATTAAATAATGTCTCCACATTTGCAAGGCATGCACAATTCCTGCTAATTCAAGATCATGAGGTGCATAATTTTGTTCATAACTTTTTAGCTTTCTAGACTCCTAAGCAATGAATTTTTCATCTTGCATTAACACACCCCCTAATCCTTCTCTAGATGCATCTATTATAACTACGAACTATTTTTGTGGATCAGGTACCCTCAAAATAGGTGCAGTCGTCAATTTTTCTTTTAGAAACTCAAAGGCTAACTAACACTTCTCTGTCTAAATGAATTTATTTCCCTTTCTCTAAATTGAAGTGATAGAATAGGCTATCCATAAGAAATTCTGGACAAAATTTCTATAGAAATCCACTAACCCCATAAAGCTCCTAACTTTAGATACATTTCTAGGTATGGGCCATTCCTTAATCACTTTTATCTTAGATGGATCTACTGCTATACCTTGAGCTGATATAATGTTCCCTAGATACTAAATTTCCTTTTGGTAAAAAGAACACTTAGATAGTTTCCCATATGGCTTATGTTCACTTAGTCTTTGTAGAACTATTTCTAAATGCTTCTAATGTTCTTCTTCATTCTTAGAGTATATTAAAATGTCATCTATAAAAACTACTACAAACTTGTCTAGACAATCCGATATATATTGTTCATTAAATTCATGAAATTTGTTGGGGCATTGGTTAACCCAAAAGGCAATATTGTAAACTCATAATGTCCATACCTAGTTCTGAATGCAGTTTTATGTATATCCTCATCTTTGATTTGAAGTTGATGGTATCCTGATCTTAGATCAATTTTTGAAAATGTTGTCACACCTTTCATTTGGTCAAAAAGATCATCTATTCTTGAAAATGGGTACCAATTTTTTTATTCTAACTTTATTAAGCATCCTATAATCTATACATAATCTTGTGGCTCCATCTTTCTTCCTTGAAAACAACACTGGGGCTCCTCATGGTGAGACACTAGGTCAAATCATCTTCTTATCCAACATATTCTATAGTTGAATATGTAACTCCATTAACTCTATGGTTTTCATTCTATATGGGGTTCTGAATATGGGTTCTTCTCCTAATATCAAGTCTATGGTAAAATCAAATGCCTGAGAAGGGGGTATTCTAGGGAGTTTCTCAAGAAACACATCTTGATAATTCTTCAAATAAGGGTATTTTTCTTTGAAGGATTCTTTTAAATTTTTCCTAATTTCTCCATATTCATAAATGTAATCATCCCCATCTGTGGTTGTTTTAGATTTCCTTGTATCTTTAATCCTAACTATGCAAATTTCACAACCTTTCCTTCCATACATCCTAAGTTCATGTTTAATTTTTGAAATGCTTGTTAGTCTACCTTGATCATCCATACAATGTACAATTTTGGCAAGATGGTCTAATTTGGCCTTATGTTCATTAAGCCAATTAATTCCTATGATAATGTCATAAAACTACAGAGGTGCTACATATAAGTTCAATTCCATAAAGAAATTTGAAAATTCAACCTGAGCTTCAAATAGGCATTGCTCCACCTTAGCCCTAACTAGTTTGCATACTTGACTATCCATTCTTTTTCCATAAAACTAGATCTTTTCAAGATCCTACTTAATAGTCTAGGTGACATAAAACATTTAGATGCTCTAGTATCAATTAATATGGACATAGGGTTCCCATAAATCTTACCCAGAGTTTCAATGGGGCCTATCTACTACTTTTATTGACTGTTATATAGGGCTGCATGAATCCTCTATTGAAAGGCCTATTGTTGCTATGGAAAAGGTGGATGTTGTGGCTAGTTGATGTTGGGTTTATTGTGGCACTGCCTCATATAATGATTCCCTCTACAATTAAAACATCCTTCTGGTGGTCCCTTCTTCTCATTATTCCTGTCATTTTTATTCGCATAAAAATTACTTTTGACATCCCGTGCTCCACCACTCTTAAATTTAGGTTTATTATTTTTATAATTCTTAAATTTCTTTTTCTATGCTCCAAAGTTAGCACCTTCCAAATTCTAGGTGGTTTTCCTTTTATTGTCTTGGATGAAATCGTCCTTTCTAATCTTGTATTCCTATTGAACAACTTTTTCTAAGGCCTCTTCCATGGTTCAGAGAGAAAGAACATCAACAAATCCTCTTATCCTATCATTCAACCTAATGATAAATTTTATCACCTTCCAATTGGTGTCTTGCTAATAAGGTGGCACATATTTAAGAAATCATGTGAAATTCTCCCAGTACTTATGTGTTGACATGTCTACTTGTTTTAAGTTTTGAAAATCTAAGAGCTTCTAATCATAAAATTTTTGAGGTCACCAACGTCTCTGAAATATGTTCACAAATTTCTCCTAGGTGATTTTAGTGGTTCTAATGTTTTGCTCAACCTTAGTGTTTCCCCAATAGGTTGTAGCTTCTCTAGTGAAATGATATATCCCCCAAATTTCCTTTGAGGTCTCAAAGAAATTTCTAATCTCAAATATTGCTCCATCTTGGTTAACCATGATTCTACTTCTTCTCTAAAATTAGAACAAAAAAATTTAGGTGGTTTTATCTTCTTTATGTTTGCTGATAAATCAGCCAATATTTCTTTCTTCTTTTTCATTTTTGATTGCTTAGGGGAGAGATTTTTGCTACATTCAGAGAGTTCTATCTTTTCTCTAAAAGTGAATGTGGTTTTCACTTCCTCATGGTTGGGTCCTATCTAGGCTTCCATTTCACTCATCCTTATTTCCATGGTTTCTAACTTTAATTATGTTTCTTGCAAGATTTGGAGTAGTAGTTCATTGGGAGATTGAGGCTTCTCGCATATTATATCTTGGTTTTTTGTGTTCCCAATATTATTCATTTTTATGCTTAGGATTCCCACCTGTTAATTTGTACTTGTGTTATTTATGCAGAGAGAAGAAATCTAAAAGAGAAAAAGTCTTACATCATATATTTTCAAATAACTTAATTTTATTCTCATTGCTCAACTAAGCAATCTTATTTACAAAATTTCCCCTATTGAGGAAGTCTACATTCACATAGCTTTAAATCTTGCTTTGCAGCATTACATTTTGGTTTAGACTAGTACATATCTCATACCATCCAGGACCTATGAAACTATAAAAGGGGGCTGCCCTGTTGAGCATTCTAGCCTTGTATCAGCTTGTTTCTATAGGTTACCTTCTTGGCAGGAGTCCATTTGATTCTTTCCTTCTTCATCCACTAAATTGCTTCATTCGGGGTTTCATTGTCTCAAGGTTTAGAACAACAAGGGTAGTCATATTTAGTCATATTTATAATGAGATAGGGAAAAATACAATGCCAAGTTTTCTCATGGGGAGTTTTATGTACTAGCATCTTGTAGTCAATTCAGATTTCTATCAAGTTTAAAGAAGGTAGGGTACCCTAGGTTCAGTGTCGAACCCAACACTCTGATACCATATGTAACACATGAATTTTCTTAACCAAATTATACAATCTCAAATTAAACTAATTTCAAAAGTAACTAAATTCATTTCACATGACATTGATTTAATTATAACTGAAAGAAACTCTTTTAAATAAATCTTACATATTTACAAGAAACAAAAGAGATATTTAGGTAGTGTTAACATTTTAACTACTTCTAAATATTTGACTAAAAATAAAGTAACAGCTAATTATGTCAATTGAAAAGATTATTAAAATAATGTAAATCTTTTTCTCTATCTTGAAGTGAAAATAACCATCTATTCATTTAAGGGTTAAAAGTGAAAGAAGCATATAGTATAAATGAAAGAATTTCTTTAACTTGTTGTCCAAGTCTCAGCATTGGTGAGAGGAGAAGCATTGACTTAGGCTTAACCTCCCAACCATGGACCATTACTTATCCCCACATATTCTAAATTAATAGAATGACCCTCCCTACCTTAGGATCTATCTTGGGATGTTCATATGCCTATCCATTACAGTAATTAGGTGGGTTGAAGTCCCAATAGTTATTCTCCAAAATAACTAAAGCATTTGGACAATCAACAAAGATCACATGTTCAACATATTTTCCTAATCTCTACCTTGTCCAAGGATTTCAAGTTGGGTCTACAAACCCAATCTCCACCACTCGACTTGACAACATCTTGTATAACTGGGATGTGCATGAGCTATTATAGTTTTAGTGTTTTATTTACTTGATCTAATTCTATTCTTATTTGTGCAGACTCTCTACACCTCCTTACCATTTTCAGGCTATCATGCTAGTGATTCTCAGGTGCTCGCAAGTTTATATTCATAGTATTGATTTACACCTCTTCACTGATAATGGTATCATTACCTGATAAATTCCTCAGTGTCATGATATCATTTTCATTTTTGAATGCAATAAATCTTAAACTGAGATATGCATGATTGATACACAATCTTGATTTAATAACATCAATGACATATATAAATGATAGAGACCATAGTTCATAATATGTTTATCATTCCCTTGAGTTTGGTCAATAATGTATTGATATCAGAAGAAGGGATTTATCATTTATAGAATAATTGACTAGTGTATTAAAAAGGAAGATTTCATTCATGGTTGATGCCTATAGAACTTGGTCTTTATGCTCTTTTTAATCCACGAAAGACTTGGCAAATAGAAAGATTACATAAAAGAAAAATAGGGAAGTAGACTTAGGAGTTTCTTATGTGACTATCTCTATGGATTCTTTTAGGCCAAAAAAAATGAGCTCTACTCGTTGCTTGGTAAATTGCAAGTGTGTGTCTATATGTGAAGGTTGCATGGGAATAAATGGATATGATGGTTTCAATTGGATTTGTAATATAGTCGCTCGACTCTCAGTTTTCACAACCAGTCTAAATAGCTAAGAAGGATGAAAGGTAAAAGATATCTTGAAACTCATTCGAGAGACTGAATAAAAAGGATTGTGTTTGAATTTTTGGCTGCCATCGGTTACAAAGAGACTTTTCAAATGCAAAAACAATTTGAGTTTTTAAAAAGAAGGAAAAGTGATGAACAAAATAAGAAGTTGTAAAGTTTGATTTTATTATGTTATTATCATTGTTTATTTTAAACATGTTCATGTGTACGTATTGGTATAGTGGCATCATAAAATTATAGCTTATAATTTATTTGTGTCACCTTATTTTTATGTACATATGTTTGTATTTAAGTATGAATAATAATAATTAAATAATGAATTCAATAATAATTTCTTCAAAGCTATGAATTATAGTTTTAAATTTTTAATTGATTATTATATTTTTAATTTTAATAGCTCATGCGGTTCCATAATGGAACATGTTATCAAATCTAGTATCCTTGCCAAAGTGGACTTAGGTTAAACCTATCAATTTAGATGACTGGACTATTCGAACATCCCCTTCTAATGATCCCATTTAGCAATGCTTCCCCTCTCTTCAGTCTTCTTCTTCTAATTATTCAAAACAACATTCTTGCCAAGACATCAATTTTTGATTTATTAATTGTTAATTGAAAAACCATCTAGTGATTGTTAGAGATTTCATCAACATTAGAATAACTAACTCATTTCACAAGATCAGGAAGAAATATATTGATACAATGACTATAATTAATGAACTCACTTCACATGATCAGGAAGAAATAAATTGATACAATGGCTATACTTCACGTGATATTGGCTCCTTAAATCAACAACTAAGTCTAATTTAAATTTAGGGCAAAATTTTGGGATGTAACAGAGGATCTCATGGATTTTCTTGGAGAGGCCATATACTTCACAAAGTTGGATTTGAAAACTAGATATCACAAAATTAGGATTAAGGAGGAAGATGAATAGAAGATAATAGATGGGTTATATGAGTAGCTTGTGATGCCATTTGGTCTCTCAAATTCTCCTAGTACATTCATGAGGCTCATAGATTAAGTTCTTAAAGAATTCACTAGAAGGTTTATGGTTGTATATCTATATGATATACTAATGTTTAACAAGAAAAAGGAAGAGCACATCAAATATGTGGAAGAAATATTATAGAGATTACATTAGGAGAAGCTTGCTATAAACCTTGAAAAGTGTGACTTCTTCAAACAAGAGCTTGTCTATTTGAGCTTTGTGGTGTCAAAGGGGTCATTGAATATGGATCAAGAAATGGTTATAAATATCCTCAATAGACCACCACCTACTACATCCATTAAGGTAAAAAAGTTCATGGTCTAGTTCACTTTTATAGAATATTCATCAGGAATTTTAGTGGCATCTGTGCACCTCTTCTAGATACCATTAAGGGTAGAGTTAAGTCTAAGTTCAACTAGAATTTAGAAGTAGAGAAATCCTTTGAGATATTAAGGAAACAAGTAGCTACCCAACCTATTTTGCAATTTCCTAGTTTTGAGAAACTCTTCACCATAGAGTGTGATACAAGTGGTGTAGAAGTAGGGGGAGTGTCAAGTCAAGAAGGTAGGCTAGTAGTCTTCTTTAGTGAAAAACTAAATGAATAAAAAAAGATGTATTCTTCCTATGACCTAGACCTTTATGACATAGTATAGTCACTTAGGAAGTGGAGACATTACCTATTTCCCAAGGAATATTTTGTATTTACTAACAACCAAGCCCTTAGCTATATCAACACTCAAGAAAAGTTGAGTAATAGGAACTTGAATAGATGGAGTACCTACAAGATTTCATTTTCACAATTAAGAATAAGAAAGGGTAGGTCGATAAGATGGTAGATTCATTGAGTAGGACATTGTTAACTATCCAAGAAGTTTAGTTACATAACATTGGGATAGAGAGCTTCAAGAGTCTCCATAAGGAGGATGAAGACTTTATAGAGGCATACAAGACCTATGTTCTGACTTTGAGAACTATTTGCATAGTATTTTATCTAAATTTACCCCTAAGAATGGATTTTTTTAAAGGGAAATCAGTTATGTGTACCAAGGGACCAATAATGGAGAACCCAATTTAGGAAAATCATAATGGGACTCAATGTGGTCACTTTGGTGTGAGAATTCTTTAGAATTAGTTCAAATATTCTATTATTGGCCAAAACTTGTCAAGGATGTGACTAAGAATGTTGATCAATGTATGGTTTTTATGAAAGCCAAGGGTGGAATGAATAATGTAGGCCTATATCAGCCCTTACCAGCCCTAGATAGGCCATGGGAGTGTGTGAGCATGGACTTCATATTAGGTCTTCCAAAGATGAAATAGGGATATGACAATATCTATGTAGTGGTTGATAAATTTAGTAAGATAGGGAACTTCATTCTATGCAACCTACCAATGATGCTAGCCACATTACACACTTATTCTTTAAGGAGGTTGTGAGAATTCATGATCTTCCATTGAGAATTTTTTTAGATAGAGATGTGAAGATCATGAGACACTTTTGGAAGAGTTTGTGGAGAAGACTTCATGCAAACCTTTCATTTGGTTTAGCATACCATCCTCAAACTAATGGCCAAAATGAGGTGGTGAATAGGGTAATGGGTAACCTATTGAGGTGCCTAACTAAGGCATATGGAAAAACATGGGATATTATAATTCCCCAAGCATAGTATGCTTACAATGACAGTAAGAATAGAACCATAGGCAAAACCCCATTTGAAATTGTGTATGGGATGCATCCAAAGGGTATATTTGAGTTGAGAGATCTTGGAGGCATGGAATATAGAAATGGACATGATGAAGATTTTTCCCAAACCATAAAAGAAATCCAAGAGAAAGTGTAAAAAACTATCCAAGATAGTACACAAAAGTTGAAATCCAAGTTGGATGAAAGGAGAAGAGACATAAAATTTTCTATTGGAGATTATATCATGGTGTATTTGAAGAAGCACAAGTTGCAAAAGGGTGTGCAAAATAAGCTACAAATAAAGAGGGTGGGGCCTTCAAAAATCATAGCCAAATATGGAGCCAATGTCTATAAGCTTGATTTTCCATTAGATTTGGGCATCTCTCATGTTTTTAATGTGCAAGATTTGGTTGAATCGAAAGGTCCAATACCTCAAAGTGCCCACAATAGTCAAGGATTCAGTGATGATATGAAACCTATAGTGGTACCTTCAACAAGAAAGTTGGAAGTTGAAAGGGTGTTGGAATCAAGAGTCAAGAAGGCCACTAGACACAAGGTGTATATGGAATATCTCATCAAGTGGAAACACAAATTGGATTTAAAAGAAACTTGGGTTGTTGAGGCATACTTCAACAAAGAAGGCATCCCCCAAGACCTCTTGTCCATAGGAATGGCATAGTTCTCTTTTGTGATGGAGTATAGTGCAGGGGATAGCCACACCACTATGTTAATAATGGGACTAACCTATTCCTAAGTTAAGGTATGTTAAGTATAGAAATCCTTATGAGGCCTTACTTGCTCCAAGTTGCACGATTAGTTTAAATAGGTTCTTTTTTTCTAATTTGGAGGATGATCTGGCCAAATAAGTGATTTAATGTCTTCTCTACATGTGTTAAGTTCATTTAAATCTTTTGATTAAGTTTGGTAGCCTTTGGACCAATTTTGAGGGAAAAACTCCAAGAGATGTAAAAGTTCCTCAAAAATAGTGAATGTTGTCATTGACAACATTGACAACATTTTGTTGCATTTGAGAAAATTTGTAGATGGGGCTTGGTAAGTTTCTAAAATAGTTAGGATTGGACTTCGAATGAGTATTATGTCCATCCTTGACCTATTGAAGGAATGAGAAGTTTTAGTTGATTTGTGTGTATGGATTGGACAACGAGGATACAATTATAGTTCTTGTTTTTTGAGATTTTTGGCATTTTCATGGATTGAATTCAGATTTACACTGTTTGGAAGTGTTAGAGGAATTCATTATAAGGTTTTGTATAGTGTTAGTTTGTGATTTTGTAGGTTTCTTGTTAGTAAATAAATTTTTTTGATTTCCTACCTACATGTTGTTTTGAATCAAGCAATTAAGAAAAAATGGGGTCATAACTCCTCTTCACATTGTAGGATCTATAAGGGATTTTGAGATTAGGAATTTTTTTGGAAATATAGTTAGATAGATGTCTGGATGGTTGTAATTTATCAACACATACATTCAACATTTGATTTATACATTTAGAATTAGAAAATTGTCGAAGTGGTATTCAATTTACAACAACTTAAAGAACATATGTTATGTGTATGTATGACTCATTGTGAGTTAGGTCATGTGCAATTGAGGAAAGCTTCATTATAGTATCATGATGATGTGTGTCAGTCTATAAGTGCATACAGATAGTATGGTGTGACTTATGATTAAAATACTAGTGTGGGTATTTAATAGTGTAGAATAGAGCATAGTAGAGAATTGCATTGTACAACATTAGGAATTATTTTGGTTACAAAGTAATTAATAATTTATGATGAGATGACTACATGGATATTATTTCATAAGCTATTTCATATCATGTGAATCTTGTGAACACATGAATGTTGATTGAGAAGAGTTTTATAATTACATAAGGTATAAGTAAAGATCTTATCTTGCGAAGATAAGTGTGTTATCTATGATAGATGAGAAAGTGTTATGTGGTGAAAAATATTATATATAGAGATTGAAATATTTGCAAACCTTTTGAGATGAGAATTCTATTGTATGATCAAAACAAGTGTGAAGTACATCAAATGACAAGTATTGTATGTATATCTATTCTTGTGAAGAACTAAATTGTATAATTGCATTTTAGGGCAATGGGCTCTACTTGCATACATTGTATTTTTTCAACCAATTCCTAACAAGGTTGAAGAAACTCTTGGTAGAGTTGAGAATTCTAACAAGGCCTAGTCTCCTAATAGGGCTTCAAGACACTATGGGCACTTCATAGACTCCTAGCAAGGTCAATATCCTTAACAAGATCCTATTGTGTTATGAGTTATCAATGTGCATGGTTATATTTACTATTCAACATTGTTCATTTACTTTCATATGCAAGTTATAAAGTAATTAACAATATTCAGTTTTAGTCAAAAGTTTGTAGAATATAGATTCACCCCACATCCCCTCCCCTTCTCAGTATGTATTTCTAACAACTAGTATCAGAGCATAGTTACTTTGAAGAAGTTTAATATCTTAAGTAAGATCCCTAAAGATATGCAAAAATTGAAGAAAAGCCAAGAAGAAGCTCTTGAGCATATTGACCTTCTAATTGAAGAAAGAGATAACCTGAAAGATAGATATGAAGATGTGAAAGTGTTCGTTGGTAAAATGAAAGACAAGATTGATGATTTGGAATTTGACAAGGAACCAATTGTCCATATTAGTGATAATGATGAAATAAGATATCTTGAAAAGGAAAATGAGATCTTGAAACATTTACTAAATATTGTTTAGCTTAAGTTGAGTCTTAAGAAAAGTGGCAGCAAGAATGAACCTAAACCAAAAACTAAGAATGTAGATCTTAGATCCTACTTATGTCAAGTTACATTTGAACTAGATACTAACAATATTGAACATGTTGAGTTAGGAAAATACAACATTATTGAAAAAGTAAAATTGACACAAGCTAAGAAATAGTTAGAGAAACTTTATTCTAGTAGTGAAAAGATATATCAACGTATATTTCACTAGAGACATTCTTATGACAAGAGAAGACTTGGATATATGATTGGAGAGAAATCATCCAAGAAAGTTGAAATAAGAAGAGAATCATATCCAATTATTGAATCCCATAAGGAATATAATGTGAGTAAGGTAGAATAAAGCACATCTACGAAAGTATCAAATGAAGTTGAGTTAATTTATTTGTCAACCAAACCTAATGAACTTAAGAAAGTAGAGAAAGTTGACAAACCTAAGTTAGATGAACCACCCAAGGAATTAAGAGATGAGTTCAAAGGTATATTCTTCATATGTAATGAGGTTGGACACATGAAAAGAGATTGCATAGGTAAGTCTTTTAAACCCATTACTAATATCTATTGTTTTAATTGTCATGGTTATTGATGGGGACACAACCCAAGACAAAATGAACACAATAGGAAAAGGGGAATATTATTATCAAAAATGATATGCTATTACACCTAGTACAAAACAATTAGAGTCCATGAAATGCCCTATGGGCTTATAATATTATCAAATTCTAGAGAAAACCCTTCTCATAGTACCTTCTCCCAAAGTCCACAAAAAACTACCTTTACCATGCCAAAAGTGACCTTAAGTAACCTAAAACAAGTTATGATTACAAATACATTTTAGAATATGTCATTTGGAATCCACTGCCAAAACATAAGGTTCTAGAAAAATGTCAAAAGTTTGTGTAAAATTACAAGAATCTAGAAATGGTAGTCCAACTTCTGGGAGGCATAACTTTTGAAATGGGACTCTGATTGATGAACTATTTACATTTCCAGAAAGTGCTCAAAGAGCTCTATAGCCCTATGGCTTGGAATTTCTCATCCCCCTTTTTTGGGCCTATACAAGGCCATTTAGTTCCTCAAATCTAACTTTGAAGTGCTCTTCAAAGGTCTCCAGGCAACTTAAAACTACAATAACTTTCAAACTATAAAGTCTTTTGAATCAATTCTTTTTTTGGAATGCTTTAAATTATAATTATAATCATCCCTCGAAGTTACACCCTCTAACTCATCATAATTATGTCTCAATTACAAAATAACCTATTTTTTGCATTGGCATGTATCCCAAGGTGCTCAAAAACTCTAAATCAAAAAACCAATAGTGGAGCTATGAGAGTTGGAATCTTTATTTGACCCAAAAGGGTATGTAAAAATGAAAACACTTTAAACAGAAACTAACATTAAGCATATTTTTGGGTAATGCAGGATTTTCGTTACACCACTGGATGCTCCTACATTAGTTATGGACATAAGATAGTAGAATGTAATAAAACTAAGTTTGATGGTAATAATAAAAATAGTAGAATGCGTAGGAATACTAACTATGTAGGAAATAAAAGAGGAAGATCACAAAATAAATCTAATGATGGAGAGATATCTAACAAAGAGAAGTAGTAGTTCATGTGTTACAAGTGGAACAATCCTAGACACATTCCAAGTAATTGTAGAGCACCTAAGAATTAGAATGAAACTAATTAGAGAAGAAATGCACTTGTATGTGAGTTATGTAATAACTTCAAACACACAACAAGATATTGAAGAATGGGCAAAAGGAACCTTAATAGGAATCCAAATAACATAAGGAATAATTGCAATGACAACAGTTAGAAGGAAGAAATTAAGGAACATGTTTATGAATTCAAAGAAACATTTGTGACAACTAAAGATCTAGAAATTTCTTAGATAGTTTTGGAGGAATAGTTTAACGATGCACCTAGTAATACATTGAAGTCATATATTGTTTGTGACTCATTCTATATAAATTAAGTAGTTCTAGTTGTGGTAGTGCATCAGTTGGCTAGAATTGATGTTAGAGAGAGCTAAAAGTTGTGCACTTAATAAGAGGTTAAGGACATAGGGAAAAATCTATGGTCAAGTGCACAAGTCTTGATATGATTCCAGCAAGCATGAATTGAGAAATCAAGCTTACTAGTATACAAAGACTATAGTTAAATTAGTGGTAGATACACATTTAATGCATAATGCAATTTGGAATGATTTAAGGATCACAAGTAAGATTTTATGTACCATTTATTCATGTATAGTGTATTGAGTGAATTAAAGATGATTTGATAGTGAATTGAAGTGAAAAGTGAAGTTTGACAAGTGGAAAGTTGTAGAAGCCCTAAATCATGATTTTAATATATTTTGCAAAGCTTGAATCCAACTTTTTTAGTAGTTTTAGTTATAGTTCAAATGGAAAGTTAGAATGTGTATGATGTAAGTGAATGAACATGATATGAGTTTAAGAAACATCCATTTATTTCTCTCTTACATGATCTATTGGGCACATTTTTGCAAGTTTCAAAAATGTGTTGCATGTCGAGGATATTAGAAGCTACATCCATTGTAAGATTGAAAGCATAAGTGATGAAGTGATTCATTAGGATTTGGGAAAGATGTATAATAGTGAATTATCCTTGAAGTCTAAGTAGGCACACCTAGATAATTTTAACTTGATGAAGTATATGTTTTATACGAAGTTTGACAATTACGATTGGACCCAAATCATTTTAAGTGGGGTACATGATGATATGTTTTGGTTAAGAGATGAGAATATTGTATTGAAAATGACCTAATTCACAAGGTCATAGGATTGACTAATGAAGGCTACAATCTTGTTAATGAGAAGAATGTCAAGAAGATTGTTAAGAAAAACCTAAGCACAAGGTTTGATGGAAGAAACATGAAGGTACATTCTAATCAAGATAAATGAGTAATGTTGTTAACCAAGATATTAGGGTACAAATTGAACCATGGATCAAGGGTTTAAATAGTACCAGTTGGATTTCTACATGCAACTTATGTCATGGATATGCAAGGAAGAAAAGTTATTTTATGTGAGATTATCAAACTGCACTTGTTGGAAAATATTGTAAACATTAAGGAAACAAAAACAC
The DNA here is from genome assembly GCA_028749045.1 of Cupressus sempervirens. NCBI lineage: Eukaryota > Viridiplantae > Streptophyta > Pinopsida > Cupressales > Cupressaceae > Cupressus > Cupressus sempervirens. The sequence continues at coordinate 180,407,165 of CM053791.1, read as the reverse complement.
AATTTTTAGATTTGAGTCCTTATTAACTCATATATTATTCTATTCTACAAGGACATTTCCTAGATTGATAAGTTGGGATGGTAACGAGTGCAAAATAAAGATGGTGACTCAATGCTACTGATCAAAGTTAGAAAATGTTAGAGATGTTGACATTGATAGGATGATGAAATTTTTTAGTCTGACATGAAATGCAAGTATAGAATACCTCTCTCCATGGTAGAGAAGTACAATGAATAAATATGCTTCATGGTGGAATCTAACAACACCTACATGGAAGCAATAATTCTAAGAGTTAAATTTATAGAACCTATGGGATATGAGGTGAGTGCAAATCTCATAAAAGGGTATGCATGGATTATCCATGGATTTGAGTAGGATACAAAATGCCCTAGATGGAGTACTTATGAAGAAAATATGATTAGTTCATTCTAAACAATACAATAAATAAAGAAAGAAAAGGGTAGAAAAAGAGATAGATTCCATCCTTAAGGAATTAGACATGACTAGGAAGAAGTTTGATTAAATAAAAGGTATTGTGCTAGAGACGAAGGCCAATGGACATACTAAAGTGTTGGTATCAACTCCCATTGGCCTTGTAGGACCTTCAAAGGGTGTGATAGTAGCACAACCATGTGCGTAAGCACCATATGCAGTAGTTGCACTAGTGCAACTAGTTAGAACAAGAAGTGATCAGCCTAGAAGATAGCCAAAGCTTGAATCATCTATTACACAAATGAAATCAGAGAGATTGGTGAAGTTAAAGTGGTACAAACCATTGCACCAAAACCCTAAGGTTCTAGTGAAGGTCACCCACCAAGATGTGTGCCCATATGGTGGGACCTCCATTGGTCATATGAGCCCCAAAAAAACACTACAATGTGGACATTACCACCCCCTTCAAGACTCGATCCTAGGTGGAGGCTCTGATATCACATGGCACAAACCATTTCATGTATTTAACAATGTAAAATAGAGCATAGTAGAGAATTTATAGTGAAGGCTGCCCACTGGGCTCATAACATGAAGCATGAACCTACACCAACAACCAAGAAAAGGGTAAAGAAGACTGCCGAAAAACCTAGAAAGAAAAGAAAAACAACACAAGTCAGTGATTTTGAGGAATTAAAGGATGAAAATGAAGATTGACAAGTAGTCTAGAATACACAAGGAGTACCATCAGCTGGAAAGAAAGCATGGAAGCCAAAGGTAGAAAACCTTAACATGCAAATTATTAATGATAAAAAATTTGTACATTTGAATAAATATTATGATTTGTATAGTAATATGGATAGAAGGTAGTTAGAAAATGCCATTATAAGGAACATGATTTTGAGGAACAAAAGGTTTTGAGAATATATAGAAATGAGATACTAAAGGATTTATATAATGGGCTTGTAATTAGGAAAAGGAGAATATTAGAAGAAGATATGAATGTGAGGATCACAATGATAAATAAGCTATGTGATGTTGATACTAAAGAGGAATCAAATAGAATTTTGAAGGGTATCAAGCCCTTACTAAGGAAAAAAAGAAGAGAAATTCTTCAAATGAGAGGAAATTATGAGGATTTAGGAAAGAGATAGAGAAGGCAATAATAAAATACATGACCTTAGTGCCTAAGGTGAGTGTGCAATCTAAACCTAAGAGTCTAGTGTATGTACAAGTAGGTACACCTTCCAATGATGAGGAAGAAATAGAGGAGACACAAGAGGCACTCTCACCACCACGTATTGTTATGGGTACTAAATCCATGCAAGTGGATAGCATGCACATAAATGTAGATACAAAAAAATCCTTTTGCAATATTTGGCCAAACTACTATTGGCAATATCATTGAATACATGAGTTCTAATGATGAAGAAGAAGAGAAAGACAAGGAGAAAGTAGAGGAAAAGAAAAGGAAAGAGAAAGAGGAAAGAAAGAAGATAAAGGAAGAGAAAAGGAAGAAGTCAAATGAATTTTTTTTACTCAAGTAGAAATGGAAGATTGTGATGTAGGAATTAGCATTCTTGCCCATTCTAAAATAGGTGGAGTTAGAAATAGGAAAAGTAGTGTTCCAACATGAGGTTGACATACCTTATGTAGCTCCAACAACTATATCTATTGCAGCATCAAAAAACTAGTCCATCAAGACCAAGAGTAGTGATATCCATTAATGAAGATTAGAAAGGCTTGATGAACACATTAAGTAAGTTGTTTTAGAAGAAAAAATTAGTAAATTCTTTGGAGAAGACACTAACTAAAGTCTTCAATAGAATGCAAAAGATAGTTACTGCAACTATGGGTATTCCAGACTTGTAGTCAAAGGCCATGGAGTTGGTGAAAACCTTTGATAAGAAATTGTTGGAATATTCAAATATGGAAAGAGTACTTATGAGAGGCGGGGTCAATCATAAGTATCACACTTTAGCCAATAAAAATTTTAACTGAAAGTAAATTACATGCATGTAAATACATCAAGTAAACATGAAATTTAACACATGCATCAACAACTCATAACACTGGAATTTGGTAATCTAGAAACCCTCCAGGAATAAGAAGGTAAAACTGGGGTGGGGATGATACCCACAAAAATTACTGCAGCAATATTGTTCAACCACTTCTGATGGTCTGCCCTGTTAAAGGCCTGCCCTGTTAAAGGCTTTACAATGTATTAATAGTGACCTAGTTAGAGGATTTACAAACACTTAACATGAAGTGTCACCCTGTTAAAGGATTTAATCAGCTAAATAAAGGATCTGATGAAATAGATGTTAAGCTAACCTATCACCATAGGATTTTCATTCTAATACAATTGCTAGAAAGTATTAGCTATAATGAACTTGATAAATTACAATCCTTGATTGCTGAATGCAGGCACCTATTCTGCTTTCTCTGATCTTGATCCTTTGTGATCTGATAATTCTCGCTTCTGTAAATAGAATACCCTTGTGCACCCTTGTATTTCCACTCATATATTTACAAATGAAAATTTGTCTTCCTTATAAAGACATTTGAGGATTTAGGGTTGGGTATGGATCTATGATCCATATTCAATCTCCATTTTCTGCTCATTATTTGCATTTATTCTATTGGTTGCATGCCTTCATCATTTTTCTTATTGGTTGCATGAAGATTGCATAGAAAAAATAAAAGATTCGATCTCATTAGCAAATCCTTCGAGATTTACCTTATGTTGGTTGTAAAAATGGTTTACATCATAATTTGTGCAATTACAAACTCTTACGCTGATATACTGAGTTACTCGGCTCCTAAAGTATTGCTGATACTTGGCACTTGTTGTTTCCTGGATAGCTCTGCACCTAAACAAAATTGTATCACTTGGTATGTTATGTTACTCGGCACTTGTTAACACTCGGCAGTTGTGTTACTCAACACTTACACTTTACTTAGTATCTGATCTTCACTCGATATCTGATCTTCACTCGGTATCTGATCTTCACTCGGTATCTAAAAACTATTCGGCACATGAAGATCACTCGACATGCATGGTGTACTCTGCTTCCAATGTGGAATGTGATTAAGTGTGTTGGCACTCAAATGTCAAAAACCATTATGAGGTTAAAAATCTCCCCCTTTGACATGAGTGACAAAAACACTTAACTAACCTTATTTGTACATTTACTAATCTGATTGGTATGTACAGAGTTTAAAGAAAACTTGATCAAAATTTGTAACTTACAATCTTACAATATATACCTCAAAAATTTATAACTCCCCCTGAGTTGATTGTGCCTTATCTATATATCAAGCTCTTCCTTTGTATCTTTTCTCCTCCATTAATTCATCTCATAATATCTATATATCCCCTTATTATAACTATTTTCTCCCCCTTTTTGACACTTATGTCAAAGAATGTTTAAGGGTTAAGACCATATTTAGCCAAAAATGTGTTGTTTACCTCCATAATCATTTTGAGAGCTGCATCTCAATTATTCAAAGCAATTTCTAGTGACTTATGCTAGATGGTAGTCTCGGCAGCAAGATGAATAAGTCCATCTGATGTAGAAAGATTTGGGTCTTTCTTGAGAATAGTTTCAGCATATACTTGCTCTTTATGGAGTGTCTCTAAATGTGGGGTAATGGAGGATTGGAGTTGTGTTAATTTGGCCTTGATATTAGCCTCATCTACTATTAATACAGCTATTTCTTTGTGAGTGTGAAGTGATTGAGAAAAATGCTTCTCACTTTGAGCTGGATCATTTGGTAATTGCATGCTTGAAATGTTTAAATTTCTTTCCAAGCTTAGTATCTTTTGGCTTGTTTCTTGTGTGAAGTATGAAAAATCACATAACTTTTTGTACAATGAGAATATGTTCTCAAGTACCTTTTTCACTTTGTTAATAAGCTTAGCCAATTCAACTTGTGAAAGTGCAATTTGACTTGATATTTTCTCATTCACTTTCCCTTGAAATTTTCTTTCTGACCATTCCATAAGTTTTTCATTTGTTTCTAGGTCTTCATTTGTCACCTGGTCAACAATATTTGTTAATTGTTCCATGATATGCTTTGACTCATCTAGTGATTGCAAACTGAAGGCATCCATAAAGATGTCCTTAATCTCATATAGTGTTTGCTTTTGTTTATACTCCTTCCTGAGTATTTCTTGTCTTTTCCTCCTATTTAGTGCTTCTTGCACCTCATTGATTTGATCAATGGTTATTGATTTTGAGTCATAGCTCAGTATGACTATCTCCTCATCTAATTCAGGGTCTCCATAGTGAAGTACCCTTGCAACTCTGGTAGTACTAGATGATGGTATAGATATTTGCAATGGCTGGTGTGAAGTAGTTCCTGAGGTAGGCAAATTTATTAATGTTTGTATTGCCTCCTATTCTTTAGGGGTTTTCACTGTTTCCTCCTCCTTCTGTCTACCATGATCAATTATTGTAATTTGTGGAAGTGCACCTTGTGTTTTTGCTGTAGGATTAGATGTAATAGTTTGTCCTATTTGTTCTGTTTCTTTTTCTACAGATGCACTTGGCTTCTATCTTGCAACTTCAACTATGCTTGTTGGTATTTGAAATTGACTACTAGTAGTTGTAGAGATGATAGAAGGTGGTTCTTATGGATTCACCTTATCTTTGACTATACTTTCTACTAGTTTTTGCAACTCATCTATACTGACCAATACTGGATCTGTACATAATATTGCTTTTTGTGTAGATTGGTCAAGAATTCTTTTCAGATCTTCTGCAGTTAATGGATTGATATTCTGACCAGAAGTATTAGGAACATCAGTAATAGTTACAGTGTTTGCAGGTGAGATGGATGCTTGCGGAGGGCTAGGGGGTGGTAATTATGTGTCTTGCACACTCTAATCTGGTTGTTGCTCTTGCTCAAGTGTTGCCATTGTATCCTATTTTTGTGCCTGTTCCTCCTCTCCATCTTTCTTTTCTTCTTCCTTCTTTTCTTCTTCTCTTTTCTTTTGTTCTTCTTCTTTCCTCTCTTCTTCTCTTTTCTTTTCTTCATCTTCTTTTCTTTTTCTCCCCTCCTCTATTGGTATAGAAGCTTCTTCTTTGTATTCTTCCTCAAGAAAATCTTCAATATTTTTGTACAAGTTCTTCCATGATTTCATTGTTCTTTGAACAATTTCTTCCATCCTATTTTGGAGTATGAAGAATGCCCTGTATTTAGGTGTAAACCTATTATTATGCCTTTTGACTACATTCTTTATTCATTCCCTAGCCAAATTCGGCAACACACTTGCTAGGGTTGATTCCCTCATCTCCTTTTCCATTTTAAAAAAAAAATGCCATCTGTCTTCTACAATCTTTGACAGTTCTTTTGGCAATTGACCATCTAGTTCAAGTGGAGTGTACTTGAACTGTGCCATCATTCCATAAACTATTTCTTCTATTCTATTCTATTCTTCTTTATTAAATTTACTGAAATCAACTTTATTTAAATTACTTAAGTCACCATTTCCAATCTTTTTACATAAGGTATCAACTGAGGAATGGCTTACCTTTTCATATTGGTCTTCTTCATCAGTGTCAGGTTGAGCCACATATCTTCTTCTTTTTCTCGGTTCTTCCTGTGTTTCATTGATTTGTTTCTTGTTTTTAACTTCTTCTTTAGCCTTTTTAGTGGAGGCCCTTGTTGATGCTCATGTTGTTGGCTTTTGAGGTGATGGTGTGGCAGCTTTCTTTGATCTGGGCTTAGCTGGAAGCTGTTCTATTGCCTTTCTCTTCTTTGGCTCAGCTTCAGTTGGTGCTTCCTTGGCTTCTTCTTCCTCTGCACCTTCCTCCTTTTCTTCTCCAAGATCTTGTGTTAATTCCATTGGCCCTTGTTCTTTCTCATCTTCATCATCACTATCATCCTCTTCTTCTTCTGTTTTAGCCTCAATTTCTTTACCAAATTTCTTCTTAATCTTCTTTATTAATTTGTCTTTCTTCTTCAATGTGGAAGCAGTTTTTAATTCCATGTTTATCTTTGATCTTACCACATCATAAGTGCCAAAATGTGGAGCACTTTTATCTATTTCTTCTACCAATAATGCAGTTATTATTGCAGATGCCTCATCAATATTAATTTCATATCCAAATGGCCTTAGCCATCTTACCCTTGGTATTACTGCTTGAATATAGGTAAAATAAATGTCAACTAAGAAACATATATCATTAGTATGTTTTTCCACTAAGGAAGCTGGTATCCTTGATCTTTGCTTCATGAATTTCTTGAAATCCTCAAAATAGCTTGTCATCAAGGTATCCAAATTTTCTCCCATTTGCTCTATGTATTCATTGATTTGTGCAATGATGGTTCTATCATTTCTCCATGCCACTTTTCCAAAAGAAGGAAACTCATTCTGAACATAAAAGAATATGCAAACTAGGATTGCTCCAAACTTGCATTGAGTGCCCTTAGTTCTTCTTATGGCAGCTAGGTTTTCATTGATCTGTTGTAGTTGCAGTTCAGCAAGATCATAAGTATGATCCTTTTTCACCAATTTTTAGCCTACATCTACTGCAATACATGGTACACTATTGAGTCTACTGGATTGATAGAATTTATGGGCAATGACTCTAACATCAAACTCAACTAGAGGATCCTGTATGGTGTGAATTGTCATTCCTCTTTTGTTCCACTGGGCACCAATATTCTTTTCAATAACTTCCTTTGATTCACTTCTCAAGGTTTTGTACCAATCTAGAGTTGGGTACCCTATTACTCTATGTATGATTTCTTTGGTCAATTTGATGGGAATATCTTCTAACCAAAAATTTCCACCATGAATTCTGCTTAGTACAAGTCTAACCCATTCTATTTTGAATACAGTGGGAAAGCTTAAAACTCGGGTCAAACCCTTTCTTTCAACAATTTTGAATTCTTCTTTCAAGACTCCATCTACATATAGTTTATTATATGCTTGTCTTATTTCCATGTCTCCTAGAGCACCTATCTTATAGTTGTAACGTTTTCTCACGTCTTGGACCATTACAACTTTTGGGGGAATATGGGAGAGAGCTCCGACTGGGTCATTTTTGTAGGCAACTTTGGGAATAGGATGGAAATTACGTTGCTTGACTTCATTTGAAACTAACTGAACTTCAAAAGACTCTTTTTCCTTTATTTTCTTCGAACTTGACGTCATTTATGCAAACTAGGTTTTTCACAGCAAAAGGATATGAAACTACGTAGCCCGGCACAATGAAAATACCTTAAGATTGATGAAAAATGTGTTTAATGTGGTTGTAATCTACTTGATATGTTGGATTCTTGCTATGAATTTGCTCATCTCTCTTTCCTCTTCTTTGCTTCTTGATCGCGATGAGTAAAACTGATTGAAATCGCGATAATATACCCTATTTCCATTGTATTAAATGCTCAACTACCAACTGGGCTTCTAAAGAAATTTTAACCTAACTCGGCTTCCACTATATTTCCACTTTACTCAGCTTCTATTGGAGTTATCCAACTCAGCATCAATTATCAACTCGATCATTGTTAGGAGCTTGACATCTGTTAGAGATTAACTCGGTATCCAAAGTCAGCTCGGCAACAACATTTTTTTTTTTTGTCTTGACATCTTGTTTCATGTAGGTTTATACTTTGCTTATCTTCTTTGTCTTGGGACTAATGTGTGATATAGCTTTGTATATCAGTCATGTGTGCTTCTCATGCTTAGTTAGATGAAGTGTGGTCACTTGACTCATTGGGTGAAGTGATCCCTCCACTTGATGTGTTGTACTCATCTTTCTTTCTCCAAGTCTTATTCATTTGCCCCCTTATATTTTCAACATCAATCTTTTTTTTTCCTTTGTTTTCTTCAGTCTTGGGTGCCTTTGATCTTGTAGGAAAATTTCTGCTGATATGACCAATTTTCAAACAACTGAAACATGTAGTTTCATTCAACCATCTTTTGTAGTTTCCTTTGAAATGTGTTCTTATGTAGTTCTGTGGTATATGTCCATATTCTTGGCAATAATGACAACTATACCTGGTATTGTAATCCCAATGATAATGACTTTCATTCCCTTCTATTTTTTCTGGTTGATTTGATGTCCACATAGGTTTTGATCTGCATTCAAATGCCCTATGTCCATACTTTTTGCAATTATAAAAATGTCCATCAAATCTCTGAGTCCTTGTGACATTGGATCTGCAATTTTGTGTCATATTTCCTTGCATGTTGCACTTGTGACAAAAAATCTTATTTTTGGGTGTGTTTGATTGATTGAATCTTCTACTCCTGCACACATTATCTATATGCCCCTTCTTATTACAATGATGACAAGTGGGTTTTGAATTCTTACCTTTGTCACTTCTTTGTTCAGCATGCATTGATGATTCCCCAACTTCAGTGCTATTGTATCCTAGTCCTGATGTATGATGGGCAGATTTTGGGGATTTCAGCAACTATTCAAAATACTTGATGGCTTCACTTGATTTATTGAGATTCTCTGCTACCTCTTTTTCTCTATTCAATTCATTTTGCATTTTTTCATTCTTCATCTTCAAAGTAGAGATCTTAATATCTTTCACATTGAGTTCATGATGAAGGTTCATCATTTGGGCAAGTGTATCCATCTGCATGTTTGAGATCCTTGTCAATTCAGTACATTTTTCTTCAAGTCTGTTTGCAAGATTTCTTTTGTCATTTTCCACCATCACTTTATCTTCAACTGCTCTTTTCTTGTGTTCAGTGACTGCACATATCATTATGGCCCGTGACTCATGTTCCATCTTGAGAGATCTTATCTCATCTGCTTGAATTTTTTTTTTCTCCATCAATTCTGCTATTGCTGCATCAAAATCTTTTGTATCTCCGTTGGAAAATATGTTGGTGGTATCAATCTCCTTGTAGTGTATATCATTTTTAGCTATGGCTAGATCCTTCCTCTTTTTTAATGAGTTTTTCAACTTGTTTCTAAATTCCTCCAAGCTATGCAGAGCAAGTTGCACATCTATCACCTGATTTTCAATGATCTTTCCAAGTTTGAAAGCTTCCATCTTTAGATCTTTTCCTCCAAGCTATTAAGCATTTCCTTGTGAGAACCTGGACAAGCTCTGATACCAATTGTTGGAATATTCAAATATGGAAAGAGTACTTATGAGAGGGGGGGGGGGGGGGGGGGGGGGGGGGGGGTGAATCATAAGTATCACACTTTAGAAAATAAAATTTTTAACTAAAAGTAAATTACATGCATGTAAATACATCAAGCAAACATAAAATTTAACACATGCATCAACAACTCATAACACTGGAATTTGGTAACCCAGAAACCCTCCAGGAATAAGAAGGTAAAACTGGGGTGGGGATGATACCCACAAAAATTACTGCAGCAATATTGTTCAACCACTTCTGATGGTTTGCCCTGTTAAAGGCCTACCCTGTTAAAGGCTTTACGCTGTATTAATAGTGACCTGGTTAGAGGATTTACAAACACTTAACATGAAGTGTCACCCTGTTAAAGGATTTAATCACCTAAATAAAGGATCTGATGAAATAGTTGTTAAGCTAACCTATCACCAGAGGATTTTCATTCTAATACAATTGCTAGAAAGTATTAGCTATAATGAACCTAATAAATTACAATCCTTGATTGCTGAATGCAGGCACGTGTTTTGCTTTCTCTGATCTTGATCCTTTGTGATCTGATAATTCTCGCTTCTAAAAATAGAATACCCTTGTGCACCCTTGTATGTCCACTCATATATTTACAAATGAAATTTTTTCTTCCTTATAAAGACATTTGAGGATTTAGGGTTGGGTATGGATCTACGATCCATATTCAATCTCTATTTTCCGCTCATTATTTGCATTTATTCTATTGGTTGCATGCCTTCATCATTTTTCTTATTGGTTGCATGAATATTGCATAGGAAAAATAAAAGATTCGATCTCATCATCAAATCCTTCAAGATTTACCTTATGTCGGCTGTAAAAATGGTTTACATCATAATTTTTGCAATTACAAACTCTTATGTTGATATACTGAGTTACTCGGCTCCTGAAGTATTGCTGATACTTGGCACTTGTTGTTTCCTAGATAGCTCGGCACCTAAACAAAATTGTATCACTTGGTATCTTATGTTACTCGGCACTTGTTAACACTTGGAACTTGTGTTACTCGGCACTTACACTTCACTTGGTATCTAAAAACTATTCGGCACATGAAGGTCACTCGGCATGCATGGTGTACTTGGCTTCCAATGTGGAATGTGATTAAGTGTGTTGGCACTCAAATGTCAAAAACCATTATGAGGTTAATAGAAATTCACAAATTTAGGAGAAGTAGCTTCAACAAAAGATCAGGTAAGACATGATGAAACACTATTTACTACAGTGTGCACCAATATGTGCAATGATCTAAAGGAAATTGATGGAAACATCATGGTATTGAGAAATCATATTGATGAAGGGAAAAGATTTTATGGACAATGTAAAGAGTCATACAAGTACCTTACAAACTTTGAGAGTTATATAAAAGACTATGGAGCATAAGTGGAGAAGATACATGGTATGATCAAACACTTAGAATCTATAAAAGAGAAAGAAACAAGGAGATTCTCTAGTCTTAGAGAAATTTTTTCATCAAAAATGAATATTTTGCAAAGGCAAGTTGAGGAATATCTTACAGCTAAGGTTCCTATAACAAGTTTTCCTATATTGACTTGAGTGAAATTGAAGTGGCATCATATGAAATTTGTACACTAATTAGTATTTCAGAAATAGTAAAGGAGAATAGGAAGAAAGAGATAGAAAGACTAAAGGTTGTTTATGCAGATTTTTTTTTCCAGATTAATAGGTTGATTAGCAGCAGAACACCCAAATATTTATATACAGGTTTTGACACCTTTTCCATTGATGTCAAAGGGGGAGTATTATGTAGACAAGAATTTTTTATAGATGTATATGTATATGTAAGGGGGAGATTATGTGTGTATCAATGTAAAGGAGTGATAAAGAATGTAATGATCCATCCAAACATGAATAAAATTGTTATGTTTTGAAGGCAATTATGTGTAGTTTAATGTTTTTTTATGTATGACATCATTTTGGGATTGAGCCAATTTTCCAAAATGCTGCCATCAATGCCAACGGGGGAGATTGTTAGAAATATGGTCAGATAGGTATGTTGGTGGTTTTCATTTATTGAAACATACATTCACCATTTTATTTATGCATTTAGAATTAGAAGATTGTCCAACTATTATATAGTTTATATTAACTCAAAGAAAAAATGTTAACTATAAGGATGACTCATTGTGAGTTATGATTAAAATACCAGTGCAAGTATTTAACAATGTGAGGTATGATTAAAATACTAGTGTAGGTATTTAAATATGTAGAACAAAGCATAGCAGAGAATTGTATTGTATGACATTAGGAATTATTTTGGTTACAAAGTAATTACTATGTTAGGATGAGATAACTATATGGATATTATTCCATAATTTTTTTCTCACATTATGTCAAGTGTGTGAATACATTAAGGCCAACTGACTAGAGTTTTATAATTATGCAAGGTATAAGTAAAAATCTTATCTTGCAAAGATAAGTGTGCTATCTACGATAGAAGAGAAAGTGTTATGTGATAAAAAATATTGTACAAAGAGTTGAAAAATTTTCTAAGCTTTATGTGATGTGAATTTTGATGTATGATTAGAACAAGTATGAAGTACACCAAAGATCAAGTATTTTATGTATATGAATTCTTATGAAGTATTGAATTGTATAAGTGCATGTAAGGAGAGTGGGCTCTTCTTGCATACATTGTTTTTTTTTTACTACTCCTAACAGGGTTGAAGAAACTCTTGATAGGGTTGAGGAATCTAACAAGGCCTAGTCTCCTAATAGGGACTCAAGACACTATATGTACTTCATAGACTCTTAAAAGGGTAAATGTCCTTAACAAGATCCTATTGTTTGGTGAACCATATAGTGGGTATCATCCCTTCCGATTTTTCAACTTGGACATAGTTTTTCTAGTTAAAAAATAATTGTTTCATGAGTTGTCTATGTGCATGGTTATGTTTATTTTTAAGCCTTGTTTGTTTACATTCATATACAAGTTATAAAGTAATTAACAATATTCAGTTGTGGGTGACTGTTTGTAAAATACTTAGTCACCCTGCCCCCTCTCTCATTATCATATATTTCTATATACAGTGACTACTTGTACATATTTTATAGTGAAGGAGGGGCCCTTGGAAGCAAGAAAGACATTTTTGTGGTGATGACCTAGGTGAGCCAGAGATGTATGTCTAGAGATCATAGTATATAACAAAGGTTTTAGGAGGGATTGAAAGCCAGATTGCTTCAATAAAAGAATGGAATAAGGTAGAGGCATGAGAGTAGAAGCTCCAAGGTTAATGGGGAGTATTGGTGATAGGTCTTAAGAGGGGAAAACCTAACATTTTCTAGATAGGTTTTTAAAACCCTAAAACACTTATTTTTAGGCACATTTGTAGGTCATTCTATACAGATACCTTGGGAAACTAAGACCTCAAGAATCCTTTAGTACTCTAAAAATGGTATGGGGATCAGTGGTTAGGTTGCCCCCTTGTTAAGAATTTTTTTAATTTATTCTAGTTTTTCATCAATAGTAGGGCTAATTATTTGTAGCCTTGTTTGGCAATTTTGCAAGAAAATAATGTGTTTCTGTGAACTTGATTAGGGTTCCAATCTCCAAAGTGGCTTTGGATCTGATAGGTATGTAAATTTCATTTCCATTTTGAGTACCATTCTAAAATTTTGTGTCAACTTGAGCCCATATAAAACCTTTTCTTGCATGTGTATCTGACTATTCCTTTTGAGCACTATTTAGATTTGTTGCTCAAGTGTCAAACATTGATAAGAAGCCTAGTTTGCAATTGAATAGCTTGCACTTGGTAAGTTTCATGAATTTCCACTTTAGGAGTGTTTAGTATGCATATTAGAGAGCCTATATTTCATTTTTTGAGTCTTTTGATATGTTTTGATTGGTTTTTGAGTCCCTCAAAGTTGGTTGTTTACTATTGTCATGCTAATGCATATTGTTCAGAATTCTAGGAGACCTTGTTTGACTAGTTGTTAATTTGACCTAGTTGACCTTATTGAGAAAAATAAATTTTCATTATATTATAGGGGTTAGACACTTTTTTTATTTCCTATTTTATCCTATTATTAATCCATTTGTATAGTTTTCAAACACGATTCCAAATGCAATTTATAAAGTTTTACTAGTGTCTAAAAGTGTAGATTGATCAGTAGCTCTGTTTAGGAGGTCATAACTCTAAGTCACTGATAGATGAGGCCAAATGGATTGTACCACTATTTTATACTCTAAAAATAATTTAATTGTACCATGTTTTGAGTATTAACTAATCCATCTACATATTTTACTAGGTCCATTCCATTTGAAAAATCAGAGTTGTGCTAGTGTTCCCTACTCTGCAATTGTAAGTGCCTAACTTCAGACACTTTCCAAATGTGCCCTATCATTCATTATGGGCCCAAATCATAGAATTATATTCTCCTCATGAAAGTGAACTAATTCCCTAGTCTTTGTGCCCCAAAGTGTCTGTTTGACCTATTTGTGAAGCCAAAACTAAGTGTACTTCATAGTTCTCTGACATGATTATTTGTAGGTAGTTTCAAAAAGGTAACTTTGATAGTCAATATTTTTTGACCCATCATGAGATGAAGTCTAATAGGGTATTAGAATGTGGAGTAAAGAAATAATATGTCTATTTTTAGGGCTTAGTCAAGTGTTTGGGTCAGTATTCAGAGCTAGTTTCAAAGCCTTCCTATCAACAAGTCACAACTTGTAGAAGGTAGTAAAATGAGTTTTAATGGTGCATTAGTGATTGACTCTAAATATTATTAATGAAATGAAATCATTGAATCAATTTGAGATTTAAGGTGTTTCAATTTGAATTTTTTTTATTCAGACCTGCTTCAAGGCTTGATTGACTACACTATATAGGATAAGTGAAAGAAAAAGTGGACTAATCAAATTGCATACTGAGGAAAAGTGTTAGAAGGTTTTAAAGTGCATCTAGGAAATGTTATTTTTTCTAGGGATGGATGTGCCTTTCTAAGCATATAGGCAAGGTACTACTTTGATCCAAGAAGGATTATAATGTTGTGTCTCGATAGAGAGGTTTACAAATAAAAACTTCAAGAAGATCTGTGGATGCCCAAGTATTATCGTGATAGCCTACTAGATAAGTCACATGCCCATGCAATTGTTTGTGAAGTCTGACATGAGAGACATATATGTGGAGAGGCTCAAATTATAGGAAATATTTTAGATATTTTTCCCTTCTCTTAGCATGTTTGTAATGAGAAGAGGTATAATTAAAGTAACAAATTGATTTATTTCTTGAATTTGCAAAAAAATGAGAGAAAATGAAATTTTTTAATGATCCTTCACATTTTGTACAAAGGATCAGTCTCTTGCCCTACTCATCAAAATGGTTTTTGGACCATTATTGGTAAGGAAGTCCTTTGAATTTTTGGATCTTTAACATACTACCATGTTTTTGCTTAGGAATAAGGGTTCTTTTATCATTCCCATTACCAAACTAATTCATCATCATGTCTTGACCATTTGTGCCTTGTCATTTAAGGATGTGGATCATGTTCTCACTCAGATTTTTCCCACTCCTAATTTGGATCTAAATAGTACTGCTCTTGCATTTGGTTGTGGGTTGGCCTCTGTATGGGTGCAAATTTTTTGGCTAGGTTCCCTAGTTTCTAGTTAGACTTTGTGTCTCAGCCCATTCATGATGATGCCCTTGCTTTAGGTGATAGAGAATTTCTATGTATCATTGTTGGTGGTATCAAAAGGGAGTTGGAGAAAGTCAAATGCATGAATAAAATGTGGATGATAAGTTGTGTATCACTATAGATGAGCTAAATCTCACTTTTTCTATAGATGAGGATAGTGTGCACCAATTTTTTGAAGAAGTGGATGTGGTAGATGTTCATCTAGATAAGAATAATGATGTCTCCTTGAAGTTTTTTAGACATGTTGAGTTTGTAAATGAAGCTACAGCTATGAAGCCATTAAAAAAATGGAGAAGAGCTTTTTGGATGAACTGCTAAACTTGATCCTTCTAGACCTCATGGATAGTTTTTATGCCTTCTAGCAATTAGGATGAGAATTATAGTAGTAGTCAACTAAAGAAAACATTTGGTGGTCCAACTACATTTGTGAAGGGATTTGACAGGACTCAAGAGGAAGATTCTATTTGTCACAACTTTTCAAAGAGTTTCAAAATTTTTGGAGGGATTATAAATATTCATATTCCAATGGGCATGGAGTCAAGAGAAAGAAAGGGTTTTTCATATATTTAGTTTAAGGATTAGGATGCACACTACAAGGCATTAGAGTTAGGTTGTAATGGTTTATATGTTGATGCAAAGGAAAAGGTGAGAAGATATATCATTTGCAATAGGGATGTGGAAGAAGCTAATATCCCATATTCATTGTGCGAGTGTTATTTTTCTAATTTTTATACAAGGATGCACAATAGACAATGTCTTAAGCAATTAGCTTTTGAAGAGAAGGCATGTGTGGAGGGGCCCTTCATGGATAGTTAATAACAAAGTCAACTAAATTTTGACTAATCATGCACAAAGAGATATGCCATGTGGTGCAACATGGAGGATTCCATGAGTTTGTGGGTCTAAAGTTGAAGAGGTATGAAGATATGACTAATCAGGAGATCAGGTAAATAAAGATTGATATGTTACAAGCTACAAAGTCATTAGGAGATTGAAAGTTACCAAATTTAAAAGCTAAGATGCTATACTAGATCATATATTTAGGAGTGCTATAAGGTAATACTTGAGATGTTATGATTGGCATGTAGTCGGGGGTCAAAAATTTAAATGTTAAGATGTTACCCCAACATATGGTCAAGAAGAGTAATATTGAGACTTGAGATGCTACAAGGCATGAGACCATAAGAAGGTAAATTTAATGATGAGAAGCTACAATAAGTTTGTAAGATCATGTGGCTCATATGGTAGGAAAATTTTCAAAGGTTTCACTATTATGATTGAGATGGTGTGGGTTTGGCCCAAGTAGTTGACGAGTGTAATTTTAACATGTGGTACCCAATAGAGAGAGGAAGGGGTAAAACATGAAAATAAATTCAATATTTAAATTCAATTATTTATGAGTATGAGCGCTCATTTTGAAGCTGAAATTTTGAAATGGATTTGGTGTTATTACATAGTTAAAACTATATAATATTTTAAATTCCTCAATCTAAAGCCTTGTTCATGGCATGGGCTTAGAATTTTTAGATGCATACCAAGGGCACCTTTTGTATAAAAAATATGTAGTATAATATACTGTTAGAATTGGAAGAAGCTAAATTTTCTATTTTCATAGTCAACATTTGCAAAAGTCTTCAATGATAGAAGTTATTAAAAAAAAAATCATTCTAGGGAATTCGTAGTAATAATGAAGATTTGATGATTTAGATGGAAAAAAATTAGATTATGATCAGTTTTAGATGAGATCGGATCCACTGACAAACACTAAGAATGAAATAAATGTTCTGAGAGTAGTTGCAGAGGATAAAGTTTCTATTGACAAAAGCAGTTGAAGATTCATGATAGGGGCAGTAGAAGAAATATAGAACCAAATTAAAAAATCTTGCATATTTTGGATGCTTATCTAATATCCCATCACTAGAGGGTTTCTCTGATTAATAAAAGAAGATATTTCTACAAAAAAATTGTGTCTTAGTGATTAGATTTTATTATTAGTTGAGGAAAGAAGAGGCAAGTTCTATAGTAGCAAAATGAAGGGTTTCATGTGGACATTCGCAATATCAGATCTGATTTGGGAATCTCTTCCTGTCTATATATCTTTCTTCTTCTCTCATTGTAAGGGTTCTAATTTTTTTGAAAAATCTTTTGAACTACTTTGAGACCATAGTTGGTTCTAGTCTTTACTACTATGATCACAAGGATGACTCTAATTTTATTACTATGATACCACCATCCTCAACATATTTTCTCTATTATGAAAATAGTGTAGTGTCTTTTAAGAAACTAGTTAATATATTCATCTATTGTATATTCTTTGATTCCTTGCATACATTTGATGTATTGGTTTCAAGGAAATTAATAGAAATCTTTGTTGAAATTTTCATTCTAAAATTTGTCTCCTTTGTTGTAAATTGGCTTTAAAGTTGTAATGCCATTGTGTATCTTTTTTTTGGGTCAAGGACTTGAGTAAATTGCTTGATGTACATTAAAAAAATTGTAGGGATCATAGGAGGATTTAATAATATAAGTCTCATTTTAAATATAGATGTTTGTTTGAAAGTTGAATGGATAGATTTGATATCTATGTATATGAGTATATTTTCATTATCCTTATGTATGTTCTAACTTAGTTTATGCCCAATGGATAAGGGACTGATTAGCTTGGATATTACACGTTCTTGTTGTTGCATACCTTGGTTATGTTGATATTTAAACATTTAATCAAATATATTTTTCCTTTCTATTTAGGAGATAAAAAGAGTTACCCTCATTTATTTTATCAAATTCATGAGTTATGTCATTAGGTATTTCATATCCATGATTGTTTTCCATAAACATAGAATATTTTAGGGTTTTTGTATGCTTTGTATGGATTAAGTTGTATGCTTTGAAACTAGTACCATATAAAAGAATCTAAGGTTCACTTGCCTAGATCTTGTAGAGCATGAAGTAGAAGAAGGATTATAGCCTTATAGTTGGCCTTAGTCTCTGAATAGGTACATTACACATGAGAATTAGTTTCCCCTAGGTGTATGTGTTGCTTTCATTGGGTTATTAAAAAGCTATTAATTTAGGAGCCAACATGATCTTGGAAGGGATTTAAATGACCTCCAAAAAGACCTATGCCTATTTGTGGAGTGCATGATGATCAAAAGGAGGTATGGTGTGGAATTGATTTTGAGGAAGAATTGATTAGTTTAATCCTAAGAAGAAATGGTGAAGGAATTATTATTTTAACCTATTGGTGTTCACTAGTTGAATGGATTAGGACCTCATGGGTAGGATCCTAAGATGAGTAGGGTAGGAAGCAACCCTATTAGGTCAAGAGAAACACCTAATGAGACTATAGAAGGAAGTTGGGGTAGGAGCAAGACTAGTATTACATAATTTAGGCCTGACATAGGTGTAGGAGGAGGAGCTCCCCACGATAGACCCTTTTCCCAAATGAAGAAAGTTGGCACTTTTGTCCCCCATACTGATGTCTCCCCCCTTCCTTTAGTGCAACATCTTGATATCATTGCAAAGTTTAGCTCTTATACTATTAGATTCATCCATAGATTGATTAGTCTACTGATATCTAAGACTAGGTTAGTCTTGCATCCCTGCGTTGATGATATTGATGTGATTTCATCATCAATGAGCTCATCACATGTTTTTGTATCCCATACTTGCATAATTTGTAAGAATATTTGTCT